>JAKSZT010053798.1:8336909-8396969 GCA_026826555.1 Tolypeutes matacus
AAAATAAAATAAAATAAAATAAAATAAAAATAAAAAAGAGACTGTCTTTTTTCACTGTTCATTTCTACCATAAGATGGAGTAGAAAAACAGTAGATAAGGAGTACCAAGTGTGGTCCGAACTAAGTGCTCTCTTTCATACAAGGTTCAATGTCCAGTTTTTCTTTCATTAACTTATTTTTTCCCTAGAAGTGAAATAAAATCTATTGTTAAATACCTTAACAAACATGGACAGAAACTTCTATAACATAGAAATACTCTTTGGGATTTTAGTGTAGCTTTTGAAAAAGAGAGAGTGTATGTGTGCGCACTTGCAGATTTAAAGGAAATAGGTGTCAGGGTAAATGCAGAAGTTGGACTACTTGCATACTTGCCTGTGACTGAAAAGGGTAACTTTCAAAATCCACACTGCCCCAAGTTCTGCAGCATGCTGGAGGGCTTTGAGCGCAGGTGAGGGCAGGTAAGTGCAGGTAAGGAGAGGCAGAAAGAAGGAGGGGAGGGGAGGGGAGGGAGAGAGGGAGGGAGGGAGAGAGGGAGGGAGGGAGGGAGAAATTGTGCCTTTTCTGCATGCACCCCTCCCCATCTGCTCTGAAATTCTGTATTCATAAATTAACCATTTTCCTCAATAGCCGTCCCCATAGCAATTATAACCACACACCAGCTCTCACACAGAAGGTTCTATTAACCAACCAGGGAGTCAAGAACCCAGACTGTAACCCCCTTTCAACACAGCCAGGAGCACCGCATAGGTCCCGCAAGCCATGCTCTCCTCCACCAGGTCTCCAAGTCCCAGATGGTCTCCCGCCCTAAGCCAGAGCCATGCACGGTTCAGCCTCGCCCTGCTCACTCACTGTACCTCGACAGCTCAGGGAAGGCTCGGACTGTGTTTTGGTCAGAAGAACTGAAAAGAGAATGAGGACAACTTCCGGACCTGCAGCAGCGCCTGCCCATGACCCCGGCTCCCCCAAAAAACCCGGAGTAGGAGGGTGGCCTGTGCCCAAGGCAGAGGGAAGGCCAAGGGGAGCTCGAGGGGGGCACTGGGCCTGGACTTCAGGGCCTGGTCTCCCAAAGCTCCGTGGCTGCTCAGGCTCCCAAGAGCCACGGTGGAAGCAGGTGGCAGCAAAGCCTTCTTGTTCCCCTGCCACCACCAGGAATTCTAGAGGAGGGCTGGCCTCAGAGAGTGCTGACAGCAAAGTCCTGGCAGCTGCAGGGCTGGGGATGGGGTACCCTTCCCTCCTCCTCCCCCAGGCGCACCCCACGAGGGACAGAGGAAAGGGCTTCTCCACTGGCACTGCAGGGTGGGCCTGGCCAAAGAGAACTCTCTTTTCTTCTGAAATGTTTGAGGGTGGATGCAATGGGACCGTGGCTTTTGGCAGGGACTGCAATCAAAATATTTCACACCCTGTATGGCCCAGGCATTGTCCAGGTGAAAAGAGACGTGGTCAGGTGCTGGCCAGGTGCTACTCCTCCATTGTCTGCTTTGAGAGTGCTATGGGGTCCCAGGGGTAGGGCGAGGGGACTTGGGGACTTGGGAGCAGCTACTTTCCACCCAGTATAGAAGCCCTTCAAAATCTCCACAGCCCAGCTGCCCATCCTAGCCCACGCCTGATGACCTGCTCTGCCTGTGGATAAAAAGAGCAGGGTAGGAGCGGGTGTAGCCCAGGGGTTGAGCACCTGCTTTGCATGTACGAGGTCTCGGGTTCAATCCCCAGTACCTCCTGACTGCAGGAGCGAGAAGCTTCCATGCTGCATCTTGAGCTCCATGTTCCAGACAACAGTGGGACTGGCTGGGTCCCCTCCTTGGCAGAGAGGGAGCTTTTACCTGACTACTCCCAGGTAGATCTGAATGGTGGCCATTCAACGGAAAATCTTGCTTGCTTAGGCCTTTTTGTTTCAGATATTTAAATGTGGATTGTTTTTCTTTCTTTCCATCTTGCCAAATGAAAGCTGTGTTTCCAAAGGGGTCCCACAAACCACAATTTACACAGGACTGATACAAGCAGACAGGTGGGCCCGGCTACAAGCAGGCCGACACAGGGAATGCTGAGCGAATTCTAGTCTTGTGTTTTTAAAGGATATAGGATAAAACACAAGGTGCATTTTTTCAAAAGTCAGGGCACTTTTTTATTCCAAGGAGGAGTCTACTGTAGCACACAATTGATTGAACTAAAACCCTTTCCTGAATATCAGATTAGATCTAGGACTCAGAATCTCTAGAAGAGGTGAGTGACAATGGAGCAGGTGACACAGGAGTTCCCCTGGGATCGTTAGCTTCATGATAAATTTGGTAACAAGGAAAACTACATTACTCAAGCTAGGCTATCTCAAACATTTGAAAATATTTAAGATAGGTGCGAAAGACACATTTTATTGGAATGCTTTGAAAAAGAGCTATAGAAAACTGTGACGAGCTTGCGTATGTAAATGTTTAAAAGCCCAAGCTATTCAATATTTCTGGAATAAATAAAACAGAAAGAAGCTAGAGATGTCAAGGGAGGCTCTGAAATTCGTGAAAGCAGAAACTTTTAAGAAGCCTCTTTTAATAACTCTAAAATGAAGAGAATATTAAGTCTTGGTGTCCTTGTTTGGTCTGGCAGCTGCTTAACTCAGTCAGCCCCTTATATCTATCAGAAAAAGGTGCTGACATGATACGGCAATTTTTGTGCCAATCCTGGCCTTCTGGGTCTGCCACTCCCACCTGTGGCCGTGACCTCGATGTAAAAGTTGCAAATTCACGTGATGAAGCTGTCTCCAGAAGCAACAACGAGAAAGCCTAAGGTGGGATCAGCCTTGAGGGGCTGATCTCAGGAACTGTAATTTGGTCAGTTTTAGGGGCTGCTAAACCCATGTTTTGCCGCTGGTTTTGGGTGTGAGCAATGTCTGAAACTTGGGAGGAGGGAGAGGCCGCTGAAAAGAAAAACCAGGAGGAGATCATCTGTGGTTTTGAGGAGTGCTTTCCGAGGATATCCTCCAATTTCCTCCCACCTCTTCCCCCTACTTTATCCAATCTCTCCACCAGTCATGAGTAGAAAAAGGGTCAAAAACGTGCCCAGGACAGGGTGAGAGTCATACACACGACAAATGGGCAATGAAGAGGGCTCACTTCAACTATGGTCTGAACAAAATTCGACTTGTCTGAAAACTCGCCTGCACGCCTCTCCCCAGGACTGCAGAGAGCTGCGAGGCGAGCTCATGGCGCTTCACTCAGGGAGATCTCACCTCTTTTATTGTCCCACGCGTAGAGTTCCTTGATCCCCAGCTCATTCAGGGACTTGGAAAGCTCCAGCTCCTCCCCGGCAATGTTGTCCCTGAGGAGAAGCACATTCTCTGGGCTGACTTCACATTTTGCACAAATGACTGGGAGAATGTTCCGGAGAGGTACCTCAGGACTGACTCGCACCACAGCCTTCTGCGTCCGCAGGTAGTTCACTACCAAACGCACAGACTTCTGGAAGAAGAAGAAAGAGAAATGGCTTCAGCTCCGGTTTTAATGTCATAATTGAGAAAGGCAGTGTTTTGTGCTGCTCGACTCTTTCGTTCATTATCCGGTGAGTCGGGGGTGGGGGTGGGGGTGGCTTAATGAACAGTGAAAATTAAATGCCTGGAGTAACCAATTTATCTCACTAATAAACTGTTAACAGGACAGGAAAATTGGTAGCTAAAGTGAAGGGCTCTAAGTTTAAATTCTAATTTACACACTGCCTTTCAAGGATGCCGATCAGATTTAATCACAAAGCTCTTACAGACATTTTCCTAAAAGAAATCAGCTTGGAATTATCATGAAATATTTAATTTAAAGATAAACCTTCACAAACAAGGTATCTTCAAATTTCGGTTTAAGAAGCCAAAATTTCTACATAAACATGAATATCTATATACACCTGTGTATTTATAATATATAATGATCTATTTATATACACTATACATGGCATGTGTGCATATGCATGTATACTTATATGCATATTTAGATATACACACTACAATACATACACATTTTAAGCTAGAAAGTTTTATTTTTTAAAACCCTAAGCATACAGTATAATAAACAGGAAGGAAACCAATTAGTTTGACTAAACAATCAGTTTGGCTGCTATTTTTAAAGGCAGGAAAATTTAGCAAATCTTCCAGGAATCCAAAAGAATGAAACAGCACTGCTTTTAAATGGAGCTAAAAGGCCCATTTAAAAGCCTTATTAAAAGTACAACAAGCAGCTGGATTTAATTTTTAACCAATAAAACAAAAGCTTAAATAAAACTATGTATGTGAAGATACTCTCCAGTTGCAGTGAGTAAATATTTTCAACCTAAACTTTTATAAGGAAAAAATGCTTTTTTCCCCCCTCTCTCTAGGAAGGTAGTCAGATCCTCTTATGTATCCCAATTGTTTCCTGGGATATGAAGAACTCTAAGACTACAAAGTCCAAGGAGTAACCGCTAACTACATGTGGCTCTTGAAATTTAAATTAATTAAAATGAAGTGAAACTGAAAAATCAGTTACTCCCTTACATTTCATGTGCTCAAGAGCTAGAAGTGGCCAGTGGCCATTGTACTGGACACTGCAGAATTTAAGAACATGGATTTCCATTGTCACAGAAAGTTCTAATGGGCAGCCCTGCTCTCAATTAAGTCCTCGTCTGTAATACTTAAAGGAGCAATGCTACGGCAATAAACATTGACGGATTCTGCGGATGTCTAGCTCCTAAAATAAACTTGGCTCGGTGCCTGACTTTGCCGGCATGGAAGTGGATCCCTCCACCACAGGTGGGGTCCTTGGATGGGAAGAGCTCTCCAGCCCCCCACTTAGCGCGCCCAGCCCCATCGGCCACAGGGATCCTTGCTGGCCTGAGACAATGCGGGTTCCCGGCCCCACCGACTGACCTCAGGCACCTTAGGTGGGCCAGGCTTGTTACTGGCCTTCTCCTCGGGAACCTTCTCTTTCAGAAACACGGTGTGCACATTCAGGGCCCCGACCAAAGTGTTTGGCTTAAAACTCAGAGGCTGCTGGGTTTCTGAAGACCTGATTTCAAGGGCATGGTGGGATGGATTCAGGTGGTTCTGCAGGCAAAGTTCCACCAGTAGGTCCATCATGGCATGGCTGAAGAAGGAGAAGCAAACATGTTGATCCAACTGCTGTTTAGCTGCATAAGCACGGAATAAACGGACGAACGAATGGATGAGCAACTCGGCTGTGCTTATGACGACAAGAGCAGCCCATTAATTCCTGATGCATGAATTGTACAGCAAAATCTTAACATTTTCAATACTAATAAACAACTCTACCAAAAGAACAACCAGTAGATCAAAATCCTAATAGCTGGGGTCAATCCATGGGCAGGTTGAATGGTTTCCTCTATGGTCACTGACATAAATTATATTACTCATAGGCACATGACACCAAAGTTTCAGCTATTCACAAAAATAATGTATCTTAAACACTGAAAATGTGAAGATGAATTTGACGCCTTTTAAGCTAAAAAAGTATGTCATTACCTTTTTCAAGAAAAAAAGTTTTCCTAATGCTCTCCATCACAGGCAATTATTGCTGCTAAGGGAAGGGAATAAAAATTCAGATGATGTCAAATAACAGAGAAGTTTATTTACATCTTCTCTTATATTTAACTAGCAGAATGTTCTCATATTCAATACCGACTGCTCTTTGTCCTCTCAATTTCCAGAGAAGGAGCTAGGGGTAAACCTCTCCCTAAAGCATAGGTCCTTTCCCCTGATTTATTTCTAATAAGTAACTTGCATGGCAATTATTTCAGGTCATAATTATGCATCCCAAGTGTCGCCAATTGGCTGTCTGCACACTGAACTCACCGTATCTGCACATGCCCAGCATTTACTCCATCTCCTCTCTAGGAAACACTTAACACATTTCTTAACCAGGGGAGGCACCTCCAATGCATGCAGCTTTCGAGAACCAAGTGTCCAGGCTCCCTAACTCTGGCTCAGCAGGTCGGTGGAGTCGAGACACCTCTGACACTCGGAAGCAGCATCAAATGGGCATGCTGGTTAACACCGTAGGTTAATCGTATCCTTTCAGCTCCCGAGTAAGTCACCTTCATATCCGCAGTGGGCTTAGTGAACTGATGTCACCAAAGACACAGGGACATGACTTTCTATCGAAAAAGCCTCAGCACAGAGAGGAGAATTGGTATAAATGTGAAAACAACAGCGTATTACTTATTACGATTTGGGGTAGATCTACGCTGGGCCTGGCGCCATTCTGTGCTGCTGACATAACATTATTTCGTTGGTTCTCACAAAGCCTGAGGCACGGGGACCCAGCCTTGGCTTACGACGAGGAGGTCCAGCTGAGATGCAAACCCTGCTCCACCTGAAACTGCTCGGCACTTGCCCTCTGCCATCTGCAACCAGGGTCCTTTCTACTCTATCCGTGAAGAAAGAGAAAAGGATCCAATACTTGAATTCGTTCTCAGACTGAAACCATGAAGAACACAAAGACTACTCATGGTAACTTCTAGAAACATCTAATTAGAGGGAAGTGTGTTCTGAAAGGAGAGCCTGGACTGGCTTGGGCTTGATGTCTTTTCTCCTCACAGAGAATAAACCTGTCTTGCTGTAACAGAAACCAGAACTTAGAGTTTAATATATGGCAGAGTAAGGAATGATCATTTATTTCCTGTCTGAATAAGTAATCGGGTGCCCACATCTCTACCTTGTATGTCAAAAGGATTTTGCCTGAAATCGGCTGATTTCAGCTTTTGCTCTTTCATGACCCTGATGTAGCGCTTCTTAGTGGGAAAGCTGCAGCTGGAATTTCAACAGCAGGGGTTGGAAGTAGTTTATCAGCAAAATGTCTATGGGGGGAGGGAGGGAAAAAGCCACCAAGAAGAAAAGCCTGTGAGGTAGAGGCCGACTTTTTCAACATAACTATTAAATTTGAGGGGATGGGGAAGAAACAAATAAACACACTGAAAAAAAAAAACCACTATTAGAGCATGATAGTAAAAGTGATTCACCAGGGACACAGGTCATCAGGTCATCAGGAGTGCCTGAATTACTTGGGGAGTATAAAGGCCACTATCAACTCAACCTGGACGAGCAAATCAAAAGCCATGCCTTGCTGGTGGTGTAGAACCCTTGCTAGGACCTAAGGGTTTCTACATGAAGGCTAAGGAAGTTGCTTGCTTGCTTCTCTTTCAGGACATCTCAATTTGGGAGTCTCACACGGATACAGCATTTTAATGAAGAGCCGAGTCAGACTGCATTTAAAAAGCTAGATGTGCAGAAACCCAAACATCTTGGCACATGATAGCAAAAGGATGACCGTGTCTTGCAAAGTTCCCCACACAGTTTGCCTGCCTTATGGGATAATTCTCCAGGCTCCGTTAGAACATTGATTACTTTTCAACTCTACACTCTTCAGGCATGCGTCCTCCATAAAAGGAGGTGCAGGCGGATACTGTGACAGTGACGGCGTATCCGCCACTTTCCCCACAAACTTTCATCTGTTATTGGGCTGTCATTGTAAAATGCCAAATCCCAAGAAGAAGCCATTTCTTTAAGGCTCCTTTAATGCTATCAGGGAAATTCTCCCAGAAAGACAGACAGAAGCCTCAGTGCAATTGCCAGAGCCCAACAATGGAAAAAGAGTTTTCCAGGAGTTACCCGGTCCCTCCTGGGCTTTCTTGACAGGTTCCCCAGATCCCCACCGGGCTCCCATTGCCTGAGAACAAAGGTCTCCTCTAGCTGGGAGTCAGGGAAAATCCCTCCACAGTGGCTGAGCAGGCCACTGGGCCACTGAGCCTCAGGAAAGGACTTTCCAATGAGGAAAGAGCCGCCTGGGTGTGCCAGGTCCCACTCATCTTTGTACATCCCTGCCCTCTCCCTGGCCTGGCCTCACCCCCCTGCTCCCACCTGCCCTGCGACCCACAGCTTTGCAAATGCCCAGCCCTTTCACTAGGGGTTGGGTATCTTTCCCCGCAGCAGCAGAGTGGCTGGGTGAAGGGGCTCCAGGGACAGCCTGCCTGGGACCAAACCTAGAGCCACCACTTCCTATCTCAACATCCTTGTGCCTTATTTCCTCCTCTGCCAGGGCATAAGGACGGTACTGGCCTCGCGGAGCTGTTAGGGTGAGACATAAATTACCATTCGAAATCTCCTAGCAACAGTGCCAGGTATCTGAGTGTTGGCTAAATAGATTAAAGTCGCTCCTATGTTTTTCTATTTTGGAGTCTCTGTACCAGCACGATCACCTGTCTGTATTTGGCTGTATGCCATCCTGCCCTCAGCAAATGCCAAGAAATCTGACCCTCTGAAAGTAACATTCTTGAGGCCTGGCAGGATCTTACAAATATAATTAAGGCGATTGGAAATGAAAAGGCAGGTGTTTTAGGAGCTGGCTAGCCTGCCAATGCCAGGAATCCAAAGCACCCCTCCTAGACCCAAGGGAGTTTCCCATAGCAAGCCTGTCTTCTGGAACCTTGAGAGAATCAGTGTCAATCAACACACACACACACAGTCGAGCTTCATTATTTACAGATTCCATCTTTGCAAATTCATCTACTTGCTAAAATTTATTGGTAACCCCAAAAATCAAGCCTCATGAAACTTCCATGACCATTCGTGGGCAGGCGCAGGACTGTAAAAATCTGAGTTGCCTTTCCAGGTGAGGCCCAACGAGGGAACATTCTGCCTTCTGGTTTCAGCTCTCCTACCGAAAACAAGCGTCCTTTTTGCAGTGTGTTCAGTTCTCGAGTGTTTGCATTTTTTGTGCTTTTTATTGGTGATTTTCCTTTCTGAAAAGGCTCCCAAGCATAGAGCTGAGGTGCTGTCTGTGTCCCTAAGCACAAGAAGCTGCCCCGTGGCTTACGGACAAAATATGGTGTTAAACGCGGTGCAGGCAGGAGTTTACTTGATGGCCGTTGGGTTGGATGTTAATGAATCAACACCTTACTTCATGAGCTCCAAGTTGATGATTAAACTTGCTTAAATTTATCTTTAGAGGCTTTGTTTAAATGTTGCTCTAAATGTTCAGAAGGCAGTTATGATACCGGGGTCAAACAAACGGAGGCCAGCTCAACGAGGCTGGGTGAGACAAAGAACTTGCTAGGGATTCCTGGTACTCCAATGCAAGGAGGGAAAAAGAAAAGAAGAGACCTTTAAAGAGAAACACACATAAACAAGGTTATGCCCTGAGAGACGAGGAAAATGTGGCCGGGGCTCTGCATCTCCCCTAGGAGCAGGGGTTGAGTATTTGCTAAGTCAGTGCTCCTGGGACTTCACAGAGCAGAACTACCATGGATAACAAGAATCAACTGTGCATCAAATATGGACATATACACATACATGTGGATATACACATACACATATATGCCTGTCTATTATATACCTGTATGTTATATATATATCTGTACATAACACACACCTATATGTATTATATACATAGATATCATATATACCCACATGTATTATATACCTGTATATGTTATATTACCTATGTACTATATATACCTATGTATTTTATATACCTATGTATTATATATACCTATGTATTATATATACCTATATGTACCATATACCCACATGTATTACATATACCCATATATATTATTTAACTATATTTATATATCTCTACATTATATACTTGCATGCATTATATATACCTATGTATTAGATATACCTATATGTATTATATACCTATATGTGTTATATTACCTATGTACTATATATACCTATGTATTTTATATATCTATGTATTATATATACCTATGTATTATATATACCTATATGTATTATTTAACTATATGTATTATTTAACTATATGTACTATTTAACTATATTTATCTATCTTTACATTATATACCTACATGCATTATATATACCTATATGTATCATATACCCACATGTATTACATATACCTATGTACCATATATACCTATATATATTATATACCTACACAGTACATATACCCACATTTATTTCATATACCTATGTATTATATATGTATTATTAATATATACCTCTATATATTATATACTATATCAGTCAGCCAAAAGGGGTGTTGATGCAAAGTACCAGAAATCTGTTGGCTTTTATAAAGGGTATTTATTTGGGATAGAAGCTTACAGTTACAAGGCCATAAAGAGTACAATTCAAGGTACCATAAGAGGTATTTCCACACCAAATGTCTGCTGCCACCTGTTGAGCAAGATGGCGGTCCATGTCTGCGAGGGTTCAGACTTCCTCTTCCTCTTAAGGCTCCATGGGCTCAGCTTCTTCCTATCTCAGCTGTAGTCTGGAGGATTCGTTTCTTTCTGGGCTCAGCTGCTCTGTTCTCTTCACAGGTCAGCTGTAGACTATCAGGCTCATTTCTTCCCGAGCCACAGGATCAAAGCTCCTTCCTCTTCTGTGTCTGTGGCGCTCTCTCTGTTCCTCTGTATGTATCTTATTCTGTGTTCTCTTTGAGTGATCGTTTATATAATCCACAAAGGGGGTGGGGACTCTAAGTGAGTGACCCTAATGATGTTGTTGAATCAAAGCCCTAATCTTGATTTAATAAAGTAAAAGTGAGACCTCTGAATTTAATACAATCAAAGGGTATCACACCCAGAGGAACAGACCAATTTAAAAACATAATATTTCTTTTTGGAATTCATAAATAATCTCAAACTGCCAGATATACCTATATATTATATATACCTACATGTATTATATATACTTATATATTATATATACCTATATGTGATATATACCTACATATTATATATACCTACATGTATTATATATACCTATGTATTATGTAACTATATGTATTATTGTATTAGTCAGCCAAAGGGGTGCTGATGCAAACTGCCAGAAATCTGTTGGCTTTTATAAAAGGTATTTAATTTGGGGTAGAAGCTTACAGTTACCAGGCCATAAAGCATAAGTTACTTCCCTCACCAAAGTCTGTTTCCACGTGTTGGAGCAAGGTGGCTGCCGACATCTGCAAGGGTTCAGGCTTCCTGGGCTCCTCTCTTCCCGGGGCTTGTTTCTCTCCAGGCTCAGCTGCTTTGCTCTCTCCACAAGGCCAGCTGTACACTATCAGGCGAATGCGTCATCTCTCTTCCCGGGGCCTCTGCTGGGTGTCAAGTCTTCTTTCTGCTCCTCTGTGTGTTTACTTCCCGGGTTCCAGCATGAAAACTCCAACTCTCTTCTCTGCCGTGTAGTTTTCTTTGTGAGTCCCACCCACCATAGGGGTGGGCATTCAATGTCCTACTGACGGGACCCAATCAAAGCCCTATTATAATTTAATCACACCCAGGTACAGACCAGTTTACAAACATAATCCAATAGCTATTTTTGAAATGCATAAACAATGCCAAACTGCTACAATTACATACCTGTATTTATATATACCTACATGTATTATATATGTATTATACATACCTACATGTATGATATATACCTATATATTATATATACCTATATATTCTATGACACCTCTATATTATTTATACATGTATATATTATATACTTATATACTATATATACCTATATATTATATTCCTTTATATTATATATATTATATACCTATATGTTATAAATAACTTTATATTATATACCTATATTTTATATATACATATATATGAAATTCAGGTTAAATCCCAGGTTCAACAAAAGATCAAAAGACAGTAATAAAGGGGATTGATTACCCCAAAACCAAGGAAGTGGGGTGGAGGGTTCTGAGAGTAAATCTCTTCGTTTTTCTCTCCCTTGCACCTCAATATTCTTTTCCTTCTAACTTCTTTATCTGTCAGTTCCCCAAATCTCTGTTAAATGCACATCATGTAGAGGTGAAATTTACTTTTCAGCATTTGTTGTGGTCTCTATTATACATTTTTAAAATGAGTAGATGTTTTGTACTTTTTTATTAAAAAGTACAAAAATTACTTTTCAAATGTAATTCTTTTTTTTTTTTGCATGAGGCAGTAACTTCAGTAAAACTCTTGGTTTTCTTTCATCTATAGGTCTTTTTGAAAACCCCAGCAGAGACAGAAGGCAGAGTCAAGCACAGCTGTGTGTACAGCACCCGCTCTTTTAAGGAGATCGGAGACAGGCAGCAGGCTGCTGGGGGCACAAATAGCACATGGGGAGAGAGGCCAAGCCACATGAGCATGAAGCGGGGGCTGTTAAGTGAAATGTCCTCTAACCCGCAGGTGTTCTGCCTAAATCACAAAGCCAGTGGGCCTAGCCAGACCCTCCGTCTCAGCTCAGTGTAGAAACAGGCGACAAATACTTCCCTTCTTTCGTGACGAGGCTGCAGTAGGATTATTCTTGGCTGCTTAAACCAACCATTGCAACTATAGTCTTCCTCATGTCATCCCGCCAGGGAGACCTTGAGCTTGTTCTCAGGACTGGGTAAACCCATGGCACGCTGACATCTAGCTGAGCAAGAATTTGCATTAGAGCAAGGTTCTCCAAGGCTGGAGGACTGCTAGGTCCCCAGCCTCAGAATATCAGGTTCAGTAGGTCTGAGCTGGGGCTGGGAACCTGCATCTCTAACAGGTTCCCAGGCAATACTGCTGGTTCAGAAAGCCTACTTTGAAAACTGCCACACTATAATTACTCGGGCAGTATGCACTTGATACATACATGTTGACTGAATAAATGGGTCACTCCATGCTGAGTCTACAGATGTACTTCCTCGCAGTGTTCAAATAAACTGAATTTCGTAGGCACTGTGAAATCTCGCCTTGTTTCGGGTGTGGGACCACGGCCAGTATGTGGCCTTCAGCCCCGAGTGAGGCAACTTAGGATGTATCAGAGCCTTCAGCAGGCCCAGGGGAAAGTCAAGTCTGACAGCATGACATGGCGTCAGAGGCAGGGCAAGACGTGAGCGGGGTCCCCACAGGGCGGGCCAACACAAAGGAAAATGGGCAGCAAAGAGATAGGAGATCTGAGAACGCCTAGTGGGGGGCTGACAGTCAGCAGAGGGTCCCGGTAGGAATCCAGTCTTACAGAGGTTTGGGTCTTGAGCTCATCAACCAAGGCAGGAAAGAGCAAGGCAAGAGCTAAAGGAGCAGGGGTGCCTGCTTTTCAGATACAAATCAGAAGCCAGCAGAAACAGAATCCATGATTAATGATTGGGGGGCAATCAGAACGAGATCCTCGAAACCCCAAAGGCCTCCCATGCAGCAGCTGCAACATGCAGGGGGTCAGCCCAGACGAGTGGGAGAGGGAGGGATTGGCCTTAACTGGAGAGGGTATTCCTTCCAGAAATGAATTGTCTTTTAGCCCTGCTTAAAAGACAATGCTGCAGGATAATCATTATTCTCTACCATTTTTTTACACGTACACTTGAAATATTTCATTGAAAATGGATTATAGATTCCTCGAGACATTATTATTTAGTATTTAAGACAAGGAATCTGGTTCAATCCCAATTCCCATACTACGGCAAGTTACTTTACCGATACGTGCCTCCAGTCAAATGTTGTCAAATTTTACTATATGGCTTCAAAATAAATAAGCCATACCAGACACAGCTGAGGTCCACGGTAGCTCTCTCCCTAACCCCATAACTCACTCTCCCTCTTCAGAAGTAACCGCTATCTGAATTTGACATTTATCATTCCCATGAATTTTTTTTTTTACACTTTTTACATGCAGAATTGTATTAATAAAAATATTACATAAAAAAAAAAAAAAAGACAATGCTGGGTGGAGCCCTGGGACCTGGAGAGAGTAAGAGGAGTGCTGGGCTGGGAATGCTGGAAACCTCACAGTCATCCTGCCCAGGACTGACGCCCAGGAAGGCGCTGCGTGGACAGCTGACCTCACACAGGGGTACGATGGGGTTAGTTTCAGGCATAAAGGTGTCCCTCAGGTTACTTAGGAACCTAGAATACTCAGTGCCCAAATTATAAGGCAGTGAGGGCCTCCCCAAATGCTTCTCGTTCAGCACATGAAACTCACTGTGTACCCCTGGGGAACATGGAACACAACCCAAGTACCTTTCAAGTTACCTACTAATCTTTATATTAAAAAAATGCATGTGAATTTTGCATTCTACTTTTAATATGAAATTATTTCCTCTGGTCTGAGGGAAATGAATGTTCCGATGCACCTTAGTTTTCTCGTGCCGCTCTAGTGCTGGAATACCACCTCTTGTCCCAGTAGTATGCAGACCCTGGTTTGGGGCCCCAAATATCTCCCCAGAACATGGCCCATCTCCCCTTCTCTGCTGAGGGTCAAGCAATATTGAACTACCTGCTTCTTATACAAACTGACCACTTTACAAATGCCATTTAGTTCCTTCTGGTTCCCAGGGCTGTGCAAAAGTTAGTCACTCAGTATATATTTTGCTCAAAGAATGAATACACATTGTCATATATATTTTTAATCTAGCAAGATCTCAAAAGTTGAGACTTCACCTCTGTATGATTGGTATAAGTACAATATAAATAATAACCATAACTGCGCCTTCTGCGACTTGTTGCTCTGGACCCAAAGTCTTAACGATGCAGAAGCATTTAGGGGAGGGACGTCACCCGAAAAGGTGAATTAAAACCTGGCTGACCAAGCAGAGAGGCTGCTTGGTGGCAGTCATGGCTGGCTAGCCATGAGCATACTCTAGTTAAAAGAGTATGAAGATTTAAGCAGGGCAAAACAGCTGTCCATCCTGTTACTTAGAGAACAGTCTTGTTTTGTCACACACCCCAGCACACTGCATCAAAAGCTCCCTCAAGTCACCTTCTCCCTTCTCTGGGAATGGACGGGCTGGAGCAGGGGAGAAGGAAGCTTCTCCAACTTCCGGAGCTCACCCGTGGGGCAGACCACACATCTGCTCCCAGGACAGCCTCAGGCTCGGTGGGGGCCCTCGAGCCACCTAAGAGGGAAGGGGCAGATAACAAACAAACCAGCGCCCTGGAGCCCTCACAGACTCCCTTCTACTCCCATTGCAAAAGAGGTCCCACAGCCCTTGGGGTCAGAGACACAAGACAAAATATGGATGGAGAGTTCCTCTCCTCTGCAGAGAAAATGCTTGCCTCTTTCCCACCCCAGGCCACTGAATGTGCACCAATGGTCTGGCCCACTGTCATGAGGCTTGCTTTTCGCTGAGTGTCGTCTCCTCCTAGATTTTAATGCGACTGGATGGAGTCCTCCTTCCAGCAGCCATCTGCGGCGCTGCTAACACCATTTCTGAATATAAGCGTTTTCCTTAAGAATAGCCCAGAACGCTGACTCCATGTCGATCTCTGTAAATCAGACTTGAATTTTTGCTTATGTTTCTAAATCCAAGGGAAGCTAAAAAACAAGGAAATCACTGTGATATGGAGAATGGGATCACCAAAATCCAATTACCAATGTGTTTTCTTTACGAGCCATCTTTCAAGTCAGGAAATAATATGATTAAGCAGCTGACTATAAATTCTCTTTGCTTATCCATGTTCTTTACTAAATCCACTGGTTAAAATAGAAGAGAGAGATCATATTGGCAAAAAAATAAAATAAAATAGTAGGACTGTTTTAAGCTAGGTTCAGGAATTTGGCTTCAGTCTAAATCTTATATTAGTAAAGAGTATGGCATACAAAATCAATTCCCAAAGCACGAAGCTACCACTTCAGCAATATTTATCATATCAATGTCCCACCTCAAGTAGCTGCTCTGACTCAGTAAATCCTACAGAAAACCTTGGGCGGCAGGATTATCATTTACTACATAGAAATGAAAGATATTGTAATACTGTAATGCTATACCCACTCTCGGTAATCAGGTTGCAAAACTGTACAGCGGTAGCTTCTATCTTAAAAAGGGACTAAAAAGATATTACATTTAAATTTTGAAGAATCTGTTCAGATTGAAAACATTTTTCAGAATGATATTTCTACTTTTCACACAGGTATTCTATTTTTCCTTCATGGCTTTGTAAAACTGGGCAATTGTATTCCAGCACTAATCAATGGCCCACAATGCCATTTTCTTATAAAATATGTACCTGGGAATTAGGCCCCAGAGACACGGCTCTTCACCGACATTCCAATCCCTCCACCACTGTGAAATGAACCTGGAGGAAATGAAAATCTGACCGTCCTCCCAGACACTTGAATTCTTTATGAATTCAAGTTTGCCTGTGCTACTTCTAAAATAATACCCAACTCTTAGTAGGTAAATGTAAACAAAAATTAACAATCTTTTAGAAGAGTGGAAATAAAACCCTTGGGGGTAGAAATCTGATTTAGATGACAACAGTTATTTGATTTTTCTACTGCTACTGCTCTATAAGGAATGCTATAATTTTGAGCAGAATCATATGTACTTTATTGGGATTAAGATCCTTAATGTAGAGAACCGACCAGCTCTTTGTTCATCTCCATCACAGAACGTGGTAACTGCTTCGTAGCAGGTAGGCTGCCATTATCATCATGGGCATGAATAGCATTAAATATAATTTTGAGGAGTAGTCTTTAAAGTGCTCAACTTATCTGATATAGTAATCTAAATCTGGAATCTATTATGCAGACATATTTTGAGATGTGGGGGAAAATTTTAGGTTCAAAGCACTGTGCATGACAATGAAAAATGGGGATAAATTAAATGTACAAAAATATCAGAACAGTGACTAAAATACAATATAGTCACTGTAAAATTTATGCATATATTAAATCAATATTTTAAAAAACTTTAATATGATACATTTCTCAAGTAATAAACTTATGTGTGAAAACTGTACAACTACTACTCTGTAAAATGAAGAAGAAATGGGCCAAATTACAGAGAATGGTTGGAGACCTCCAGTTTCAGGAGAATGACAAGAAAAAGCCACAAACACCTAAAAATGTTGAAGTTTTTTTTCTATTCTTTTACTTATCATCCTAGAAATTATTTGTTTTCTATTGATGGAGAGATCTGCATCAACAGAAAACATGAGAGGAGAAGGAATGAGGGAGGTAAGCAAACTCTGAAGCAGACAGCTACCTGGGGCAACTGCTCTCTGACTTTTATAGGACTCAGGAATCAGGAGACAACCTCTAGGTAGGTGCAAGCAGGTAGTTAGACCTTCACCTGAAACCGAAACTGCCATGGCTGAACCTTCATGAAGGCTAGACTGGGAAGAGGGAAAACTCGCAGTGAGGGCAGGTGATGAAATTATCTGAGTGTTAGAAGTGGGGACAAATATGTGCTTCTCTTGGTTGAATCCTGGATGCATACAGCCAGCATAAATTGCCAGAGAAGAATTAAGTTTAATGTGGTTCCAGATTGGTGGAGACTCAGGAAACAGAAGAACCAATTATGAGTCCATTTCAGATAAAAGCATCTTATTCCAGGACTGAAAGGTTTCCCTCAGATCAAAATTATAATCCTTATGTGATTAATATAATTAAAAAATCATATAATTCACAAGGAACATAGGACCATGAGTGAAAATTAATAGACAAAGTCAAAAGCAAGAGACATAAAAAATTCTGATTATTGAAATTATCAGATACAGAGTATAAAAGTAATACAATTTAAAAATTAAAAAGGGAATTGACATTATGAGTAAGGTACAAAAGACCAGCAAAAATGACCAGAAAGATTTACAAATAACCAAGTTATTGGTTTACAAATAACTTGGTTTACAAATAAGCCAAGATTTACAAATAACCAAGAATGACCAGATATGACTATTTTAATTTTTGAAATAAAACAATTAAATGGAAGGTCAAGGGGCAGGCAAAACTCACCTAAAGAGAAAGAAAACCCTGAAAGATGTGAAGAAAATGTCCAGAATTAATCAGAATAACCAAGACATGAAACCTTCAGAATATAAACTTAAGAAATGGAGCAAGAAATTTCCAGAAGGCAATAGAGAGGGAAGGGTCAATATTGAAAAAACTAATAATTGAGTATCTCCTGCAATTGATTAAAGATATAGATCTTCATATTCAGGAAACACAATGGATTCCAATCTGGTTAAATAAAAATAAATCTATGCACAGGCAGAGTATCATGGCACTGCAGAGCACCAAAGATAAAATCAGGCAAAGAGAATGAAAAGAGGTGTTACTTACAAAGAATTTATAATTAGACTGACAGCTGACATGTCAATAATTATAATGGAAACCAGAAAATGATGGAATAACATCTTTAAAGTGTAGTAAAAATAATTGTTAACTTTCAATTGTACAGCTAGCAAAATAACCTCTTAAGACAGAGGAAAAATTAAAGGTAATTTCAAACAAGAATGAGAGCATTAATCCTTGAAGGCAATCATTGAAATACATGTTATAGAAATAGGGAAAATAATTCCACAAGAAAGATCTAAGAGGCAAGAAGAATGAAGAATTAAACAATTATAAATATGCAAGAAAATCTATATAAAAATTGCCTAAAACAATAATAATGTCTAATTTTGGAAATAAAAAAAAAGAACTAAAATACCTATTCTACAGTGGAAAAGAAAATTGAAGCTACAAATATTTTAAGTTCTTATATTGTTCAGGAGAACACTATAATTATATATACATGGTATAATTCTTAGGGTAATAAGTAAATGAATAGAAACAGGATTGAAAAAAAAATCTTTCAAACCATTAGATACCAAAACCACAAAAAAGTGGAGAAAAATCTCAATCTAAAAGAAGCAAAAACAGGTGAAAATATAGGAAAGCAAACCATAAGAAAGTACACAGATTTTCACAACTTCTTTTATGGACTGAAAAAATTTTTTAAAGATGGAGAGGAGGAGTGTGGGATCATATCCAACCAATTTTATGAAGCTTAAATAATCTCCATCCAAAACCAGATATGACAATGTGTGAAAGGAACTTTATAAACTATATCTAATTCATGCACATGCATACAAAAATTATAAACAAAAGATTAGAAAATTGAACAAGAATAATGTAGAATAAAAAAATAATACAGGGAAGCGGCCATGGCTCAATCAGTAGGGCTCCCGTTTACCATATGGGAGGCCTCGGGTTCGGTTCCCGGGGCCTCCTGGTGAAGGCAAGCCCGCCCGCACGGCGTGGTTAGCTGACCCAGCGAGCACAAGCAGCAAGGGGGGGATAAATGAATAAATAAATAAAATCTTTAAAAAAAATAATAATAATAATAATACATACCAACCAAGTTGGGTTTATAACTGTAATACAAGGTTGGTTTCCCAAAAGAAAATCTATTATTGAATTTTCACCAAATTAATAGATTAAAGAAAGAGACATGAACAATTTGAAAAATCTCTACACTCATCTGTGATGAAAAAAATATTTACAGAATAGTTAGAGGAACATAGTTCCTTAATTGAAAGTGTGGTTCAGTGGTAAATGGTTAACAATCACCTTCCCCTTCTGTTTGAGAATGTGACCTATCGTAAACTTTTTAACTCGGTTTCCCAAGCAACCTGATAAATGGCATGGTGCCTAAGTTGCTATGCAACATGACCTAAGGTAAAAAGGATCCCTGATTGCTAAAGTGCATCTGGACTGGTAGAAGAGATGAGGATTCCACAGCTTGGGGTCTTGAAGTATCGTGACTCTAACAGCTGGCATGCCTCTCACAGAAACCCTGGAAGCTCAGGCTATGGAAATTACTACAAAAGATATTGTCTCCTGGGGGTCGTTAGGCTTCAAGCCAGTTTCCACATCAAACCAATGGAGATCTCAGCTTCTTGCACCAGAGGCCTGAGCAATGAGTACTGATGCATGGGTGATTCCCATCAAAGAGGAATGCCTGATGCTTCCCTGGTGGCACTACTTTGGAAAACAGATTGTCATCACCTAAGACAGTTGAAAATGTCTGTATCCTGATATACAACAGTTCCAATCCCAGGTGTATATACCCTAGGCTTGGAGCAATGTTCTTCAAATTTTCGTTCTCACATCCCAGAAAATAATTAAAGACTATTTACCCCTTTCTCCATTAAGCTGTCATTTGACTTTTCATTAAAATCTTAATAGTTTCAAAGGACGTAATTTCAGGTATAATCTGAATACTGATATTTTAAAATAAAACTGCCGCATCACTCTTCTAAATGTATCCATCAGAATAAAAACACCCAATGACGGTGATAGCTACCGCTATCCATTTTACAATATTTGTAAACTCTTTTTTAATATTTAATAATTATATATCATTTTTGCTCTCAGTTTCCTAGAAATACCATTTCCATTCACTTTCCCATCAGAATTATACAAATATATTTTTATGCTTACAAGTTTTTGTAATTGATCCCTCTATCATACTTCTCTACAACAAACTATGCATGTCTTGTGATTTTGTTCAAATTTCTATTATAGCTTATCATTAATAATAATAAGTCATACCAACTTGATCAAACATCATAATTGTGTTTCATTTTTGTAATTATTTAGCATAGAATTTGAAATTCTATTGGTAATAAAACTCTTGACGCTATGCTTGAAGGAGGTTTTGTCAATACTTCAGATATTCCCTTTTGAGAGAGAAGGAGCAAAAAGAAGTGGCCTGTGACCACAGCCACATTCACAGGTGGATCTGTTTTAAGAAAATTACTTGTGAGAACTGAGGCTCTGGAAAATGATACCCTTAAACCTTTCAACCAGCCACATACAAGGCCTTAAAAAGTCTTCTTTTAACTTGTAAAGTACACACACCCCCAGATGAAAAGGCTGCCCTAAAGAAATTCTTGCACATCCTCCGAGAGGGAAGTCCAAGAGTCTTCACAGCCTCATTACGGAGCAAACAACCAGAAACAGCCCAAACATCCATCATTGGAACAACGCATAAGTAAATTGTGCTAATCTATGCAATGTAACGCAGAGAGAAAAAGAACTGAACCACTCATGTACTGATGTACATTAACACATTTCACAAACAAAATACTGAAATTTAAAAATTCAAGTCTTAGAAGAATCAGTTTCATTTTCCTTTGGATTTCTAAAATCTGTGTATAAACCGTCTGTCACCATGCATGACTCATCCACTTGTTCATTTTCTATGCATTCTAACCATACAAGTCCAGAAGTAGAACCCTGAATTAGATCTCCCAATCTTAATTTCACACCTACAAGTGGCAAAAGAGTCTAAGTAGAAATTGTAGGTGGGGGGTTGGGAATGGCTTCTAAATAGAAAAATGGTGGGAACTGTTCCATTTAGCCTTCCCCTTTTTTCAGATTCCTGCCTGGCGCTCCAGCTGCCACCTTGGACCATGGGGTTACATTAAGGATAGCTTTCACTGCTGAGAATGATGGAACAGACATCAAAGAACTGTGGATCCTGGTCAACTCTACAGGGCCACCATGGCAGAATGGCTGCCACCCTCTGGATTTATTTTCTTGAGTCTTTATTACTAGCAGTTGAATCCCAGCAGAAACACCCTTCTTTATTTTACCAATAATTTCAAAAACACATAATCCCTTCAGAACTAAAGGTAAGTACCCACGTTTAGATCAAAGCATACAAACAACATCTGTATCTTACAGAGTTAAACTCCATATCCATGGATTGGATTCTACTCCTTAATCTAAACTTGAATTGTTTCACTTAAAAAAGGTGATGGCCAATGATATTTATACACTCTTTAAGTAAGTTTGTAAGTGGACATTTGAATGATTAAGGGGGCTGCCCTCCTGTATACATTTAGAACCAAGGACATCAGCAGACTCTGCCTTCTGGTCAACCCTCGGGTGTTGGTCGCCTACTTGGAGTCATATACCTGACTATACCTGACTTTCTTCCTGAGCCTACTCTCTAGCAGAAGTGAGGTCTGGGCTCTCCTAAGGGTGAAGGTGAGCTGTGGCTAGGCCAGTCATTTCAGGTTGTCCCAGGTGGTTACCTGGGCTCAGATTTACACCCATGAGGCCCAGCGTCTCAGATCTGACAGAGGAGGAAGTGTAACACATCAGAATCTGCTCTTAAATTCTCTTCCTTGGACTTGCAAATAGGAACTCAGTGCCGTCTCCCTGCCACGCCCTGGCTTCTTACCTCCCGTTGACCACACTCTTCTTCTCCAGCCCACTGGGGAGCACCACGGTGATATCCACCAGGCTACTCCACAGATTTTCCTTCATATTGATAAGGTTCTGCTGAGGGCCATGGGCCAAATCCCTGTTAGGTTTCCGTTCACCGTGAACCTTTGGGGTAGCAGGCTGTCCAGGAGGAGGTGGAGCACGGGCCTTCATCTTTCTCCTGAGAAAGGAAATGCAGAATGACTGAAGTGGCAGTTCTCAACAGAAGAAGTCAATACAACCACATATTAGTAGCCAGCAGCATTTAAAGACTTTCATAACAAAAATCAATTATGGTAAGTATTTCTCTCTCAGAAATGCCTTCTGAGTTGCATAGCCTTTGTAAAATCAATATAAAATCAAAATGAACTCAACATTTGTCAATCAATATCCATTGATTATAAAACCAATATACAGGACTCCTCAATGGTAACAGAAAATGTACAAAGTTTCCCTTCTTTTAAGTTTTTTTTTTTTTTTTTTTTAAAGATTTTATTTATTTATTCATCCATTCCCCCCCTTGCTGCTCGTTCTCACCGGGTCAGCCAACCACGCCGTGCGGGCGGGCCCGCCCTCACCAGGAGGCCCCAGGAACTGAACCTGGGGCCTCCCATATGGTAAACGGGAGCCCCACCGATTGAGCCACAGCCGCTTCCCTTCTTTTAAGTTTTCACATGCAGAATTACATGTGAAATATAATATCCTTCACAAACAATTAAAAAGAATTGAAGAACCATTTTTGAAAGGAACTCCTCCTGGAAAGAGACATCCTAAAAACATATTGTAGCCATTGGGCAGGTTTGATGTGATTATGAATTCCAAAAATATATATTGGACTATGCTTGTAAACTGGTCTGTTAATCTGGGCATGATTAAGTTATGATTAGGGCGTTGACTGGGCCAAGTCAGTAGGGCATTAAGCCCCACCCCCTGGTGGGTGGGGTCTCGAAGATAAAAGACACAGCAAAGGACAGTGTTGGAGAAGTTTTGATGTTGGAATCTTGAGCTGGAGTCCCAGGAAGTAAGAGAGCTTGGTCGTGAGGAAGGAGAGAAGGCCCAGGTATAGAGATGAGCCATTCGCCTGAGATTTCACAGATAACCTTGTGGAGAGAAGCAAAACCTAAAGAGCCTCATAGTCTACAGCTGACCTTGTGGAGGAAACAGAGGAGCTGAGCCCGGAGAGAAACACAGCCCCGGGAAGAGAGGAACCCAAGAAGTCTGAACCCTGGCAAACGTCAGCAGCTGTCTTGCTCTAACATGTGGCAATGGACTTTGGTAAGGGAAGAAACTTATGCTTTATGGCCTGGTAACTGTGAACTTCTACCCCAAATAAATACCCTTTTATTTATCAAAAAACTGATTTTCTGGTATTTTGCATCAGTACCCATTTGGCTGACTAATACACATATTCTCCACCTGAGAGTGACACTTTCATATTTTTTAAGGTCCCTGATCAAATCTAGCAGAGCCTATGCAGACCAGTCCTTTCTGATTCACTGGGTGGGTTACAAATCACAACTCATGAAGTGGACTCCACTGAAAGTCTGTGACACCCCAGTTCAAAGCCCTGCTCCAGCTCTGAATCCGTGATTTGTTCTGAGGATCTGGAACCCATGGATCCATGATACTATGGATGTGTCGGGACCATTTCAACACAGTCTAAATTGGCCAGGAAGTCCAAAGACTAACACTCACCGACATGTATCACTCTAGAGGCATGTGGCTGCTTGGCATAGAAGCTATGAGGAATAGGGTCTTTACACACAATCCCTTTCCACTCTGTCTCCACCTTATTTCTGACTGTGCTTTGAAAGTTCAAGTCACCTTGTAGGAGCTTTCTGACCCAGCCACCTTCCCACCTGATGCAGGGTAGCCCACCTCTGATTAACATTTTTAGAATATGCTTGCCTCATCCAGGTTAGTCAGGAAGGCTACTGACATGATAGAGCACTGGACATTTTATAACAACATTATCCAGCATTTATTCAGCACCTCAAATGCTCTAGGACCTGGGCGAATAATAACCTGAGTAAGTTTACTTCGTTCAGTCCTCAAAATATTTTTCAGCTGAGAAAATGAAGTCTCAGGGGGATTCATAGCTGAAAGTCTTATAGTGATTTGGTGCTCGAGCAGAGATGGGAACAAGGCCTGGGTGGCTCCAATGGGCTTACTCTTGTCCATCTCACTCTCCAACCACAGATCCTTCTTAAGTCAGAAGATCTATAAAGAGGAAATGTAGGCCCTCAAAGCAGCCTAAGTTCTACCGGCAGATCAATATACCAGAAGGCACTCTGCACAAGGAAGCAGAGACGCAGCAATTCCATTTCTAGAAATTTATCCTAGTAGAGTAATCTCATAAGAGTGCACTGCTGGAAATTCAGAGATGCTCATTACAACATGATTTAAATGGCAAACAAACAAACGAAACTAACTACACATCAATAACAGACCATTTCAATATATTGGGTACTTAAAAATAATGTTATACCTGTAAAAGTGAAATTTGCATTAAAAGTATACAGTCTGATGTGCAAAAACACTCGATGCAGATTTTAAAAACAAGCTTCAAAATATAATTTTTAAATGAAAATTCCATTTTAAAAAAAAGAAGTATATATTATACATCGCAAAACAGTCCAGAAAGATATATAGCAAATAATAAGCAACAATTATTTCTGGGTAATGGCATAATATGACTTTTATTTTTTTCTGCATTTCTCAGCATTTTCTAACTTGTCTATAATATCACTTGTATATCTATCACTTGTAATTTATTAGATTACCTCTTTTATGAGAGGTCATTTTTAGATGGGGGTGGGGATGGCAAATGGGATTCAGAGGAGGATATAAAATAACCAATGTTCCTATCACTGGTTAAAATAAGGCTTGGGAATAACACTCAGGCCTCATCCTCTACTATGCTAAGTAGATATAAATTAATTCTCTTTTTTCTCCTGTAAAAGCCTTACATTTATACCATAATATTTACCATTTTTATGCTACATTCTTACCCATTATGTACTTTTTTCCTTTCAACTTATGGAGAAATGAATCAGGATCTATTTCATTATGCCAAGGGCTGTACATTTATTAATCCGTTTAGTCCTCATATTTCCTCTATTGTTATTCCCATTTCATAGATAAAGAAGTGTGGGCACAGAGAACATAAGTCACCTTTACAGTATTACACAGCAGACAAGCTAACGCCAAACATAGACCATTTGGTTCCAGAGCCTAAACTTTTAACTACTCTATTTTTCAACCTCTTTTAGGAAGAACAGATGTCACCTCATTTCATAGATGACCAAAGTAAAGACAGAGAGAAATGAGGTGAGCACTTTGGTCTGGAAGCACAGTCTCTGAGCAGACCCTTTTGCCATTAGCTTCACCTCCCAAAGGTGTCTTCAGAATAAAAGAGGTATTCAACTGATCATGTTTAGGAAGCAAATATGTTTTCCAAGTCAGGATTATGCTTATTCCTGGATGCTAAGAAAGCTAGCTTGAATTCCTTCAGAACACGCCAAGTCAAAAGGGAAGCGGCTGCTGATCCACTTATTTACTTAGGAGCACTGTGATGGGTGTGAGGCTGGGAAGGTAGATGTTTCGACTTCCCCTTTCCCTTATCCCAATCTGTTGCCAACTGCCCAGAGTCACCTCTGGTGATCTGTTTCCTCTCCAAGTCCTCTGTCACACGCTGGTCCAAGCTCTCATCTCTAGCGTCTGCACAAATACTCGGCTCTTGCAACAAAGCTCTCTCCCTACAAGCTGGACTCTTCACTAATTCTCTTTCCTACTTAGAGCCCTTCATTCCACAAATATCCGCACCCAGCCTGGTCTGCACACACAGCGGCCAGAGCCGCTCCCTGTGGACGACAGCATTGGCTGCACCCACAGGTTGAGAGGATGCCCTGGGATGACTCTGTTTGCCCAGCACAGTGCCCTGCGGGTGCGGTGATGCAAGCCAACGTTCTGAAAATTGAGACATTGCACACTAACCAAATGAATTTCTGGTGTCTTTTGGAAAAAAAAAATTAAAAGATCTGAGAAGGCCCCAGACACCTTCACTGCAAAAACAGGTTGCGTGTTTTCATCTGGACCCATTGCCTAAGAGGACCTGTGGACTCAATGGCATTGCAAGTCTGTCCCCAGGAGGTCTGTAAGCTGCCGTCCAAACCACTGAAAGGACCTGGGACGCTTGGCTCTCCATTAGCCCTGCAATCTTCAACCACACTTGAGGCTGCCTCCAGTCTGCCAACAAACTCGTCTAGAGTTCACTGCTCTGGAAAACCCATGGATGTCCCCCTTAGCCTTGGCCTAGCCATACAATCTACCTTATATTCTTCAACCTTCAGAGAACCTGTCTTTAGGTGCTCCATGCCTAAGGGCGCATACGGCCGAGACCAGGATTTCTCTACCATGGCTGCACATTAGAATCACTGGAGAAGCATAAAAAAATGCCCGAGTCCCACCACAGACCAATTAAATCCAAACCAAGAGGCAGTCAGGTTAATGAATCTCAACTGTTTTAATTTCAGAACAGTCCCCATGTGTTTCATTAAAAGCAAGCTGCAATTTTCGCACCATTCAATTAAAGCATATTGATATATTCTATAAATCTACATTTAACATATGATATGTTGATAGATTTATGAGTTTGTGTTTTTATTTCTCAGAACAACATTTGCCGATTTTGAGAAGGGTATGTGAAAAAAATTCACACCCCCCCCCCCAAAAAAAAAATGTCTGGCGGTATGTGGAGTTGAGGATGCACTTCAGGAGCTCGGTGCCTCTCCATGAAGTGCAGGGACCTCTGGTTGAGAAAAGCACCCGAGACCACGCACTGGACGCCAGACCTGTGGTCCTCCTGGGCTGTTATCAACTTGTGCATGCAGCTATGCTGACACCTCACTTCTTCAACTATTTGTTAGCATCTCTGGAGAGCAGTGGAGGGTCTATTTATTAAGCCTGTTTGTCCCCTCAACATTCAGCACACCACCCTTCATAGCTGAAGGTATTATAAAGTACTGATCATGACTACGTCAACAAAGCTGCAAATCATACACAGATCCTGGCTTCAAGGAGCACAGCGGACCCGTAAAAGCTTGAGGCAGGAAAGTATGAGAGCTCACCTCCAAATATTAGATGTTTCAAATGAGCAAAGATTTCAGAGGGAGAAGAAAGCTGCACAGATGGTAGTGGTGGAGATCCACGTAAGGAAGATTCGAGCAGTCTAAGGAAGGGCACGATTTGGAGATATGAGAGGAAGGCATGAAGGGAGGGGAGGAGGGAGGAGAGAGAACTATGTGGTACAAGGGTAGAAAACAAACTGTGATGCACGTCATGGGAGATGTAAAAAATTTTTAAAGAGCCTTTTTAATAGGCTTATCTCATTTGAGCCTTATCAACTAGGAGATAGGATTTGCGAGGTTCTAAATAAATAGGTATTTCAAAAATATTTGGGGAGTGTCTAAATTATTTTTCATGGCCACTGAGAAAGGGGAGGGGACAGAGGGTGGTTCCATGACTATTTTGTGCCAGAGCCCATGCCCTCTCTGCCTCCTCAGCAAAGGTTTCCCACCCTGAGAAATAAGACCTGGCTAAGGGATGCTTGGTTTTGAGAAGTTAGGTCTTTCTATAGCCCACAAGGGTCCTTTGATAACTTGGGAGAACAAGCAGAGGAATAATTTCACGGAGGCAGCAATTGGGAAACTTAAGATAGAGAAGGTTGGAGGCAGGAATACTGGTTAGTAGAAGTGGTCTGTGTTCCTTCCAGACACAAGGTCTGAACTACAGGTGAGCCTGTGGGTGAAAAGAAGGGGAGGCGCCAATCAGGGAAATTCCATAAAGAGCCAGCAGAACTCAGGACTGATGGGGGTTAGGGGGAGTTGGGGTGAGGACTCTGCAATGCCTTTGGCTCAAAACACGTGACAGAGGACCTGTTCTGGGAGACGATGATCAGTTGGTTTTGGATGGGTTGACTTTGAGATGACAGTACCATTTTCCGGCAGAGGTGAAAATGGGCAGATAGCAATGGGTGACTGGCTAAAAACGCAAGAGCATGTGTTCCCTGGAGCTCTCACCTGGGAACCATTGCCTTGCAAGGAAATGGGAAGTATTCCCAGCCCCGAAGAGCATCACTTGTGGTATTATCATATGGAATCCAGGACGTGGTGGGTTTATTATAGGCAATGGGAAGGTAAGAAGATTGAGGAAAGCACAGTGGACGAGATGCTGGCCTGAGCTTGGCTACTCTCCAGCCGTGGGCTGGCAAGTAGACGCCATTCCTCAATTCCTCTCCTTTCTGAACGACTGACCGTCACATCACTAGAATGAGTTTCTGAGGCGACATCTGGACTCAGCAGAAAAGAACGTGGTGAGAGCCTGCCCCGCGTGAAGGAGGAGCGCTGTGCTCTGAGTCAAGGACATGCCACCTGGACCTGGGCGTAATTGTCTCTTCCTTCGAGATCTTCTTCTCCTCACCGGTGGGAAGACAGGGCTGGACCATTTGACCCTTGCGTCCCTTCCAGTTTTAATGTTCTAGAGCATAGCAAGTACTAGCCCTAAACTTTCACTGTTAGATTAAACTAAATTTTAATTGGGATTAGATGTTTCATTCTAATAACTTCATGCACTCATATTGTTAAGAAATTCTTCTTTTCAGGGCTGTTCACCGTCCTTCACTGGTCTCCACCTTCGGGTTTGCTCAGCCTCCTCGTCACTAGCCCTCCCACGTTCCAGAAGCTTCCATGGCTGGCTGTGCTGTGGGAGGTGAGTGAGGAGGCGGAGCTCTCCAAGGGGAAGTGGGGCAAGGTGAGGTCAACCCAGGAGAGGGATTTGGAGGTTAGGGACCCTATGAGAGGGTGTCCTTGCTGGAGAGAACAGGGGTGGGCAAGTTGCATTAACTTTGAGGGGTGTACAGTAAGCTGCACCCCTTTGCCCTGCTGTCCCCTTGATGCATCAGCTGCCCTCATTTTTGGAGTCGACCTGATGCCAGGACCAGCACCCAGGTTGGACCTAAGCCCTGCTGGCTGCTGTGTGCAGGCAGCTCCTCGGAGGGGAGCCCAGTTTTCCACAGCACCGTCACGGAGCTAAAGGATGAACGCCCTCAGCTCCCTCTGCCCGGCGAGGGGCTCAGCTGTGGGCCACAGCAGCTGCTGCTTCAAACGGGGACCCTGAGTCATCTTTGCAAAGTCTGAACAGCCGAGCATGTCCGCTGTGAGTTTGAATGCCTACATAGATGTTGAGCTGTGAATCTAAGGATAAGAAGCATGTGGTCAAATAACGTAGAGCAGGGATTCTGCCCACGTCTATGGAAGCCTTGCCCAGCGCCTGTTCCTCCTGCCACCCCACGGCAGGTGCTCCCGGCAGGCCAGGTGCAGGGCAGGCTGGGCCTGGCTTTCCTTCGTCCCCATCTACCAGAAGCAAGCAGGTGGAGCTGGGAGGCAGCTCCTGGGGCTCCACAGAGCACCTAACTCATTTACCCCTTATTCCCTCCAGGGTAAAAAATCTGGGTGTGCCGCGGCAGGAACTATTTGTAATATGAAAAATGCATGTAAAATCAGATCTGGTATTTGCGATGTCATCGATCACTGCTCCATGTGGCTCTGGCTTAAAACCCTCACATACTGAGCTTGTCAATTTCAGGGAAATGCTCGCTGACTCCCACCTCATCGTGGCCAGTGAGCTCACTCTAAAGGAAGGCTGGCACGCTCCCAGCTGGGCTGTTTATCCTGCCGTCTCCCCAGTCTGCAGCATCATGCTTGCAATCTGTAGACTGCACATTCCCCTGGACTCGGGAAATGCAAACCTCAGGTACGAGGTCTGGGCAAAAGAACTCAGAACCCACTGTGCCAGAGGCTCCTGGGGCCGACTGCTGGGGGAAAATGCACACACCTCTGTTCCTCTCCAAATCCAGAGTCAGAGGCTATTCTGGTTTGTATTTCTGCTCTCTTGCGGATCAAAGCCATCATCCGTTGACATGATGGTATGGCATTTGCTTTCCACCCAAGAGAGGCGGACGTGCAAGTCCAGGGATACATGGATGCCAGCTCACTTCAGTGGCATACCTGTATGCTTTCTGCCCAGTTACATGCCAGCTCCCCTGGCAGGCTGCGAGTAAAGGGAGTTTCAGAGAAACCAGGGGCACCCTGGCTCCTCCCGGTTATTGATCCAGTTCCCTTGGTGTGTTTATGCTGCAGGCAGGTGAACTCAGCCACGCCCTCCCCGGGGATTCTTTAGCAGTAGCAAGCTGGCTTCCTTCTGGAAGGGAGTTTGAAAGCCGTAAATAAGCTGCATCTGGTTCCAAGGGTCGCTTGACCTTCAGCATCATCCTTGTTCTCTCCGTCAGCAGCTGGACAAGCCTGTTTGACTCACTTCCACCGAAAGGACAGCCCAGGGCTGTGGGGCATTTCCCCAGAAGTCTGGGCCCCTCCTAGAGGAGAATACCTGCTGCTGAATACAAATGCAGGCTCCTGGGCCTCAGCCCACACCTACGGAATCCACTCTGCATTTAAACATGCTCCTGGGTGACTCTAGGCATATGAACCTCTGAGAACTCTGGCCTTAGAGGAAGCATCAAAGAAAGCAGGACAGACATTGCAGGATTTAAAAAATGACACTTATTTGAATTTTTTGACATGCAGGAGTCAACTGTGTACCCAGTATGACTTAGACATTCATTAAACTAATATTTGATTAGCATCTACTGAGTCCCCCCAGTATCCTAAGGCCCCAAAGACAAGAAGAGTCGCAAAGAGAATACAACAGATAAGGTCCCTGCCCTGCAGAGCTCCTGGTCTGGAAGGGTAGAATGACCCTGAAGAGATGACAGCACAGATAAGTACCCAAAGAAAGCAAGAATGATGGGGAAGCCATGGTGAGGGCGAGGAAGGAGAAGAGACGCTATTAAAAAATGACAAAGAATCCTGATTGAGGCTCAGTTCAGGAAGTTTCGGGAAGTGACCTTCCAATGGTGATTCGAAAAGTAAGGGGGAGGAAACAAGGAAAACAGTGGGTATGTTGGCTCTTCCGGGCAAGGAAGGCATCCTGCAGGCACTGAGGAGGGGCAAGCTTAGAGCGCTGGAAAAGTTACAGGAAGGCTGGAGAGTGGGGAACCCAAGAGAAGAGGGCTTGAAATGAGGTGGGGGGGGGGGGGACGGTAAGCATAGACTTGGTTACCTGAGACCTTGGGTTTCTCCTAAGGAGAACTATAAACCAAACAAGGAGCTCACACACACCCACTAATGAAAGGCAGATTCACAAACAAGTGCAATTCAAGGCAGCTGATGATCAAATCTACGCGCTGTAGCTTGGTCTTGGAAGCTGAAGAGAACTTTCACAAGCAGCAACAAGGAGGGGCAGGGGTTAGAGTTAGAGGTAGGAATAGCACACGAGCAGGACTGCACAACTAGAAGTACGCTCTAGGAACAGGGTATGCTCTGGTTTGGTGACCATACAGCGTTTGTACTGGATGCTGATGAGAAAGGAGCCCGGTGGAGATCAGAAAGAGAGGGTCTTCAAGGATGTCGTCCTCAGGATGGAACGTCTGGAGGGCGAGATGTGCAGAAAGCTGCAAGCCGGCTGCCAGCCAGGACGAGGTCAGAACTACCCCAATTCCTGTGACCGCCGGCTGTAACCTCATCCCATCCCAAACCCCACCCTAAAGGAGAGCCCCTTCCCAGCAGCCTCCAGGGGAGTCCGAGAGTTCACACTTCATTTCCATTTTGTAAGGGATAGATGCTCCAAAAATGTCATCTACTTTCTCTCTCTCTCTCTCTCTCATTTTCAGCACTTTCTTCTATCAATTGTCTTTCACTGTGCAGTCTGTAAGAGGCAAGGCCCAAAAGAGGGTATCTGACCAATGATGAAATCTAACATTTCTTTAGCACTGTGATAAGTGCCATTTATCTAGCAAAGTCATGTATCCTGATAACATGGAAATTTAGCGAGGTCAAAATGTGACTGAGTGTTCCTACTATTTTAAACAAATACTTCACAAAATTTCTGGAATGATTATAGAAATCCATAAGTTACTAAGTAAAACTTTGGTGGAAAAAAAATTCTTCCCTAACTCACAATGTATTGTTTTTCAAACTGGAGTCTACCGAGACCTAAAGATCTCCAAATGGATTCGTTGGCAACCCAAAGGGTGAAAGTATTTTTCTTTTAACATATGTAATTATTTCAAGAATTTTTTCCCCCAAAATATTAGTATCAGCTCACACTGGGTCATCTGGATTTTAACCTCACTGTTAAGATTTGTGTCCCACACTAGGGTTTGGGTTTGTGACTGACCTGGCAGCAGAGAGAGCGAAATGATATTGAAGAATGAAGGGTTCGTTTGTGGTAGTTCAAAGAGAGGAAAGTGTTGAGCCAGCCCAGTCACCTCATGGCCTGTAGGGGCCTGGGACCAGCTCAGAGCAGACAACGCTGTTGTCAAGAGGCCAAACAATGTGTTGAGAAGGTCCTGCCCTTGTTAGCTCTGTGTGCCGTGTGAAAAAGCCCAGGAAAAGTATTGAACTTAACTGCTTTCAGCATTGTGTTTGGGTGCACTATTCAATGGGTCCATGCAAACAAGATCTGGTTAGGTTGTCTGCATTAAAAAGAAAAGCCACCATGATGGGCCATGGCATTGATGCAAGTCACGGTCATCCTCTGAAAATAAAGAGATTCGTGTGTACCATAATGAAACAAAACAGAGACAGAACTCTTGACAGGGTAAACTGACTGTTGGCGATTTCAGCCCAATTATCATCAACCACAAATGGCAGCACAGGGTTGTGAATCAGAGAGAGGGCTACCCAGCTTGCTGTCTGCGTGGACTCTGCACCTCATTGTGTAACTTCGGCAAGATCTGTGACCCCTCCGTGCCTGAGTCCCCTTACCTGGAAATCAGGAGTGACTTCTCAGTGGCGATACGAAAGTAAGGAGGATTGTTGTGAAGATCGAATGTAAAAGTGCTTCGCTCTGGGACCGGCTGATGCTGGAGCTCATGATAAATGTGGGCTCCTAAAACCTGCTACAATGATTAATTTGTTGATGTGACTTTTGCATTTAATTTGGAAAACCTGCTTTAGGTTTATTACAAAGTATCTGCTTGCAGAAATGTAAATTTCATTTACAAGGGACTCCCCATTGCCCTTTCGTTTGCTTTTATGTAAACTAGATCCATACATTGCTTCATTTTGAGACACTAGGAGTGCCACAGCATCATCTGGTATTTTGTCACTGCCCATTCCAGTTATTTCAGATCATCTCCCACTGGGCCACCTGGCCGTGAGGGGGCAGGGGGACATCCGTCACCTGCTGCTGGCCAGGTGTGATTCAGCTCCTCGCTGCCACAGCTGAACAGGTAAGTGAAGAGCACGGCGCCCCCACGGAGCACCCTCTCAGGAAAGGTATCCCAGCGCACGAGTGCCAGTGCTCCTCAGGCAGCGCTTCACCCACGCCCCAAGCCAGCGGATGCGCTCCATGATGGGCCCCAACGTGCAAGCATTTTAGGACAAAGCATCCTCTGACTGGGGTGGGAGCGCATTTATCTGCACAGAGAGGGTTGTGGCTCTGAAGCAAAGAGGAGCACGCGTGCCTTGGGTCATCACCACAGCAGCAGCCAAGGGCCCCAGAACGTGCTGGAGCCTTTCGGGATGCCCCCAGGTGAGCACAGGGATGCTCGGCCCTGGAACAGACCTCCAGCCGTCCCAGGGCCTCAGCTGCGGCAGCCACAACCAGCATGGGTCACAGATCCCGTTCCAGGGCAGATCCCCTCCAATGAGGCCCCTCAAAACGCTTCTGTGGAAGGAAGCAGGGCCCCTCACCCACTCCTCCTGAGCAGCGGGAAACCACGACGACCCCACATGCGCTAACCAGGTGGCCCAGCCCCCTGCCCCGCTCTTCCTCACGCCGCAGCCTGGTATCTCCCCGGTGGAGCCTCCTTCCTCTTTGCTCCTCTCCATCAGCCTCATCCGCTCAGAACCTAACCCTGAGATCTTAGATTTCAGAAGGGCCTCAGATGTCCCTGCGCTTTATGGCGACATCCAGGAATGAGACTTGAATAGGGTTGAACAAAGAAAGCAGCCAGTTTTCTTTTATAACAGGCATTTTATCTGGTGGCTGAGGTCCCCTCCTTGCAACAGACATGTACAATTTTATGAGGAAACTCAGACATATTAATTAGCTTATTAGACTCATTAGCTCTCACACATGCCCAGCCTTAGCTCGCAGCTAAGGCAGGGAACGTGCGTCCAAAGAAGCTCTGGGCAGCAGTAAAATCAGGGCTTTTGCAGGCACTGGCAGTGAGCTTCTGTTTCTCCTATAAGTGATAATAAAATTTCCTGAGGAGAAGGAAAAGATATCTGACGCCAACTGCCAATGACCAGGAATAGACGGATTTAGTTGGTAGAAATGAGGAAAAAAGAAAAAAAAAGATTAATGTGGAAACAACCAGGGTGGGAAAGGATGCCCTTTAAAACTGTATTAAAAATGTGAAGCAGAAATTTATAGGGGTTGATGACAACGCAGCCCTTCCTTTACCCCAGAGCGAAGAGAAAAGGAAAGGGGGTGGCATTGCCGCTAAAAGGACTTGTCTTTCCTATGGGACACAGAAGGAGATACTCCAGAATATTCCGGGGGGTGCTCAGATAGAATCCTGACTGGAAGCCAGATGAGGAACTTGCCAGTCAGACAAAATCCCCACTCATAATCTCCGGGTGATTTCTATGGGCTCCCTCCTTGCTCTCGGCACTTGCTCCCCTCTGATGAATTCTGCAGAAAGCTATCATTTTAAAACATAAATCCCAATGCCTTTCAAGCCCCTGCTTAAAGCCCTCTAGTGTTTTTCTACCCACTTTCACTAAAATAGAATGTCTCAGGGTGGTCTCCAGGGCTCTGAGTGTTCCCGCCTCGTCTACCCTCAGCCTCCACGAGGCTCCCACCACACCACCCTCCATTCATACCTGGAACACACAAGCACTCGCATCTCAGGGCCTTTGCACATGCCATGGCCCGTGCTGCTTCCTCTCCTTTTGACTCCTTCCCATCCCCACAACCCAAACTTAAATGTCCACTTTTTAGAGAGGCCTCGCCCCAAATTCCTAACTAGCGACTCCTGTTATTCTCGATGGAAGCCTCTTGCGAGTTTCTTTCACCGTGCTTCTCCCAGTTTGCACTCACGTATTTTTGTTTGGCTGTTTATGATCAGCCATGGCTCTAGATGTAAATCCAAGAGGTCCAGGGCCGAGCTTCTTTGGTTCATCACTGACGAGCGCGGTGCAAGACACACAGTCAGTGATGGTAGCTCTTAGTTGTCTGAATTCATTTCAGCTGGAATTCAGCTGCGGTGCAGGGGCCTGGCATTGCTAGAGAAAGATGGAAGCCCAGAAACTTTGGGCCGAACCCCAAGAAAACAGCAGCAGGCAGGCAGGACCAGCTGCCACGGAGCCCGGCAGGACCTCCTGCCACCCAGGACTGGTTCCCACGTCTCCACGTTCAGCACGACCGGCCCTTGCACTCCATTTTCTGAAGACACATGTGCCATCCACTTTGCAAACACGTGACCTGTGCTACTTTTAATCCACACGACTTTATGTGATGGGGTCACCCTTTCCACTTACAGCTGGGATTCCTGAGACTCAGCAACCAGCTCATGGGCTGGAACCCCTGGCGAGGTCCTCCTCAGGCCAGGACACTGCCCCTGCCGCTACGCGCTGCCGCCCTGGCCCTGAGTTACTTCTCAAGAGTACCCAATGCTGGGTTTCTGGCTGAATGGCTCTGAAACGGCTGGACTCTGAAGCCAGGCCACCCTGCCGAGGCAGTTGGAATCAGAGGGGCTGGCTTAGGATGCGCCATCCTTTTGTGACAGTTTCCAGGTGCGCGGTCATGGACAGAGCCCTCTGCTGTGACTCGCGGTCTGGAAGGCCCTGTTTGCAAGCAGAGTTAGCGCCCCGGAGAACTTCGCTCAGCGCTCACCAGCTGCACAGCGGCTCAGACGGAATCACAGGAACGTCCTCTCGTGGGACATTAGGAACTGCAGGACAGCTGGAGTCACAGAGTGGGAAGTACCTGGTCAGGTGTGACATCGGTAGGTGGCTGAGCTGGGACAGGTCCTGGGCCACTCCTTGGGGCTCATAATAACGACAGGGCCAGGCACCCATTTAAGGGTCTGAGGAAGGCTTTGGAACGTCCCCCAGGTGCATGGAGGCAGACGAGGTTTTTGTAAACCGCTTTGTTAGAGTGTGAGGACCCCACGTTGCAAGCTCCTGATGCCTTCTCTCAGAGTTCAGCACCTTCGGAGACCAGGCCAGTTTCCCTTCTAAGACAAGAGCTAGTTCTAAGAGAGGAGAAGAAAACCCGGGAGCCTCCCTCTGAGGCTGTCCATACTGGCTGAACCCTCAAAAACAAAACTTAGAGCAAGAGAAACAGTCAACAGAGGACCCAGGTAAGTAGGGAATGAAACATGTATCCATGGCACATTCAAACCAAGAGGCCCTGTTCCTGGGGAAATGGCCACTCAGCGGCAGGCGGAAAGAGAAGGGCGGCCTACAGACAATAAACAAGAGGCAGAGGCCCCTCTGTGCCAATAAACCACATGGAAACAGCTCTGCCCAGAAAAATGCTGTTTTAGGGCCGCCCGTAGCTGCTCTCTCCCGGGAGAGGCCCCCAGGCGCCCTTCTCTGGCTGTGAAGCATCCAACAGGCCCCAGTGCAAGCTCCTGATTCAGGAAAATTCAAGTTCAAATCCAGTTCCAGTTATTTACGGGCTGTGCCTCCTCCCGCAGATTACTGTATTCGGGCAAATTACTGTAATTTGTAAGGCTCGGTTTCGTGCAGAGCTGAATGGAGGGAGAGTTCAGCATTTCTCAGCTAGGGTCAGCATCAGGTTAAAGCGAGACAATACCTGCAGTGTCTGCACAGGCGTCAGCGCTTACTGACCAGTAGCTATTAGGATTGTTTTTATTATCGTTGGCAGGGTTACCTCTGGAGATTAAAATGAAAAAAGGGCCCTCAGTGAGCCTCCTGCCCCTGTGAGGGTAGCGGAGAGGGTAGCTCCTCAAGATGCCCAATAATAGCTCATTTATCCTGCAGGGGCATTTAAAACCCTTCTCTAAGAAATCCTGTTCACGGTGGAATTTCACAGTTTTTGACCTGGGAGTGGGGGAAGCCTTGTGTAATTCAACATAAAAAGATTAGCTTTCTCGATAGGATTCCCCAAGACATAATAACAAAAAGATATCCATAACACTCGCCGAGCTCTAAACGCAGGGGCCTGCACATATGGGAACGCAGGTATCTCAGCACATATCAAAGAAACAGTCAAAGGGCGAACATTTGAGCGCTGAATCCCACAGCTATTACCCAGCTCCCGGTGAGCCAAGAAAGAGCCTGCAGGTGGGGCTCCCTTAATTCTCTGCAAATACTCAATGCCCAAGCCGAAACGAGAGTCCCTGCATTGTTGAGCATTCCATAACAAGGCTGTCTCTTTCCAAACATTAGGCAGTGCTCGTTTACTGCGGTCTGAACAGGCTTATCACACGAGATTAAATAGACCCGACGAGAACACTTACTGATTCCCATACCACCGGGTACATGGCAGGCTGTCCCCTGCTTGGTCTCAGCACTTCTGCAAGGAGAGCGAGGTGGCTGTTTGGCTGGCGGCCAATCCCAGGAGCTGAAGGAAAAAAGCAGACTCCTGCTCCTCCCCGGACTCGGAGCAGGCCCGTGAGAACGAGCTCGGGACTCCCAGCGGACCCAGCCTAGTGACTTATTAATTAAAGGGACCACCTGCTACCCGGCCTGCGTGTGCCTGGACTTGCCAAGGTGCTTCCCCGCTGCCGGCGCTCCCAGCAAACGAACTGCACAGAGACAGCGAGTGAATGTTCTTAGTTCCTGGAAAATGATGGTTCAAAAGAAAGAGCTCTCAGGGCAGAGGGGAGCTGGCTCCAAGGTCGTCTTCGGTGCAGGTGCCAGCAGCAGCCCCCTTCTTCCTCGTAAAGTGCATCCATCACCGTTTCCAGGTTTGCCAGGGTGGGCAATGCAGGTGCTCCCTTGGGAAGAACGCCCCACTGTTCTTGGAGATACACATCAGACCTTTCCCTTGGCTAAACAGCCCTGAGCAGGCAAGCATTCCATTTTTATAAAGCACTTCTTCCAACCAGCTTTAGTGTCGTCCTTTCCTGGAGGAGTTTCACGACTCCTTTTCTCTCCCCGACCTCGGGGCCTCCCCATGCAAAATAAAAAACCCAAAAACGATGTGACCAGCAGCTCATTGTCTTCTTGCAGCCAGTGTGTTTTTCCCAGCTCGAAGCCCATATTCAGTTTCCACTGAATGCTATTGTCCCAGAGCTACAAGCAATGCTGCCAAACTGATAAATACCTGTAGACACAGGGAGCCTCCGACCAGATGCGCTCGGAGCTCTCATCCAAGCCAAGGGCCCCTGTGGTCCCAGGGGTGCAGCAGCCTGGGCATGGGACTGCCGGCACTCTCTTTGGCACCCAGGGCCCTGAAGGGGGCTGCCGGGACCACCCCCACCTTTGGCCCCTGCAGTCTGCTCTGTGCAGGGTGACAGCAGCTCCCAGTTAACTGTGTCGCCCTGGCTCAAAGCCCTCAGAGCTCCAGTGACTTCATCTCCCTTTAGGCGGACATGGGCAAGTGTGGCCCACCAGTGGCCTTCAAGCAGGACCCACCCACCCCAGCTTCCTCAATGCCCAGGGGCCACCCCCTGCCAGTCCTCTCCTACGACCTTGGAGACGCTGCATAAGCCTGCTGTTTCCAGGCAGGAACGGGCCCAGTGGAGTGCTGTCCTGGCCGCGCCCCTCTCCTGCCTCTCAGCCTCCTTCAGTGGCTTGGCTGTTTGCCGCAGCTTCTACCTCACAGTCACCTCCCACTCTGCCTCCCCCCACCCCCCAGTCCAGTGACAGAGCCACGGCGATGCTGACTCTCAGACTCTCGCCATACCTTCGTCTCCGCCACAGCCTGGACGCTGGTCCTGGGCGACAGCTCTCTCCAGGCATCTCCTTGGCCCCTATCCCAGCCATCACTGTCCCCCAAGGCCATCTCCAACCCCCATCCTTGCTGATGAAGGCAGGACGGTGGGAAACCACCGCACCCGACGGGAACCTTTCACCCCACTCCCTCCCCGTCTTGCCAACCCTTGCCAGTGAGTGCTCAGTGAGCAAAGGAATGGGGAAGTGAAGCTGTGAAGGGAAGTCACATGAGTAGACTGGAGAAATGCACAACAGAGTGCCTGCGACTCGAGGGGCTTACACAGGTGCAAGGACCAAGGTCTGGGAGAGGCGAGCGCCTCCGGCTTCCAGTCGCATCAGGTCCGCTCACCAGCACAGGCAACTTACTCTATTATATAATTTCCTTTGTCCCCTCCATGTCCCCATCTGTATAATGGGTTCATAACATCTCCTCCTCCATCCGATTGTGGCAAAGATGAAGTGATTTCATCCTTGTGGAACCCATGTCCAGCACCTGGCACATAAGCCCCCAGCGGGCATAACTACTGTCACTCAGCGTGGACTCAGGCACTCTGTGCCCAGGCGTCCACCCGAGCTCCCAGCTGGGACGAGTCTGCCCATGCTCCAGCTGCTGGAAATACCCTGCAAGTGCTAACTGTACCTTCCTCCCGCTTGCCGGGTGCTTCCCCGTCCTCCCCAAACTCGGCAGGGTGCTCCAGGTGGACTGCATGATGGGAGGGGGGGTGGTAGGCATGGAGCCTAGAGCCCCATGCCCCATAAATGTTTCCAGAGCTGTGGGCACTCACCAGGCTTCCTGGAAGCAAGGGCTTGGGGTAACGCATCATGGGGCCAGGGTTGCAGGAACTACAGGCACAGAAATGTACTTCGACAGAATGCTGAAGGCGGGGGCTGGCTGGAGCTGCCTGTGACAGCAAGGGTGGGGCACAGCAGGCCGACCATTGGGCCGTCTGCAGGTCCACCCATTTGACAGGAGAATGTCAAACTCCTGGGGCAGATTGGTGCTGCAGGGGACCTTTGAAGGTATCTGGACAGGAGGCTGCTGCAGGAGCCACAGATGCACACGGGACAGGAGCTGGAGGGGCGGCCTCAGGTCTCCCTGGAACCCTGCAAACATACCCCACAGGGTGTTCAGGAGCTGGCCTTACCGCTGGGTGCATGGACCAGCAGGGAGAGAACTACAGCACCAACCAAGCTGGTCTCCTTGGCCAACCCCAGGCCGCGGAGGCCCAGAGGCAGCACCCCAAAGGGAAGACGACTCAGGGTGCTGCCAGCACAGCACCCCCAGCCACATCTAAACCCGAACAGGGCGGGGTGGGGAGTGGGGGTGAGGGATGGTACAGGAAAAGCTTTCAATTATTAGATATGGAATTGAAGTGTTGATTTAGACCAGGCAGGACTTCTTGAAACCTGAGAACTGAGAACATTCTGGTAGATGATACAGAACCTAAAGCTCTGGGATCTGCCCAAGACATCCTCGAGAGAATCAGCAGAGCTAGGTTTAAACCCACTGAGTCTAACCCATTCAATAAATGGACGGAATCGCATCATCGTTTTCTTGGTCAAACATGGAAATGGTCCAAAAGAAGAGAGAATGTTAAAAAAGAAAGCGACCTAGTATCTCCCTGTTGCCTTTTTCTGGAAGACCATGAGGTATGAGGGTGGGTAGGATTTAGAATTCCTCAGCATGCATCTGGCTGTGGGCCCTGAAAAGCCTGGAAATGGAGCCACAACTGATGAGCTTGAAAGCTGCTCCACATGCCTAAACCCAGATTTGGATGATATGGGTTATTTTGTTTCCATAAGAAAATATTGACCAGATATTTTCATGAATTCTTCTTAAATGTTTATGAAATTTCTTCCTGGGCTGTTTGGTTATTAGTAGCCATATCCCATGACATTACCTGGGGAGTTGGGTGTGAGTTCATTGATTAAGGCATTAAACAACAGATAATTATGGAAATGACTGGGAATTATTACCCATCACATAACAGTGGCAATGACAAGTAGTCTTTTACACAAGAGATGCAAGAGAAAATAAAGACAAACAACAATTAAGTCCTTGAATGTATCAGAATACAATTTTATAAAAGCATGAATTACAATGAAGTGCTTTAATGCTTTCATCCTGTTTTGGGGTGCCACAGGCATCCAATTATTTATAGTGTTAGCTGGTCCCTTGGTTTTACGTTAGCCCCAAAGAAGACCAATTAACATTGGCTGTGGCTCAAAAGACCTTTGGAAAACCTGTAGCTTTCCCCTTGCTTCACTAACAGAACCGGCAAAGGGTGGGAAAAACGAATGGCTCACAATTCCCGGGCACGGGCAGCGATGCCAAACCTAAGAGGACAAGAAAATCATAAAGACAGTGATCTGCTTTCAACAAGCTGCACAATACGTTTTTCTTCTTTGGTGGGAAAAAAAACGAGCAGGACTATATTAAGTTCCTTTCAGCAAAGTGTGAAAAGAAAAAAAGAGAGAAGAAAATCCAGTGGGATCCTGAGATAAAAACCACACAACAATAAGCGTGCGAGGATGCAGTGCACCCTGAAATGCAGAGCTGCTGCCCGCTGATAAGCTATCTCTAATTACATTTGTAAATAACTGAAAAACCCAAGCAGCCGGCTTTCAACCCGAGCTAGTAGCTGATGAGAGCCAAACAGAGCGCTGAAAAGTTCCCAGGAAAATGAGCCCAACTCCCTTCACTTTTGGGCCACGTCAAGTAAAATCCTGGTTCAGAAAAAGGCCAGTCTGCAGGATGGTCCCACGCCTGAGGTCGCTGAGAGAATGTCAGATTTTTGTGCAGGACTGGGACTGAGCATTATTTGGTGACAATCTGGAAGCTGCCACTAACAGACTCGGGTCTACCTGCTGGAAAAGCAGCTATAACATCCCTTTACTGCCCGAGATCGAGCACGTGATCTTATTTCTGCCTTTTAATAAATAGAACGTCCACTACCTAAAGCAAATGGAAATGGCATTTTATTTAGGATGAGTTCATTCTACCTGGAAGATGCCCTCGGTAAGGAATAGCAGTGGGCTCGCTCCCGAGGATGGCAGGCAGGGGGGCGCGGGCAGAAACAGGGGCCCAGGGCAGGGTTTGGACGGGGGCGCTCTCCAGGCTAAGAGCTAAGCCTTGGGCGCCTTTAATCCTCTGTTGAAAATATGACATTTGATAACCTCGCTGTGCGCTGGTTCTCAAAATAGGGCCTCCCAGGGGATCCCTGGACTAGGGAAACCTGAGCTGGGCAGCCTGCGCCGGCCCTGCCGGAGCCCCTTCCAGTGCCCTGCAGACCTGTGGCCACCCGCTCCGGGAGCTCAAACCGCCACGCAAGGCCACGTGGGCACACCAAGCCCCCCACCCACTTTCCAAAGTCAAGAGTTCAATGCCCAGAAAACTAAGCAAAGGAACCCTGCGAAACGCCACGTGGAATAAACCAGGGGCGTGTCACGGCTCAGAGCCATCTGGAATCACCAAAGGGTGGGCAGTGGACGCCCTGCAGCCTTGTGAGAGGCAGAGGGCCTCCCTGAACCTCGGTTTCCTCGTGTAAATTTAAAATTAAAACAGAGGAAGAAAGGAAGGACGGAGGGAGGGAGGGAAGGAGAAGTTGGATTCTATCTCTTCCACTCTAAAATCTCTGTCCTCACCCGCCCAGCCTCTGGTGGTCCCAGGAACAGTGTACAAAATCCCAAAAATTCCCGATGGTCCTTATGTGTTTCTCAAAGCTCAGCATCACCTTCTCCCCTCCACTTATCTGTAGTTCTTATTCCACCGCTCTGTTAAGACCATCTGCGCACTGCCTTTCCACCCCACAAGGAAAGCACACGCTCTTTCTGATTTCCCAACACCGGGTTTTTACAAGGTAACTCCTGTGAGCTTCGTGTCCTGGCCCCGGATTTGACCGGCAGGCCCTTCTTCGCTCTGTCAGTGTTGTTCCTGATCTGAATAAAGGCGGCTCGGGTGCTAGACGGGCCATTCCCTGGCAAGTGAAAAGCCGTGGGTCTGAAGGAGGCACCTACGTGCCACTACAAGTCCAGCCGCCTGAGGTTTCCTCTCGGCCTCCGAGGCATTGCTCTCTCGGGCCATTTTTCAGGTTCCCTCACCTCAAGCATCCAGATAACAAAGCTGAGGTGGATCCCTGTGAGTTGGAACTGGAAGCATGTGATTTCTGGGGAGCAGTGAGCTCAGCTCCACCCAAAGCCCAGCACCCAAGATTTCTCCCTGGGAGTATGAGACCACCCCGCCCCCAGGGGCAGGCTTAGGCTTTGAGGGGCTCCCTAAAAGAGAAAGAACACACAAATCCAATGCAAAGTCGGGTCAGGGCACGGGAGAGGCCACGCCAGCAGCTCAGGTCCCAGAGCCCACGCCTCGGCCACCGCGGTCATCGCACACCGTGGCCTTTCCCACCCAGCCCCCTCGCTGCTCCTCCACTGCTCTGCTCCTGCCGCCCACGAGCACCCCAACCTCAGGCTCTTCTCACCCCAAAGGGCAGAACACCTTACTGGGCAGAACAAAAGACCACGTGCTTCCTCAGCAGCACACACACAAAGCTGCCCAGCAGAAACTCAGACTGCCTTTGGTACGAATTCCAATCCCCAGAAGGCAACGGTGGTTTCTAGGAAGTTCTCTCCTGCTTAGATAAGCAAGAGCCAGTGTCGCGCTCAGTTTGTCCTCCAGGAGAGAAGGACACTGATGTTTACTGAGGCTTCGAGCGCACCGGGGTACGAGACCCGTGAAAGTACCCACTCAGGAATCGTGGTCCGGTCGTTAGGACAGAGGACAGAGGCAAAGCGACTCATCACACAACCAGCAAGGAAGGAGAGGGAAGACAGAAACAAAGAGAACCTGGTTCCTGTTTGAAAGAGACTTAGAGTACGGGACAACAATAGCACAACAGGTGCTAGAGAGAGAAAAGAGAAGTCTGATGAGATGTGTAGAGGCGGAACGATTCATTCTTCCTCCAGCAGAGATCCACATAAGCTTCACAGAAGAGGGGCCCTCAGGATGACTGGATTCAGTAGCTTGAGAAGGAGAGAGCCAGACTCCAGGGGAGAGGTGGGAGGAGGGAGGGAGGAGCAGGAAGGTGGGAAGGAGTGGGGAAAGGAGGAGGGAAGATGGGGGAAAGGAGGGTAGGTGGGAAGGAGGAGGGAAGAGGGAAGGAGGGAGGGAAGAGGGAAGATGGGGGAGGAGGGAAGGGGGAGGGAGGAGGGAGAGAAGGAGGAGGGAAGATAGGGAGAAGGAGGGAGGAGGAGGGGAAGGAGGGAAGGAGGGAAAGAGGAAGGAAGGTGGGAAAGAGGAGGGAGAGGAGGAGGGAAGATGGGGGAGGAAAGAAGGAGGGAAGGAGGGAGGGAGGAGGGAAGGGCGGAGGAGGGTGGGAAAGAGGGGAGGAGGGTGGGAAGGAAGGAAGGAGGAAAGGTGGGAAGGTAGAGGAAGGATGGAGGAGGGAGGAGAGAAGATAGGGAAGGAGAGAGGGAGGGAGGGAGGACGATGGAAGGTGGGTGGGAGGAGGGAGGAGGGCAGGTGGGGAGGAGGGAGGGAGGGAGGAAGCTTTCAAGGGGGGCATTCTAAAAGCCACCTCAATTTCAGAAACATTCGCATGTTAGTATGCAAACAGAAGAGGACTGGAATAGGAGAAAGAGGGCGATATTTCCATGGTGTTCGTATATTATGACCAGATCCCCGAGGAAGCACGACGGGATTTAAGTTCTTGAAGCTTTGACGTTCATCTTTCTCTTGGAAAGTGTGGGCAGCCTGTGGAGACCTGAACGCCCAGCCCAGGAGGTGCCGGCTGGTGTCGCCCGGAGTTCCGCTGACCTCTAGGGTCCAGGGCTCTCCATGGCACCTCCCAGGTACCAAAGGGAGAAGCAGAAGGAAAAGGAAAGTCTACCCAAATCCCGTCTGACCAGGCTAGGGGGGCCAGCTCCCAAACTCACAGCAGCCAGCGATCCAGCACGGCCTCTACCTGGACAGTGGCCAGACTGCCCAGTGAGGCCAGAGCCCCCCCCCCCCGGCCTCCGGGAGGCCCTCAGCAGTACTGGTTTGGTTTAAACAAGGAAGATTTGCTCATCTAACCTCCACGTATCTTGAATTATGGAAGCTGTAAGTGCTTTCCTCTGGAGAAGAGAGAGCTAGTTTAGGGAAAACCCCTTCACATTCTGTTCTCCCTATTCAGTCCCCTCCACAGGCTGGATCTGATGAGGGCAGCACCCGCTCTTGCTTCAGTTTCCCATGAGAGGCCCCATGTAGACACAACTTCCAAGGAAAGCCGCCCGACAGTAGAGGAACAGTGTGAAAGGGATTGGACTGGGCCCACCAGGGAAGGCTGAGCCCTAACCCCCATCCCGTGAATGAGACTTACTAGTAAAGAGGATCTTGGAAGATGATATTAGGTAAGATGAGAGCCTGATCCAAGATGACTCATGTCCCTATGAGATGGGAGAGAGGGAGAGAGAGAGCAAGAGAGAGAGGGGGAGAGAGAGAGAGAGAGAAGGCCCTGTGATAGAGGCAGAGACAGATCTGCCAGCACAGGCCAGGCAGCGCCCCGGGTTACTGGTCACCCACCAGAAGCCAGGAGAAGACATGGAAGGGCTTCTCAGTGTAAGGGGCAGCCAGCCCTGCCAAGCCCCTGACTTCAGACCTGTAGCCTCCAGACGGTTACTGCTGTGACAGTGCATTACCCTCCTACTTTTTCTCCTAGGATTGTACAAACGCGCGTGTGCGTGCATGTGCACCTGCTGATGAAGTGTAGAGTGCAATGAGACACACTTAAGTCAGGGTTACTGAACTGGGCACAGGGCAGCCACGAGAGAGAGCAGAGTGCGAGGCAGGGGAAGCGGAAACTGGAAGCAGGGCACGAGGAGGCAGCGCTGCGAGAGCAGCCCAAAGCCGCCTGCTTTGGTTGGGGTGCATGTACCTTACTAGCATTGTCAAAAGAGAGTTTTCTCAGTTGAGATTTTTTTGTTTCCAATTTCCCAACAGGAATGCCAGTTTATTTGGGAATCACTTCATCTCTGAGCAGTAAAGGGCTGCTCCTCCCCAGTGGTAAAGGAAAGATTCCTCGCACTTCCACACCCACCGAGTCCCTGTTCTCCATTCTTTCATTCCGACCCCTCCACACAGCCACAGCCAAGCCTAGAAGCACCCCTGGGGTTGATACAGGACTTGTGCACTTCATAACCCCTGGCGAGCCTGGTTTCAGGTTCCCCTCGTGCTAAATGTCCAGAGACTCAGGATGGGTGATGCCGTCAAGATGAATTAAACCCAGGCTTTCTGCAAATAAAACTCACCACCTAAGAAGATGTCATTAAGACCAATAGAAAGAAAAGGCTACCCATGGCTCTTGTCTTTAATTGATCATGTCAATGATTTTACTGTTGAACAGGGCAAAATGCAAGTGGCTTTCACAAAATTTGTAAGAATTCTGAAGAAGTCTGCAGTAGGTGGGAATCGACCTGCTGGGGAAACAAACAAGCAAGCAAAACGTTGCTGGGGCTTTGACATGGCTCACGGCCCAGCACAAAGGCCACCGCCCTTCTGTGGAGGCCAGTGATGTGTGGATTGTAAACCACACATAAAAGCAAACATCAGGTGACCTACGGACTGTGGCTAACAGTGTTAATGGAATATTTTTGCATCTGTGCCAAAGATGTACTGTGTTGATAACGGGGGAGTATGGAAAACGTGTGCCAAAAGTATGCTGTGGACCTGGGAATAATCGGATGATATTATCTCATAATCTGTAACAAATGTTCCACTACGGTGTGGTGTGTTGATAGAAGGGTGATATTTGGGAGTTCTGCACATGTGCATGATTGTTTTCTAAGTTTACAACTTCCGTCATAAAAATATATTTAAAAAATAATAATAGGGTGGGTTGGGGGAAAATACACCAAATGTAAGATGAGGACTATAATTAGTAGTAAGATTTTGACAATATTCTTTCATAATTTGTAACAAATGTCTCGCAACAACGCAAGGTGTTGGTGGAGGGTTGATGTATGGGACCCCTGTGTGATGTTATGAATGTTTGCTTTGTAAGTTCACAACTTTTATCATTTATGTATGTTCATGTATAAATGATATAAAAATATTAATAATAGGGTGGGTTGGGGGAACATACTTTGGTTAGTAGTAATATTTTGAGGATGCTCTTTAATCATTGGTTTAAAATGTTTCACAACAATGCAAGGTATTGGTGGTAGGGTGAGGTATGAGAGCCTTGTATGATGCTATGTATGTTTGTTTTGTAAGTTCACGACTATTGCTATACACTTATTGTTTATGTATGTTCATGTATGCGTGATATACTTCAATAAATAAATAAAAAAAAAAAAAGGAAACATCAGGTCAGACCATGAATGCCAATGTCACAAACTTGCCGCACTTCCATCCTGCTTTCCTTTCCATTCTTTCCTTCCATCTTAGCTGAAAAGCCTTTAAGCCTTCTAAAGGTGTTGGCGATCCCATCAGTGGAATAAGATATGGCTATTAAAAGTTATAATTATGAAAGCGGGGTGGTAACATGAGGATGCTTAAAATATGTGACAATATGTTTAAACAGAAAGTTATGATTCATATAAACTATGTTTAATATGTGCCTATGAAAAAATTTCCTCTGCAGAAGGGAATGAATAAAAATACCAGTGACTCACAGAGATGGGATCATGGATGATGACGCTTTTTTATTTTATAAACTTTCTATTATTCTTACAATTGAAAATTAGCTAAGGGATAATCTTGTCTATATCTACAAAAACTCACACTGGGATCTCAATGAACTGCGGTACATCTACACCATGGGATAGTGCTCAGCAATAACAGGGGATGAGCTATTGAGAAAAACAGAAACTTGAGTGGATCTCAAGGGCATCAGGCTGAATGCAAAAACCTCAGAAGGTCACAGACTGTGGTTCAATTTAGGTAACATTCTCAAAATGACACACTATAGAGATGGAGAACAGGTTTGTGGTTGCCATGGGCTAGGAGTGCTGGAGAGGAGGAGGGTGGGTTGACTATAAAAACAGCACGAGGATGCTCTTTGGGGTGGTGGAACGGCTCTGTGTCTCGGTGGTGGTGACTACCCCAATCTACACATGGGGGAAAACGACACAGAATTATACACTCACTCTACACCGATGCCAGTTTCCTGGCTTTGCCACCATTCTATAGTTACATCTCATGTAACCATCGGGGAAACTGGGTGAAGGGGACATAGGACTTCTCTGTCCTATCTTGAAACTTCATATGAATCCTTCAAATTAAAAGTTAAAAAGAAAACGCTAAAGAAAGCCAAAGTGTTAGGTGCAACTGTTTTTCATATGGGGTGGCCATCTTGGTTTAACCGGTTCTCCCCTCATCTGCACATGCATGGGTGCTATACACCTACCCAGGAGTTAGCATCTTCTGCCTCAAGACAGCCTCCTGGCACAAAGTGATACCGCACACGGTAAGCAATATCCTGGTGCCAAAAACCGACAAACAAAAAATGCAGCCACACCAAGGAGATTCTAGAAGTTCTCCTACAGATTTCTAGAATAATATTCCACAAGTCCCCCAGGATTCGAGTACCCTGCTGTCTTCCTCCCTCCATTGTACTTGCCACCACCCACTAAGATGTAAGCATCGTATTTACCTTTTCAAACCTCACAGTTACCTGACTTATTCGAATGGTCCTTACCACGAGGCTACTGCAAGAGCCACTCAAATCCAAATCTCGAATTTGGAAATTCTGTTTTCTGACCACAAATCTCTTGTGTCTGCTTCTCCCAGCCCCACTCCTACAGGTGCTGCTCTTAGACGTTCACACCCAATCAGCCTTCTGTGGGTCTCTAGGGCCAGCCTCTCCTGGAGCCACTCCTTCTGCTCCCTTTGTGGTTATGTCCCCACCCGACATCACTCTGAATCATTCTGCTTTCTCCCAGGCTGCAGAGCACTTCTGGAGGCACACGGGACCCCAGAGATCCAGCCTGGATCACTGGCAGGATCCCCCTCAAGGCTCCCCAGGTCCACGTAGTCCCCAGAGCAGCTCTCCTGAGACGTCGGCACCCACCAGCCTTTCTTCAGAGGACCTAGCTCATGTGTTCCCAGTAGCCCGAGGCCGCCCTCTGGAGCTCTAGCTCTACCTCACCCTGCATCTCCACTGCCCTCCATACGTCCATGAGGGCAGTATGGCCCCAAAGAAGAGGCAAGCCTGGCATCTCCAGGGCTCTGCCCTCAGGCTTGCCCATCTGATCCCCTTACTTCCGTTTTTCTCTCTGCCCCAGGACCACTGGCTAGTAGTGTTCTCTTCCTCTCCCTTTCCATGTCCCCTGCCATTCAAAAGGGGAAACTTCTCAAAAGAAGAGTCCCATGATCACTTCCCCAGCTTCCTCAAAATCTACTCCAACACCTGTCCATCACCTCTGCCCAAGACCCCCATGTCCCCTTCCCAAGAGAAGAGCCCTCGTCTCCCCTCACACACCCGTCTCCCATCCAGCCCAGCAGCTCCCTGTCCCAACAGATGCCTCCGCTTTCCTGCCGCAAGGTTCTGGTGAATGCTGCTTCTCTGCCCGGAAAGACTTGAAAGTCCACACAAAATGTTCGCGCCCCCTAAAAACCTTCCTGTAGTCTTTAACCACCACCTCTTCCTCACCCTCATCCACTCCTGCCAATACAGGAAGGAATTTCTGCAACCTTTAAATTATGATTACCATTCTGTGGTACTAAACACTTTCTCCTTACTTCTATAACTATTTCGATCCTCATCGTATTCTCTCACCTGGAGCATAAGCCCTTTTCCTCTTACAAAACTCCGGATCCCACAGTAATGAACAAGAGTTTGCTGAAAGTAAGTGCTGGGAAATATCCACCAAGTGAATGAACTACATCCATTGAAGGACTGACATGTAAAGAATATAAAATTCTAAGTACAACTTAATACATTCCATAAATATGTGTTAAGGACTTACCATATAAAAGGTATTTCCTTGGGACAGAGTCTGTAACATACAGTATCCTATAATTTATGGTCCCAGATTTCCAGAAGCTGACAGTTTATTAGAGGTGATAAGATAGAGACTTAAATATTTAGAATAAAATGAAGTATGTGATTAAAATGTATGAAATATGCAAAAGACATCTTATGAACCATAAAGAATTATTCACATGCTGGTATTTTTAAAATTATGATTATTGACATTATTAGCAAATCACTGTGAGCAAAACAAAGTTAGATAAGAGACAATTTATACCTGCAAAGTAACTTAAAATTTTGTAGCAAAATTATTTTAGTATAAACAGTAAATTATTCGAAAACTTAATTTCCAATATGACAAATATCTGCAAATGAAAAATATGAACTGTGCCATGTGGTATGTATGTGTCATTTATTTTTAAGCAGAAGGGACTGAAAATATCTAGAAAATATTTCACACTTGTTTTTATCACTCTATGGATCAAAAACTAAAAAAAAAAAAAAAATTAAATCTCTTAGTCCTAATGCGGAAAAGCAAGTTAAGCATCTAAAACTTCCCTACTGAAATAAAAGGAATATACTAAGAACATAGCATTTTACTCAAGAGATTTGGTCCATGAGACAAATCACCTGCAGCCTGTAGCAGCAGGACCACAGCCCTCTTTGGCTTATGGGGCAACCTTGCCCAGCAGTGGGGTTTTCTCCTCATCCATTGAAAATGCCGAGCCTTGTAAATAGGGCACGTTTCCCACACAACTACCCTCCCTGTCAGCATTTCCTTCTCTCACCTGTGCTTCCTTGCCCCGCCTCTCGTTCCACTTCCATTTGCGGTCACTTCCCAACGCCGTAGGATGGAAGACCACCTCCCCACTCCAGGCCACGCCGTGGCACACAGCTCAGCCCTGACCCTGACCCCAGCCCCAGCAGGGGCAGGGAGAGCTGCCAACACATAATGCCACATGCATCGGGTAGTGGACTAGATCACGCTCCCCTAACTCTATATTGACCCAATAAAACCTATCAATCACGGAGGAAGCATTACAAATATTTATGAAGGAAAAGAAAAATCAGTTGTGGTGATTGTGATTCTAAGGTGCCCTTGACTCAATTATGGTTCCTGTCACTTATAAATTGATCGCCTTAACTTGTAGAAGTCATCCAAAGTTTGGCAAAAACAAATGGGCCTTTCTATTGGGGTGACACATTTACATTTTTAAATATTATGCTAAAATGACGTGAGAAATCAATGATTCCATTGGTAAACTGTTGGAAGAGATGTTCTTGTGTGCTCCCCAAATAGTTCTCAGATGCAGAAGGGAGTTTGGGGATTGTTGAGTTTTCACATCATGAACTTGAAGGGAAGGGCACCATATTTGTTCCCACGGCCCACGAGATGGCAGGGCTGGGCTGGGATTCGGGTTCCTCACCCACATTTACTCTACCTGTGCTACCCAAGGCCCTTCCATGAAGATTATCTCATGTTATGCTCCCACTGAGATTTCTTTTTTTTCTTTTTTAAGATTTATTTATCCCCACCCCCCATCCCTGAGATGGCTCTCTCGTCTGTCTGCTCATCTTCTCTAGGAGACACCAGGAACTGAACCCGGGGCCTCCCACATGGGAGGCGAGTACACAACCTCCTGAGTCACATCCGCTCCCCACGGGCTGCGGCATCTGCTGGTTGTGGTGTCTGCTGGTTGCGGCATCTGCTGCAGCAATTGCAGTGTCTGTCGTGGCACCAGGAGGCACCGGGAACAGAACCCAGGACCTCCCATGTGGGAGGTGGGCACCCAACTGCTTGAGCCACATCCACTCTCCCCCATTGAGATTCTGAGCTATGTATGTTCAGTTGTGCTAATTTGAATATGGACTCAGCAAAGCGAAGAAACTCGCCAAAAATATTACATGAACTGAGCACATCAGGGCCAAAGAGGGGAAGCATTTAAGGTCTCCAGGCTAGTTTTATTCATTGAACGGGTATGATCTGGCCAGTATCACTGGTACTAGTAGAAGAATGCAAAGAATCACTTCCTCCTATAGGAAGGCTCCATCCATATTCTTGAAAACACACAAAGAGCTCTTTCTTGCAGACAAGTCCATTCATCATACAAGGATTCCTTTCCATTTCAATGAAAAAAGGCAACCTTTATCCCTCTGTCCCCACCATCCATTATACTCAATGATGGGACACATCACATTTAGCAGCCCTCCAATTAGGATCAGAGATCACTCACTCATGCACATGGAAGTCTCCCTGGGAAGGAGGGAATCATTCATTTCCAATGAAGCTTCAACACACATGGTAGCTGGCATCTTCCATGTACCAAGCCCAGTGCTAGGTTCTAGGGACAGAGAAATGAAAGGACACGGCTCTTGTTCCCAAAGAGCTCAAGGTCCAGGGTCAATGTGGGTGAGCTTAAAGGAGGTGGTGAAGGTGGTGGGCTCTGCAGTCCCCCAGCCTGGGCTCGTACTCCAGCTCCAATCTGCCAGCAGCAAAACCTCATAGGGATGTTCTGAGGCTGCTTTGAGTTACTACATTGAAGGGATCCCACCTGGTGCATATTAAACATGCCATGATTGCTCACAGTCATTATTATTTAACAAGCATAAGGTGATCAAGGGTTTGTTAAAGACTGGTGTTTAACATAACAAAAAATGAGAAATTTTCCAGAAGGTCAAAAAATCTAGGGTAGATACATACTAGCTTGGTCTAAGCCAAACTGGAGAACAGGGAGCCTGAGCTAGTAGCAGGTTTATTTTTAAGGGCACAAGGCAGTCCTTGCAGAACTCAAGGGCACATGCAGAGTCAAGCTGGGGCAGTCAGGCTCACAACCAGAGAACAAGATCAGACACCCAGCGACGACTCCAAATTAAATCCTGGGCAAACGCGACCAGAGAGTTAAAAGAGGGAGAAGCACCCAACTGCAAGCCAAAGTGTTGAAAGCTGCAAGTTACTATGATGCTTTGAAAGACGGCAGCGAAGCTCGCCGGAACAAGAGGACGCAGTCCCCTGCATCTAGATTTCAGAAGCGTCCTGCGCCCAGGGCTTATTGATCTGGGGATGCCACTTCAACCTCTCTCTTCAGAGGATGCAACTTGTCTACCAGGGATTCGGGGCTGGCTGGCCTTTCTGATTTAGACTGAGGCCCCACTATGGGATGCTCTACTACCAAGGTGCTAGGTGATGGAATAACCAGCCACAGGCCGCTCACGCTACCACACTGGTCCTTACCAGGTGCACATGTTTCCACAGGTGTGGGGCGGAACTTGCTGGATCCTGGTAAACCGGACTCCCTGGAATGTAAGTGCCAAATACAAGGTAGGCGCTTGTGGGAAGTTTGCAGCCCTTATCACGCCCTGGGAATTTCCTCATATGGAAAACCAGCAGAACACCTGGTAAAGGAAAGTACATTTCCAGAAATCAGAGGCTAAATTAAAACTGACAAGATTTAGCCGGCATGCCAAGCATTTGGCCAACTATTTGCACGAGAAACGTTTTCCCTCAACCCTCGAACAGACTCTATCAACACGCAGTAATATCTGATCAGTGGATGCCAACCTCTGTGCAATAAAACCAACTAAGTAAACTGAATTCGTGTGCTGGAAATGAGACTTAAGGATCAGCTCCACTTCACCCTCCATCTCCACTGCCCTCCGTACGTCCCTGAGGGCAGCGTGGTCCCAGGGGTGTATGGAAAGTTATGGGAGTGTTTTCATGAACTCAGCTGCACAATGACAGCTCAGAGAGGATCCCCCTTGGGCCCTAAGCCTTGGGCCCAGTAGGTGCCACACCAGGCATCTCAGGCAACCCGGGCTCTGCAATTCTGCAAATACTCCAGGCTTTTAGGAACCTGCATTTACACCACCAGGTTACCCCATTGGACATCTTCTGAATTTCAAACCAGCCTTTGCAATTGTCCATGGCCTCTTTATACCCGAGGCAGGAGCTCCATTGCCCTTCCACTGCCCCATCACAGGCTTGCACCTTAAAGACTAGAGGCCGTAGATGCCGTTCAGACCCTCCACTTATTAACTGGGCCTTTGTTACCGGGATTGAGCCTGAGAAAAACTGGGCTGTCCTGCCCCTGTTCATCGCTTCTCGGAGGGGCCGTTTCTTCATCTGAGCCATGCTCACCGGGATGGTCTTCTCCCCTCCCTCTCAACTATCAAAACCTTGCTACAGGATTTAGAGAGGCTCTTGCGAGCCAGGTATAAGGACCCATTGCCTAAATCTCACTTGGAGAGCTGCAGATTTAAAAGGACACAGGAATTAATTTTTAAAGCTTTAAACTTTGAGACAGAACTCGTGTTTTTGGAGGAAAGCGCACAAAGATGGACACTGGACAGGTAGAGGCAGGGTGGCCTACAGAAGCTTCTACAAGTAACCTCGTGGATGAGACGCCTTGCTCTTCCCTGTCTCCTATAAAGAGAAGGCATTTCTGGGGCACTGTGTGTCTTTCTCCTTGACCTACTCAAGGGGGATCTCTGTAAGTTTCATATCACTCTGGTAATAACCTCCAAGTTGATTCTTACCATAGTTGAGCCTACTGGCATTTTCCTAAGGCAGACTGGTCACTTGAATTTCTGCTGAAATAGGGCCCCAAAGGCTTTTTTTATCATCACTCACATTTTTTTAAAGCAGGCTTTGCACACGGAATTGCAACCTAATATTTACCACCTTGAACCACAAACAGGCAAGAGTTTAATATTACAAAAGCATGAATGCAGTCCTACTGTGCACCACATGTTTATGCAATGCTAGCACATAAAGCAAGAGTGCTCTGTCCCTTTGATATATAATAGGATATAGGTGAGGTATTTCCATGGAGTAAAGTCTGCTTAACTGGAATTCGTGTGGATGGCAAATATGAGACTAGCATCCTGCACTGACCACTGAGCTCCACGTGGCCTCAGTCACACACCAGCCAAGCTCTTCAGAAGACCTGGCCACCTATGTCCACTCTCGAAAGAGCTGTCAGGAGCTCCGTCTGCTTTGTTAAATCATCCTCACGTGCAGCAGAAGACTGCGGGATCTAAAAATGGGTACTGTAAAAGCACCTATGATAACTTATTCTCCATTTTGCAAATCGAGAACAAACGACTCCTGGAAGATTTCCTAATGACGCAAACTACCTTCACTTGCAGTTGATACGAGTTTTGATGCTCGTTCGTCTGCCAGGTCTTTGTAAAAATAGACATATGAATTTAAATTTAGGAGAACTAGAGAAATGATTTTAAATGCGAATTAATAAAAATTAAAGAAGCCCCAGATAGAACGGTCACAGTCCCAAAAATGCTGCCTGGAAGTCGGGCTGGATTTTAGAAAGCAAATTGCTCAGTTCATCCCCCAAGGTACAGAAGTATCTCAGATAAAAATGTAATCAAAAGGAATTTTACAACCTTTATGCCATAGAAAGCTAACTGACTTTTTCCCGCCGTGACAGCTGATTACGACAATGCCCCAGCAGCCTAAGATTTTAAAGACATGCAGGTTTAAATTGGGTTAAGACTCACTCTGAATGCTCATTCTGAATTCTCATTTCTGAAATAGACAGTATTTGTTTATCCACGTCCGCTTATATGATTATCCAATAAATTTAAATGATGGAACTTTTGAACCAATTTATCCCTTTTCACTGGTAGACTTCTCTGTATCAGATCCAAATAAATGACATGCAGGGTCAGGCTATTTCAGAAACACAGCAAGTGTGGGAGCAAGCAAGAGTTAGGCTCTGAGCTGTAAGGCATCTTAGGCTTTCCTGAGGCAGAAACACACATTCATCAGAAGACACAAGAGGGTGAAACCCAGAAAGGAAGGCTTTAACAGTGTCTCAGAAAACTGAGTCTTTGACAGGGAAGAGAATGTGGTGAAAACAAAGAAAATCAGCTGCTAAACCTTAACACGCAGCATTCCTGGACCTTCTCTTCCATCACCCTTTGCACAAGACATATGCCTGCAACCCTGAATATGAGTTTAATTCTATACAATGAATCACGTTTTCAAAGAGGTCAGAGCAAGGAATCCTGAAATGAATTTTTCTTAAACCCTTCAATAATAGATCATCTGATATAATAATGGGTCCCAATGTCACTCCCTTTATATAATATTTTTCTTAAAGTAATATATATTTTTTTTAATTTGAGGACTCGGAAGTTAACAAAACAATCATGCATACCATACAGGCTTCCCATACATCGCCCCATCACCAACACCCTGCATTGTAGTGACACATTTGTTACAAATGAGGAAAAGAATACATTTTATACCTGCTTTTTTCAAAGCAGAGCACAGCCACGTTGATCACCTCCTTTGCTTTCTGTATCAAGCCTTCATTTCATTTTATTTTTTCTCCTCTATTAAAGCTTTACTTCTCCACTGTCATCACCCTGCGGCTCTCTCATTCATCAGAATGTTAACAGTGGGACTCCCAGCCAATGCAGGGCGACGTTACAAGACCTAAATAAAACCACGTGAAGAGGTGAGCGCCCCCCTCCCCACCAGCTCTACAAACAAGTTGCCCCTTGTGAGCCCCAAGGAGTAACACGCCTGAAATTCATCAAATCAAACACAGGGCAGCTGCTCTCTTCACCAACCTCCACCTAAGCAGCAGGGCTGGCCAAGCAGAGCTCTCTGCTCTCCCTCGCAAGACAGAGGCTTAGAGACTCTTCCCATCACTTGGCTCTTACTTTTTTATTATTTTAATTTTTTTATTAGAGAAGTTGTGGGTTTACCGAACAAACATGCATAAAATACAGGATTCATGTACACCCCCCCACCACCAAAACCTTGCATTGGTGTGGAACATTTGTTACAATTGATGATAGCACTTTTTAAAATAATTGTACTGGGAAGCGGCTGTGGCTCAATCAGTAGGGCTCCGGTTTACCATATGGGAGGCCCCGGGAACCCGGGGCCTCCTGGTGAAGGCAAGCCCGCCCGCACGGCGTGGTTAGCTGACCCAGCAAGCACAAGCAGCAAGGGGGGGATAAATGAATAAATAAATAAAATCTTAAAAAATAATAATAATAATTGTACTATGTTGTTAACAGTAGTTACTTTTGTTACAATTGCTGAATGATTATTAAAATCGTACTCTTAACTATATCCATAATTTGCATCAGGTATCTTTTTCCCTATTACTAATACCTTGTATTAGCATTGTTCATTTGTCATTCATGAAAGAATATTCTTATACTTGTCCTATTGACTATAGTCCATCATCTACAAGAGGGCTCGCTGTGCTGTACAGTCCTACATTTTATCTTTTAATTTTTATTCTAGTGATATATACATCCCAAGGTTTCCCCTTTTAGCCACATTCACCCATAGAGTTCAGTGCTGTTGATTACACTTGCAATAAAGTGCTAACGTCGCCATCATCCATGTCCAAAGCTTTACCATCAACCTTACTTTTTAAATTGTGCTAACATACAGATAACATAAAATTTGACATACTATTTTTAAGGCACAATTCCATGGCATTAATTACTTTTTCAATGTAGTGCTACCATCACCATCTCCCATTTACTAAAACTTTTCATCACCCCAAACAGAAACTCTGCACCCATTAAGCAGTAAGCTCTCCATCCTCCCCACCTCCTCACCCCAATCCTGGAAACCTCACATCTACTTTCTTTCTCTGTGAATTTGCCTTTTCCACCTATTTCATATTTCATACAGTATTTTGCCTTTTGTATCTAGCTTCTTTTGATTAACATCTTCAAGGCTCGTCATCCATGTTGTAGCAACAGAACTTCATTTTTCCTTTTCATGGTGACAGGTAATTCCATTGTAGGGCTACAGCACTTTTGTTTATCACTCATCTGTCATTTCTCATCTAGACTGTTGCCAGCATTGGTCATTTTGAATAATGCCACTATGAACATTGGTTATAAGGACCTGAGTATCTGCTTTCCATTCTTTGGAGTATCTAGTTGGCTTTTACAATAAATGAAGCAAAAGCTATTTTTGCCTCTATACTTTTTTTTATGCCCCTTGCTGATGTCACTGTAATTACATAATTTAATTAAGTATGTACATAACTGATGAAATAAAAGTTTGACAATAAAAATAGTTGCTTTGTCCATGAAAACTATGTTCAATGCTTTGGGAAGATTCGATCAAGGTTTTCTTTATTTTAAAAAATATTCTCAAATTAGATATGGGCTAGAAAATTTTAAAAGATGGGGGGGAGGAATTGTAAGACTGTAAAAGGACTTACTAATCAGATATATATGTGCAGCTATCTGGAATTCCTCATCTATGCATTAATGAGATGTTTAAAAACATACTACTGAACCTCAGTCGGTGAACGAATACTGCTAGCTGGCTGGTAAAGGTCCCTTGGGTGGCACAGGACCTAGGTACCAGCTGAAATTTAGGACATATAAAATAGATTGAGGAAAAGACGCTGAGAGAACAGCATATTTTCTTATTTGATGCATAGCACTGTAGGAACTCAAAGAACAAAATATCTCCAACGTCTTATTATCTCGTCTTATTATGCAAACGTCGCTGTGCTACTAACAGGAAACTGCGCATGATGGAGGGTCTCCCACCTTCATTTCAGGAGGTAGCCAGCTACAGGGAGCGGGGCCACCTTAAATGGCTCAAGTCTGTAGCCTACGCCAAAGGAAAAAGCAAAACTACTTACTTACCTTGTAATAGTTTCGTTTCACTTAGAATTTAACACAGTATCACGATCGAGATATATCTATATCAATCAGGCTTGATCACCTTTCAAAATTATATTGAATTCTCAATATTAGCCCCACATGGCATGGATATCGCTAGACACAATGTTTTCCTCACTGACTGTAATGAACTTGTAGGCAAAAGGGCAGACTTCAACCCCTAAACACTCAGATTCCAGTAACAGTCCTATAGGAGGCGCTCAGTAAATATCTGTTGAATTGAACTGGAACACTGATGCCAAGCACCTGAAAATTTCAAACCTATAAAAATGTTGAAAGATCAGTACAATGAACATCTGCATGCTCTTCAACTATCTTCCACAATTCAATTTCTATGGGCATTCTGTGTATGCACTTTTTTTCTGAATCATTTGAAAGTAAGTTGCTGAGAAAAGGTCACTTCACCCTAAAATACTTTAGCAGCCACCTCCTAAGAATATGGACATTTTCCTACATGAGCTTGATACTCTTCTCACACCTAAGAAACTATCATCCAGCATCCAGTCCAAACTCAAATTTCCCCAATTGTCCCCAAATTATCTTTTATAGCTTTTTTATTTCAATCAAACCTCCAATCAGTATCTGTGCATTAGGTTTTGTTGTTAGATTTCAGTTAATCTAGAATAGTCTCCCAAGCATTTTTATTTTATTTTGCTGTTTGCAACACTGATGTTTTTTACAGCTTTACCTAGATATTCCTTACATGCCTGTGGCAGTTTGATGTAATTATGAATTCCAAAAATATAATTGAATCATGCTTGTAAACTGGTCTGTTAATCTGGGCATGATTAGGTTATGATTAGGGCATTGAGCCCCATCCCTTGGTGGGTGGGGAATCGAATATAAAAGGCAAGGCAAAGAACAGAGTTGAAGCAGTCTTTTGAGAAGCAGTTTTGATGTTGGAAAGAAGGCCCCAGGAGAAGAGAAGCAAGCCGTTCGCCTTATCGTCTACAGCTGACCTTGTGGAGGAACCAGAAGAGCTAAGCCCGGAGAGAAACGCAGCCCCGGGAAGAGAGGAACCCCAGAAGCCTGAACCGTGGCAAATGCCGGCAGCTGTCTTGCTCCAACACGTGGCAATGGACTGTGGTGAGAGAAGAAACTGAATGCTTTATGGCCTGGTATCTGTGGACTTCTACACCAAATAAATACCCTTTATAAAGACCAACCCATTTTTGGTATTTTACATTAGCACCCCTTTGGCTGACTAATACACATACCTTCTAATTCACCCATTTAAAGTATATAATTCAATAGTTTTTAGCATATTCAAAGAGTTGTACAACCATCCCCACAATCAATTTTAGAACATTTTATTTACCCCAAAAAGAAATTCCATAAGGGAAGCGGCTGTGGCTCAATCAGTGGGGCTCCCGTTTACCATATGGGAGGCCCCGGGTTCGGTTCCTGGGGCCTCCTGGTGAAGGCAGGCCCGCCCGCACGGCGTGGTTGGCTGACCCAGCGAGCACAAGCAGCAAGGGGGGCGGGGGGGTGGATGAATAAATAAATAAAATCTTAAAAA
>JAKSZT010053798.1:8397369-8427020 GCA_026826555.1 Tolypeutes matacus
GGGTGGGGAATTGAATATAAAAGGCAAGGCAAAGGACAGTTGAAGCAGTCTTTTGAGAAGAAGTTTTGATGTTGGAAAGAAGGCCCCAGGAGAAGAGAAGCAAGCCGTTTGCCTGATCGTCTACAGCTGGCCTTGTGGAGGAAACAGGAGCTAAGCCCGGAGAGAAATGCAGCCCCGGGAAGAGAGGAACCCCAGAAGCCTGAACCGTGGCAAATGCCGGCAGCTGTCTTGCTCCAACACGTGGCAATGGACTGTGGTGAGAGAAGAAACTTAATGCTTTATGGCCTGGTCTCTGTGGACTTCTACACCAAATAAATACCCTTTATAAAGACCAACCCATTTTTGGTATTTTACATTAGCACCCCTTTGGCTGACTAATACACATACCTTCTAATTCACCCATTTAAAGTATATAATTCAATAGTTTTTAGCATATTCAAAGAGTTGTACAACCATCCCCACAATCAATTTTAGAACATTTTATTTACCCCAAAAAGAAATTCCATAAGGGAAGCGGCTGTGGCTCAATCAGTGGGGCTCCCGTTTACCATATGGGAGGCCCCGGGTTCGGTTCCTGGGGCCTCCTGGTGAAGGCAGGCCCGCCTGCACGGCGTGGTTGGCTGACCCAGCGAGCACAAGCAGCAAGGGGGGCGGGGGGATGGATGAATAAATAAATAAAATCTTAAAAAAAAAAAAAAAAAGAAAAAAATTCCATAAGCATTAGCGGTCACTTCCCACTTCCCCCGAAATATCCCAGGCCTGGGCGATCACTAATGTACTTTCTGTCTCTAAGCACTTGCCTGTTCTGCACACTTTACAGAAATGGAATCTTATAACATATGGCCTTTGGAACCTGATTTCTTTCACTCAGCATAGCGTTTTCAAGGTCCATTCGTGTTGTGACACCTATTAGCACTTAATTCCTTTGTGGGGTTGAATAATACCCCACAGTATGGACATTTGGTATTTTATTTATGCATTTACTGTGGATAAACATTTTGGTTGTTTCCACTTTTAGCTTCTATAAATAATGCTGCTATGAACATTCACATACATGTCTATACCTAGGAGTGGAATTGCTGGGTCTATGATAACTCTATGTTTAACATTTTTAGGAACTCCCAAACTGTTTCCAAAGTGTTGGTAGCATTTAAAATTCCCACCAGCAATGTATGAGAGTTTCAATTTCATCACATCCTTGTCAGCACTTGTTTTTTATTATAGCTATCCTAGTGACTGTGAACTGATATCTCCTGTTATTGATTTGCATTTCTCTAATGACTAATAATGTTGAGTATCTTTTTATGTTCTTGTTGGCTCTTTGTATATCTTTTTTGGAGAAATGTCTACCCAAATTCTTTGCCCATTTTTAATTTTTTTTTTCTTTTCACTGTTGATTTGTAAGATTCCTTTATACATTCTAGATATAAGTCCCTTAGCAGCCATATGATGTGCAAATATTTTCTCTCATTTTGTGGGATATCGTTGCACTTTCCTGATGGTAACTTTTGAAGCATGAAAGTGTTTGATTTTGATAAGGTCCAATTTATCTAAGCTTTCTTTAGTTGCACTTGCTTTTGGTGTCAACCTTAAGAAGGGTTTGCCCAACCCAAGGGCATGAAGATTTACTCCTTTTTCATTTTTCTAACAGTTTTCTAGTTTTAGCTCTTACATATCGATCTATAATCTGTTATGAATTAATTTTTGTATATGGTATGAGGTAGGGGTCCAATGTTTTTCTCTAGCTTGTGAATATCCAGTCGTCCTAGCATCATTTGTTGAGATGACTATTCTTTACCTAACTCAATGAATTGTCTTGGTACCCTCAAAAACTAAAAATCAATTGACCTTAGATGTATGGTTTATATCTGGACTCTGAATTCTATTCCATTGATAAGTATGTCTGTCACTTTGCCAGTTCCACACTGTCTTGATTACTGTAGCTTTGTAGTGAATTTTTTCACTGAGAAGTGTGAGTCCTACAACTTTGTTCTCTTTCAAGATTGTTTTGGCTATTCTGTTGTGTCCCTTGCAGTTACACATGGGTTTTAGGGTCATGGCACTGACTTTTGCGAAAGACATCACTGCAGTTGTTTTGCAGAATGTACTCAACTCGCCCGATTGCTTCTTCACCTTTAGACTGGGATTAAACACATTTTGGCAAGAAAATTACAAGGGTGTTTAGGGTATTTTCCTTTGTATTACATAAGGAGGCACATAACTAAGGATGTTGAGTTGAGTTTTCTCACTGGGTTAAGGGGCTACCCCCCAAATTTCTCCATTGTAAAATTATGTTTTCCCACTTTATAAATAATAGGTAAACTGTGGTGATAACTGAGAATGTATAAATACCCTATTCTCCATCAATCTTTCACACAATTTTATTTTATCTATTCACCCAGCTGGATTTTAGTATACAATGATGATCTTCGCCTAGGTTAATTATTATACTGGAGCATGCAGAATGGCATGTTTAAAATGCATTTATTTCTTGGATTTATAAAGTTAGCATTCCATCTTTCTCTCTCATTTATATATCTGAGTAACACTCTGTACTCGAGAATTTTTTTAAACTTAATAGAGTGTGACATAATATTATGATTATTCTTACCAGGAGGAAACCTTTTGGGCCAACCCCTGGGTCTTTCTGCCATGGCTCCACATGTCATAGAACACTTTCCTGCCTTCTGGCACAATGCGATGCCCCAGGCTCACTCTACACAAGACCCAGACTCTGCCATTTCTCCAAGGATCCATGTGGCAAATGAAACCAAGCGTGGAACTATTACAGGGGTGCTATTGCCTCTCAGTACCTATCTAGACATAGACAGAGAGATAGAAATGATAGAAGTAGAGATGGAGAGACAGAGACAGAGATAGAGATAGAGACAAGAGACAGAGAGACAGAGTTGGAGATAGACGGGGGAGGGAGAAAGAACTCATCACGCTGCCACCTCCCATTCACAGTCAACACCTACTCCCTTCCCTGCTGCCTATCTGCAGCCCCTTCTCCCACAGTGACTAACTCCGCTGCCCAACCTCAGTCTATCTCAGATAGACTGTCCTCAGTACTCATAAAATCATTTAAGAATTGCAGCATCAGCACCACTTCCAAGTACAATTCTACTAGGAACACTGAAGAGTTCTTTGCCACTTCTTTCATTCTTAAAATATATCCTAATATGAATATTCTCGTCCTGATTTTGTGATCATCAGGGTAGGCTAAACATTTGCTATATTAGAAACCATGCGTGTGTCCCCAGACCTAGTTTTTCTCCCTAGGTCTGGTTTTTGGAATGCTGGTGATAAACTAAGCCTGATTTATTTTATGACCATCCTGTATGGGAAAAGACTGTAACTTTGGGTATCTTTGGTCAACCTTAAGCTATATAGCAGGGGGGCAGATGTGGCTCAAATGGTTGGGCATCCGTCCCCCATATGGAGGGACCTGGGTTCAATCCCTGGGACTTCCTAGTAAAAATTAAAAAAAGAAAAATATAGAAGGTGCGTGGGCCGCCAGATCCCGCGAGCCACGCAGCAAGTGATGACATAACAGAAGAGTGACACAAGGAAGAGCCAAGACAAGATGTGCCGAAAAACCAGGAACTAAAAGTGGTGCAGGCAATAGGATGCCTCTCTCCCACATCAGAGGTTCGATTGAATCCCAGTGAAGACAGGAGGAGAAGGATGAGAAAAGAGGGCAGGAAATGGACACAGAGAGTTGCCCAGCGAATGGATACAGAAATAGCAAAAACTGGGGGGGTGGGGGGGTTAAAAATGAATCAAAGTAAATAAATAAATAAGTAAATCCTTAAATATATATATATATATATTCTACTAAAGATGGTCAGAAAAAAAGTTTTTAAAAGTATAAAATTTAAATCTTTACTCTGGGTGGTTGTGTTATCAATTTTATACAGTTAGGTTTGTTTCTTTTTCTTATTCAATTTTATGCTTTGCTTTTTTTTTCATTCTTTTTGATGCGATTTCTCTTTCCAATGATGTAAAATACTGCATGGTTCACTAGATAATGAAGTATATTCCAAGAAGTCTCACTCCTATTTTTATGCCAGCCACCTCATCCTGCATACCCCATCCTTCCTGTTTTGTTTTTTTTTTTTCTTTTTCCTTTTTTTGCAAAACAAAGCAAATGTGAATGTGTATCTTTATTTTCTCTTTTATCTTACACAAAAGGCAGCATCCTCTATGCACTTTCTACTCTTTTCATTTGAAAATCATTCCTGGAAATCACTTCATATCAATGCATTACCTTTCTCTTTCATTTTTATGGCTTGATCAAAGTAACTTTAATAGATAATGTGAGAAAATGAACAACGTTTTTGCATACAAAAGAACAGGCTCAGAGGCACATGACTTCTGGAAATGAAACTGTTGCCCTTCCGTTATAGAATCAGCTATTGTTTGTGTTAAACAGGGAAGTTAATGCAAATTTGCATATAAGGGAAAACAGTCTTTTAATCTTTAACAAACAGACAAAAATATCTTCACCAGCTAATTGGGAACTCGAACTACGCCAAACCAAAATAAACTAATTGGCCAAGCTTCAAACAAAACCTAATGATATCAACATAACCTGCATCTCCTTTCATTCTTCTTTCACTCCCTTTTTCTATCTTTCTGAGGGAGTCAAGCAGATAGCAGCCCCCCCTTCTCGCTCCACCACTCTTCTAGACCAGATTCTAGATTCTAGATTCTAGATTCCAGAACTCTAGACCAATTAGAGTCTCTAGAGTCTGTGGGTCTCCCAGGCAAGGCAGAGTGATCTTTAGTTCCTTGGCACTTTCATCAACATCGCAGACACCTCCTAACCTCACAGGGGGATTGCCCAAATGGCCTGAGGCAAAACACCAATCCCTGGGAAGATGAACTTAATTTTTTTTTGCACTTCTTCAAGATCTTCCTCAAACCAAAGCATAGCGCTCAGTAAATGCGCATTGATTTATTTGATTGTCCTTGGGTGATATTTCAAAGCCGTATCTGTATTTAAAATGTTACATCCTATAGAGACCCTAAATTTCTATTTATTTCTCCTCCCCCCCTTAATGAAGTAGAACTTGGTATATAGTTCAAGCAATCAGCCAAACATATATGTCTTAAAACTACTAATAAGAAACTAAATCACAGCCATCCATGTCAAGCCTTCATCAAATGGAATATTTTATTCTATTTCTGACCCTGCTTTTTAGAATATGTCAAATGCCTTTGCCTAAAAATGAATGTTTAAAATGCATCACATGGGAAGCGGCTGTGGCTCAATCAGTAGGGCTCCCGTTTACCATATGGGAGGCCCCGGGTTCGGTTCCCGGGGCCTCCTGGTGAAGGCAAGCCCGTCTGCATGGCGTGGTTAGCTGACCCAGCGAGCACAAGCAGCAAGGGGGGGATAAATGAATAAATAAATAAAATCTTTAAAAATAAATAAATAAATAAAATAAAATGCATCACGTAATTAAAATAGGGATGTTGCTAGCTGCCTCAAAAAGCTGCTGTGAGGGTGTCAGTGAGAAAATGTCTGGGATACTTCTGGGCACAGAGTAGGCTTTCAGCCAATCCATGTGGACTTCCCCAACTCCTCTGGGAAAAAAGTGAAATTGCCATTCTGCGGCTTTTCCTGCATCTCCTTTTTACAGAGATTTTAGTGGCCAGACTAAGGAAATGTTATCAAACCACACCTCCCAGGGCATCTTTTATATTTAGGTGGGCCCGTTCCTTTCCATGCTCATGTGTGCACGTCCAGTACGTGGACATAGAAGGAAGAGCTTCATGTCCGGCAGGCTGGAGTGACAGCCTCAGAAATGTGCATGGGCTCAGCGGTGGAAAGAACACACCAGCAGACTGAGCATGTCCTGAGACTTACCAGTGGGTCCTCCAGGCAAGGACAAAGGGTCTCCGTGTCTTACAATGACCAGAAGGGGCACACACTGTGAACTGGCCTGCCGGGGCAGGCACTGCGGTGATCATTACCTTGTGAAATCAACATGGGCAACTATCCCATCACCAAAACAGGAGCGAGGTCCCAGCACTCGGCCAAAGCCACGAGGATGGCCGGCCGTGACGCAGCCCATCAGCTGCCCGGCGGCAGCAGAACCCAGGCTAGCTTGCTGCCATTCCCTCAAGAGCTCTGAGGCCTGTTCTGACTCCTCGCGCAAACACGCCCTCCGTGGCAGGGTCTCTGAAATGTGCTCCAGAGAGACACGTGGCTGAGCTGAGACCCGGGCTCCCACATGAGGCTGCTGGAGCCTCGGCAGCTGCCCAAACCCCAGCACCAAGGCGGAATGTTCTCAGGGGTCTGCCTAGGACTGTGGACATATAAATGGACCCCTGCTTCACAGCGTCCTGGGTATTTTATAAAATTATGACCCAATTACACAATTAGCATGCCCAATCTATATTTACTTGAACAGAGGAAAGGGCCAAGGCCCAAGCACAAAGTCCCCCCTTGATCCATTCTTCTCCCAGAGATCTTTGGAAAGCTGCCTCTCAGGAACACAAGTGAGCTTTTGTGCTTCAGAAAAGCCCACTGTTTGGGTCCTTCAGCACACACAGTCACTTGGAGGCAGTACCCAATTTAAGAACGAGATAGAGAGCCACTGGGCACACCAACATGACTCCGTGCATTTTTAGATGCCTGCATCACTTGGGAGAGAAATCTCGGAAGCCCTTCACTTCAGTTCCTCATGGCAACCCCTCCAGGAGCAGGGCCAGGGCCAGCAGCACCATCCACTAGTGAGGAAACGAAAGCTCGGAGGAACCCGGGGCCTTGGTGAAGATCACCAGCAGGTTCCTGGATGGAATTGTATCCAGGCGCTCTCAGGAGAGGTTTTAGCCCTTCACCGGATTGTTGAACTCAAAGCAGTTCCTCTCCGACTGCCTGTTTCCCTACGTTATTGTTTAAAGTGAATGATGACCGTGTTCCATAGACATAGCAGAGTAAACATTTCTTTTCCTAATTGTACTGATTCAGTCACTGTGGTGTATAGAACACAGACACGATTCTTAAGAGGAAATGAGGAAACTCAGAACAGAAACTAAAGTCCAGAATGTTTGGTACACGACGCTGCAAACTCTTTAGCGCTCTACAGTATCAAGGCAGGCCTTTGAGCTTCCTAGCGATTAAGGCAAAGATGAAAAGCAAGGCCAAACTCAAAGTTCACGAATCCCGAGAAGTCCGGGGTCTAGTAGGAATAGAGATAATCAAATATCTACTAGGCACCACAGCTTGCGCCAGGATAAAAACTCACCTGGACTGCTCAGGGAGCTCAAGGTAAGAAGGTCCTCTCTTTCCATCTAAGAAAGGGAGTGGTGGCCTCAGGGAACGGTCAGGCAAGTGCTAAGGAATGGGGCAGCAGGGAAGGGTGTGTGCTAAGAGGAGACATGACAGAACACGGGATATGTGAAAAGCAGGGACTGCAGGTCATCAGGGCTGGGGACAGGCAGACAGGGTGCAGTGGGTGGCGGTGGATGGGGGCGCAGGGACCAGGCACAGGAGGAGGAGCTTTACCACAGAGGAGACAGGAAATCCAAGGAGGGCTTCAGGCAGGGGGAAAACAGGATTGCATTTACATTTGGCTTTCACACCCCTGGAGGTGTGAGGAGGGGGGATGGAGCTCACCTCACCCCTACTCAGAGGACATCCCATCACCCCTTGGAAAACTTCACTGCCTACCTCTCCTACCTCACCTCCTGCCATCCCCTACAGAAGAGCCTCTCCAGCCACACTGACCGCTTTCCCTCTCCTCATGCATGCCGCGCTCAGCCCCACCGCAGGGCATTTGCACATGCTGCCATACACCGAAGCATGGCTCGTGCCTCTCTTCATTCAGGTCTTTATAACATGAAACCTCCTCAAAGAAGCTTCCCTGACAGCCCATCCAAAACGGCAACTCATTACAATTTCCAGGTTCATCTCCGTTTTCAATTCCTGAAATTATATTGTATATCTGTCTGCATATTTATTGCCTCTCTCCCACACTAGAATTGAAGTATTGGGGGTGGGGAGACCTTGGCTGTCATATTTATTGCTGTGTTCTTACTGCTTAAAATATTGGTGAACAGTAGCTACACAATGAACATCTATTTTTTTTTTTTAAGGAGGTACCAGGGAATGAACCCAGGACCTCATACTTGGGAAGCAGATACTCAACCACCAAGCTACATCTGCTCCCCAATGAGAGTTGGTTTTTCCATTTGTTTGTTTGTTTTTAGGAGGTACCGGGGATCGAAGTACAACCACTTGAGCTACATCTGCTCCCCAATGAATCTATTAAATGAATGAATGAATGAACAGAGGTGGAAGAATTCAAAAATTACTGACAAAGTCCAAAACACCAAGATGATTTTGCCTGAACTAAGAAAACGGCAGTACAACCGGATAGGAAAGAATGCATTTGAAAGGATGGATGTGGGAAGTGAATGATGGGACACAAGTTGGCTCACCTACTTCCTCCTGGGTTGACAGGGAGGATGGCAGGACGCCATTCATCAAGACAAAGCATGCATATGCCGAGTTTTCGGTTCCTGTGTGACATCCATTTGGAGATGCCTTGGAAATGCAAGGCCAAAGCTGCTCAGTGGAGGGCTGATAGATGGGACAATAGATTGGGGTGTAGGTGACTGCTGAAGTCACAGGAATATAAAACTAGTAACAGTGCTTACAATGGGCCAAAGACTATTTTTCCATGGCTAAGAAGAGTTTCCCACTTGCTCCAGGTCACAGGCTGGAAAGTGGCATCTGATACCCAGAAGAAGGAATGAGAAGAGATGCAGGGAGAGGAGGAAACCTGGGGAGACACCAATATTTTATGGTGCGGATCAAAGAAGATAAAGACTCTTCAAAGGCATCTGAAAAGAAATAGGTGAAAGAAACATGAGCGGGGAATCACGGCCACGGAGTCCACAAAAGAGGGAGTATTAAGGAAGAAATCATTTTCAGAGACAGGTGCTGAAGAAAGAGTAAGTAAAATAAGGATTGAGCTGGCAGCTTCAGGGTGGGGTGGCAGTGGGAAAGGATCCTGTGACTTGAAGACTTGAAGAGTGAGTCCAGAGACAATTAGGGCAAATGGCTCAGTTATGCAGGGTGGGGCACACACATTCAGAGGAAGGGTGGACTGGTAGACTCAGGACAAGTTGTGCCCATGAGCTGCTATGGCACCGAGACAAACATTATTCCCTTAATCACCATGAAACAGACTTTGAAAAACAAATAACATAAGTGATACATATATGACTATATATGACTATATGTGTACGTGAATATTTATATGGATATATTTAAGTAAATATATTCATCATAAAGTTACACATCCAGCACATTAGCAGAAGACTGAAGACATACTAGCGTCAAGACCTCAATGAGAGACTGAAGAGTCGGCCACCAGCATTTATTAAGTACTGAGATACAAAGGTGTGCAAGCTGCCGGCTGGCCCTCGTGAGGCTTACAGTCCAACAGAAGAGATGCCCATGAGTGGGTGAAGAGTGTGGTTGGCCCTCAGGGCACAGAGAAGGCATGGAGACAATTCTCTTAGGGAGTTTGAGAAGTGGCTTCGTGAAGAAGCGGTCCTTGGGCTGCCTGCATTTTGAAAGGTGTGCTGGTGTTCAACCAGGTGGTCTGTTCAGGGGCAAGGATGGTGCGAGAGCTGAGCCAGAAGCTGCCTTGGCAAGACATAGATGAGCCTTCTCTTCTAAACCAACAGTCAGAATTTATATTGCAGCCAGAGACTCTCAACCACTGAGTCACACCGAGTGGGAGGCATGTCCTAAGCAACATTCTTGTTAGCAAACTAGCCTTGGCATAGAGACTCACCAGCACAGAGGAGAGGTCCCACTGGTTAACATCATCCATCAGCTATGCTCCTGTGGGCAGAAAATGTCACGAACCAGTGCTATGAGCCAGGGTTCTTGAGCTTGTGCACAGGAATCCCCCAGAAGGTTTGTGGAAACCTTCTGGATCTGATTCATGCAGTAAATCTGGGGTGGATTCCATGCACTTCTGCATTCTCACAAGGTCCCGGTGGACCTGATGCAGCTATGCTCGAGTAGCAGTGCTCCAGATAACAGGGAGAAGATGAATTGTTGTAAGCAGGAGGATAAAGGGCAGATTTGTATTTTTCAAAAGTTATTTTTGGTAGCAGCCTGGAGGGGTGGTTTAGAAAAGTATGTGACTAGACACTAGGAAATCAGAAAAGTATGTTAGTAGTCCAGGAAAGGGCTTGAACCAAGAAGCAAGGTAGCACAACAGGAGCAGAAAGGATGGTCTCAGGCGACAGGCAGTGAGTCTCGTATCACCTCCAGGGATCTAGTTGAATGACTGGTGGATGGTGGTGGGTCAGGATTCTGAGATAAGGCAATGGAGAAGGAGCAGCTCAGGAGGACCTATGAAGAGCCGAGTTGGTCATGCCAACTTCTGACCCTCCCGGCACCATCTCTCACCTTCCTTTAGTAAATCACGGCAATGACCCAAATGGCCTATGTACTGTGTCATACTAATTTAATTCTCTTTACTCTCTGGGTCTCAACTGACCAGCTACAAATTGAGGAAGAGAGGGCTGGTGTCCAAGGTCTCTTCCAAATGCAGCCTTTGGATTCTGCTCAGCCCCAGGCCACTCGAGCTGTGCAGAAGCCAGGGCGGAGGCGGGCATTCCTTCCCGTCAGGGGCCTCCAGAGTTGGCCACCCTAAAGAGGATCTCACTGAGGTACCAGATCAACACTTTCTCATTATTAAGGACTGTTTGGGAGATTAAGGATGAAGGGTTAAGGGCTGGCGGCAGAGACAAGCTGGGGGAAAAAAAACTTTCGTGAAGCCATCCATAAGTTTTCCATGGACAAGAAGAAAAAAAATTTTTTTTATAGGCGAAAGGATCTAAACGTGTTTACACACAGCAGCTGGAGACCCTCACTCTCTAAGTTAATGGTGCATTGTGGCGCTCCGGCCTCAGTGGTTTGGGTTGAAATCCCCATTTCCAGGCGTGGCTGTCGGGCTAACTGCTTTCAGAACCAGCCAGCTTGGCTGCAAATTCAAGGGCCTGGGAGGGAAGGGCAGGGGACACAGAACCAGTCAGACTGGTTTTGCTGGATCCTGTAGCTGACTCATGTCACTGAACACCTTTCTGGCAATTAGCACACATTGTGTAATGGTTTCTAATCCAAGGAGCAGTTTGACAGAGAGGCCATCGCCCCCATTTCAAATGAGGGAAAGGAGCGAATTTGAGGAGTTGGTAACGTGGTCGATAAATTAACTCATTTAATTTTCGTGGCGGCCTACAGGACAGCTGCTATTATTACCCCCATTTAATAGAAGGCGAACCTGAGATGTGGACTAACTGTCAAAAGACAGCGCACTGGCAAGGGACGGACTCCAGCTCAGGGCTGTCTGGCCTCGGCACGAGGGCTTCTGAATCACAGCTTCCCCGACTCTCAGAACTACCAGATCAAAACTGCAGGGATGGAGAAGACGCCTGCACAAAGCTATGCACCAAGGATCCATTTGACAGTAAAAGGAGAACTAAAGTACACAGTGAAAGCACAATTAGTTAAAAAAAAAAAAAAAAAAGGTAGGAAAAACTCCAATGTCCGTGTGTGGGGGATTGCTGGAATAAAGCATGAGGTACCACGCAACTGAGCATGGAATACTAGGCAGCGGAGCAAAGAAACACGGAAGCCCTGTGCAAAAGCAGACGTGGTACATAATTGCTGAACAAAATATAATCAAAAAGCAATCTCTAAATGGAAGCAAAATGAACCAAATGCAACTAACTGTACATTACGCTGGGGCAAAATAATGCCCTTGAGGGGGCTGAGTGGAATAGAGACGAAACTATATTGACAGGTATGTTAACAGGCACCTGGGGGCGATCATTGGACTGTGCTCTCTAATTTATAAATGCATGTAGACGCACACACACATATATACAGTCACATATATACATTTGTATGGAAAATTCCATACGTAAACGTTATTTTGTAATTGTGGGAAAGGAAGAGGCCTTTGGTGGCCCAGACTCTCCAGAAGGCCTCTCTGCTGTTGCCAGGCCCATCCCAGCCCGCAGTTTAAATCCTGGTCCACGAGAAAGGGCGTGTGATGGTGGCTCAATGCTTTATCAGCAGCAGCCCCGCATCTGACGAGCTGGGCATGTTTCACCTACAAACAGGAATAGCAGGGTCATTGCTTACTCTTCCTTTTATTTCCGTGCTCTCCCGCCTCCATTTCATGGGCGCCATCTGGAGCCAGCAGTCCTTACGTGTCCGGGGGTCACAGGTTAAGCAGAGCCAAAGGATAGCAACCTCAGAGAGTGGGGATGATCCCCCAGCCACGGAATCCAGCCCACTGGCCTGGGCAGGATGGGCGATCGAAGCTGGCAGCCGAGATTCGGGGTCCAAACGATCACCAGCTGGGGCTGGCCGGAGACAGGCCTTAGCAAGATGTGGTTTTGCCCAAGCAGGGGCACAAGTGGAAGGGAGGCGAGTTGTTGTCCAGCCTAAGAGAAGAGCTTCTCTCAGTCCAAAGATCCAAACGCATGTCCACAGAAGAGAGAGGAAGGAGTGGGTGTGGGGGCAGAAGTCAAGGTCAGCTACAGCAGCCCTGCAGAGCGACCAGCCTTAAGAGAATCCTGGCATGGGATGGAAATGCCTGGTGGGCCTCGGAGAGCAAGGAAGGGACGGAGGCCCCCTTGTCATTCACAGCTCCTCTCTGCCAGTCGCCTGCCTGCGTACTTGCTCTGTAATTCTCTCTCTTTGGCGCTCGTGCACATGCTTTCTATTATGAGTTCAAAGGCCACGGGGATTGACTGCCAAGGGACAGGTTTTACGCCACATGAGAAAATGAACATTCACTAACGACCCTAAAGCTCTCCATTGCATGTGAGAACACACCTCTGAATTACTATGGAAATTAGGGCCTAAGAGGATTCAGCGTACCCATGGCTCCCAAACGTCTTTTGACTCATAATCCCCTTTTCACAGTAATATATAACCTGACCAGCCCCCTTGAGAATTAAATACAATATTTACCAATATACATTAGAGCGCAAAGACAAATTTTGACTTCTTTGTATTTAACAAGTGATGCATGCGGTTAAGATACTTGAATTTTGTGAGAAAACAGTTTGATATGTGGGCAAGGTGATTACAGAATGATAAGTTATTTCATTTCTGTATCGAACCAAATGTATATTAACATGTAGACTGAAATTTAGCTATGGGCAACACTGCTCTTGTGAACTGTACTTTTCACTTTTTTTTTCTTTAAAAGTTAACTGGCTCTTGTTTTCAATGACAAAATGAGAAAAGGCTTCCAGGCTGCTGCTGGCGAGTACTTTTGCACAAATCATGCAGTATGCGTCAGTTTCTACTCTCCACAAATGAAGAGATTTAGGACACAAGCACGAGCACATATGTATTTTTAACATGTCCTTTGAAGTGCTGTAGACACCTAAACCAAGAGACGTATCATGTTTATTCGACTAATGCAATTTAGCCATCCCAGAAGGAGGACCTTAAGACAAATTTGCAAAATGAGCCCCATTTTTATGTTTGCTATTAAATTGTATTTCAAGATCAATGTCTCTTCTGCTCCCGATTTCTAAATAGTGGATTATTGAGGAAAATGAAATAATCCATGATTACAAATAAAAAAGCATGTAAAATTGTACCATGTGCAAGATTTCCAGAGGGGCTGTTGATAAATACTCAGGGGTTCCCAGGTGCCATCTCATTTCTTAAAACCTTCACTCACCCCACTCTCCTGCTCCATGAACGCTGAAGCCACAGGCAGCTCAAGGTCCCAGGGGACACCTACCTAAATAATCATTTCATCTATTAAAATTTGATTTTTCAACGCACAAAATTCAAAACAACTGTTATTTCCTTCTTTTAATCATGCAAATCCCGTGACACCTTCCCAATCCCAGATGCCACATTCAACAGTTTCTTTGCATACACCCTCTCCAGGCATCCATCCACTTGCAGCTCCAAGCGCAGCCAGGCTCTCCTGATGCAAAAAAACAGGTAGAAAGAAGGTCAAATCTCATGACAACAGCCACCCATGCTGGTGAGCAGGGGCTAAGAGAAAGAGAATCTCTAAGGCAGGACACTGTCTGTTTCTGTACATTTGTTTATTTGTAAATTACATGCAAACATATTATATGATTATACTGGTAGATCTATCCAGAGCAGGGAACTCCATAGAGACAGAAAGCAGACCGGGGATGGGGAAAGACTGCTAATGGGTACAGAGTTTCCTTTTGGGGTGATGAAAATGTTTCAGAACTAAAAAGAGGTGGTGGCTGCATAACATTATTAATCCACTAAATTGCCACTAAATTCAACATGTTTAAATAGTTAATTTTATATGATGTGGATTTCACCTCAATAAATAAAAAATTTTAATGACGTACACACACTAGGAGCATATTGTGAACATTACACAAATTACACCAAACTAGAACTATGAACCATGAAAAATAAACAGTCTCTTCCCCAAACTGAAGGGATCATGTGGCTCACACCTGGGGCACAGGCCGCCTCCACTTTGCAGACCCTGTTCTAAGAAATTCGCACATGACAACATCATGCTCTGATCTGACCGGTAGAAAAATGACAGCTGGACAGGATTCCCTCTCCTCCCCTACGGGCAGGGTCTCTGTACTGAGGTGCTACTGAGGTTCTCGGTACCATGTGTCATCCGGATATCATTTCTGCCATCTCCAAGATGGAAACTTCTTTCTCATCCTTCCAGGAATACAGATAAAGTGCAACTAGGGATTTTACCCAGCAGAGGCGTTAAGAATCAGGAATAGAACAGAGCTGCTCTGTTGCCCTAGTAGTTGTTCCTAAAAGGAAATGCAGCGGCAACTTAGTACTAAACCACAGGAGGTGAGCAGTTCCACAAAGCTTTTGTGCAAAAGCTCGGCCTGCTCAATTTATAAACTCCTTCAGGAAGTGTGCCACTCTAAATTCTTGGTAAGAGTGGATGTGCAGAAATTGATTTCTTTCTACAAAATACCATTTGCCATCATACTTTCATATAACGATGAGAAATAGTAACAATAACAGCCCTGAAAGTTTTTTTGTGTGTGTTTTGTTTTGCTTTCTTGAGGTACCGGGGCCAGGGATTGAACCCGGGACCTCGTATATGGGAAGCCAGCGCTCAACCACTGAGCCACGGCATCAGCTCCCCTGAGTTGGTTCTCTCATCTGTTTGCTTGCTGTTTGGTTTTGCTTTTAGGAGGCATCGGGGACTGAACCCGGGACCTCCCATGTGGGAAGCAGGTGCTCAACTGCTTGAACCACCCTCTGCTCCCCCCGCAATAACTTTTTAAGTGTTATTTGGTCTTCACAGCCTTATAAAGTAAGTGCATCATAATCCCCGTTCACAAATGAGGAATCCAGAACTTAAGTCATGTTAATGAGGCTCCCAGAAGACAGCTGGAAGCCAAAGCTTATGTGCTGACCCTTTGAGGGTGAGAGCAATCTCAGGGGAGCACGAGTGAGGGGAAAGGGAGCTAGGCAGGGGAGGAGGAGTTAGGCAGGGGAGGAGGAAGAGCAGCACAAGACAAGCTTGTTATGCCGCTGCCTATAGCTTTGTGATAAGCTAATTGTTTACTGTCATTTCACGTGAGGCTCTAAAAGCTAGTGTGTCTCCAAGCAATCCTTGGGCGGGAGGGGCAGAAGAAAAAGATTTTACCCTTACAACAAATGGGTCCTACATTATCTTCTACATCAGGGGCTCCAGGAACAGAGAAGAGAGGTGTGTGGTGTGGGAGGACAGGCGTCGTGCCTGAGGGACACAAAGGAGAAGATGCAGCCTCCACTTGCGCTCCCTGGTCTGTGGTCACAGGGGCAAGCCTGGAACAGAGCAGGTGTGCTCTGGATGCAGGTACAGAATGGCACACACACTGGCCCTGCTAGGGCATGGGGTTAAATGACTTGCCCCCGGGCATCCTCCATCACGGCAGTGATGCTGACTCAGAGCTGAGCTTTGAGCTTCTCTATTGCATGTCCTCTGTTCGAGTCCCATGGAGTGAACCCATTTGTAAATCGGGGTGCTGAATGTGCTATGGGGTGAGTCAGGGGGTAGATGTGACCCCGTTTGTAAACAGGATGTTGTGAAGACTTTATTATTAGTAAAGGTGTGGCCAAGCTGAATAGGACATGGAATTGGACACTGAAGAAGCCAAAAGTCAGGGTGAATCAGCGCAGACAGGGAGAGATCACCGGGTGCTGGAGGCTTGCCGGAATGCCACAGACTCTGGGAGAAAGCAAGACGTGCCAACACTGGGATGCTGGGCTTCCATGAGACAGTTAATTCTTACACACACCAAGGTGTGCTATTTGTCATAGTCCCTGGCAACCTAAGACCTTGTCTTTCACGTAAACAGACAACTTAGCCTAAACTGGAGAAGAGCAAATTCTACTCTCACTTTGTCTCACCGTAATAATACAGCGTCAGGAAACAGGAATAGTTTTTTTTTTTTTTTCTTTTTAATAGTTTATTTACAGAAACTTTCTATTCGTTTCTTAATCATTTCAACTAGAAAACGGATGCTCACAGCTAACTCAATCCTCCTCATCAAAGAATCTTTGGTCTAGAAAAAACAACGTATGCTCTGTCTCCTCTGATTAAAGGGGCGGAAGGGAAAAAAGGCACCAAAGAAAATCCTCAACTCTTTGAAATGTGTGCTTACACAGGGCAGACTGCTGTGCACTGTATATGCAGCTTGTCGTCCCCTCCAGCTGGGCCTAATCAAGTCAGCAACTTATGAAAACCTAGAGAAGCCAAAAGGTTCCCAACATACACATTCCATCTGAGGCGTGTTTATACAGTCCTGGAAATGGACGCGGGTTTTAAAGCACCTGTGTTGTCTCAGAAATGCCCATGCCAAGGGTAACCTGTGGACTATAGCAGATTCTAGCACCTGTCTAAGCACGAATGGCTGAGTCGGAGCAAAGCAAAAGGCACCCTTTTAGGAGAGGAAGAGCAAACATTTACTCTAGAAAGGTTTCTTTATACAGCCCAAGCAGAGCAAAGCTCAGAGCCAAGACTGGTTGTGAGGTGGTGAATAGCAATAGTTCTGCTCAAGAAATACTTCAAAACGAGGTTTTCTCCAAAGATGCACATTCTTGGTCAGAGCCCTGAATTTCCTCAATGCCCTCATTCATTCACATATTTATTACGTGCCTACTGTGTGCCCGGCAGTGTCTCCAGGAGTCTCAGCGGAAGGGAGGATAAGGGAGTATAGTGAATTTTGGCAGAAAACAAACTCAGCAGTCCTCCTCAACTGGCTTCCTTACACTTGAGTCACTTGTAGAAGAGACAATGATTTTTGCTGCATAAATAAAGATACCGCAAATGCAAATACTCCTGGGAGAGATAAAATCCTAACGTAAATTAAATAACCATTTTCCATCCCATCTTGAGACTGGGATTTAACAGGGAAATATCTCTAGAGCATATGAGAGGTGCTAAAAGGGAGAAGAAGAATTACAGAAACAGAAGTTACTCCAAGGGAAATCTGAGAGACCCGGAGGTCTTTTTCCTCAATACTGGTTAGATAGCACTTTACTCAAGATGAACTATGTGTCCAAACACATGTTATCATCCAACTTTCAAAAGAAAAGAATATCAGATTTGGGAGATATGCAAGTATGTATGTGCGTTCCCAAGTCATGGCCCTGAAATCGTATTAGTTGTTGTGTTAAATCTAATTATTTTTATAGAGACAGGCCAGAAGCCCATTAGCTAAGGAATGTGGGCTGGCTGATTTGCCCCTTCACCATCAATCTAAATCCTATTCCTTCCTGTGGTCTCTGCAAAGTCCATCTACCCCTGGTAATCCTTGCGGGGTGGCTGGTGGGTCCTGGGGAGTTGGTGCACTGGCTCTCAAGCTCTAGTGTACAAAAGAACCAGCTGGAGAGCTGCTTAGGAATTCTGATTCCTTGCTGGCTCCTGACTTCTGAATATTTAAAAGCACACTGGCTGATACTGATGCAGATGGTTAGGGTTTTAGCTTAACTGGGAGGAGGCAGGGACCAAACCGTTCTTTATCACAGGACTGGTCTACTTAATTAACAACCTACTTTCTATAACATTTCAAGGCAGGTGTTTTTAGAGGATGGACTGAAATCACCATGTCAAAATAAATGCAGTATCCTTAAGCGCTAAGACCAGTGGACTTGAATTTGGCTGCTTCTGCTCAACGACATGTTGTACAGAGGCAGAAGCACAGTCTAAGTCAGGGTCCATAAATTACGATGTTTTTGTACATCCAGCAAGCTAAGAATGGTTTTTCACAATTTTTTAAAGGTTGGTGGTGGGGGGAGAAGAATAACATTTCATGATATGTGAAATTACATGTAATTAAAATTTCAGCGTCCATAAGTAAAGGTTTATTGAGACACAGCCACGCCCATTCACGTACATGGCTTTTGAGCTACAAAGGCTGGGTTGAGTTGTCCTGACAGAGACAGCAAAGCTGAGCATTTTTACCTTCACGGAAAAAGAACTTGACAAATACCAGAAGAATTCTGTGCTTAGATTTTATCACAATTATTTTTAAATTCTTGGTGGAGTTTAGAGAAATTGAAACTGGAAACCATAGACAATGAGTTCTGGGTGTGGTCCTCCATCAAAAGATTGTGAAATAAATGTGAATGCATATTTTTGTAAGGCATCTAACATTTTTAAGGAACTCATTTAAAAAATGAATTGAATAACCAATCGTTAGCTCCGATGATCCAGTCAGATAAGTGGCTTCTCCTGTGATGAGCTTGCAGTTCCCTAAACTTCCGGCTGCTTTGTGCGTGTGTATGCCTTACTCAAGCTACGACTTTTCTAATAGGGTAGATTTTTATATCCATTTTACAGGTGATGAAACTGAGTCTGGGTTTAAGTAACATGGCAAGGTTGGTAAATTGCGGGGTCAGTCCCAGGCAGCCTGGCTCCATTACTAGAGTTCGTTACTCTATTATTCTGACTCCAGAGAAGCCAAAACTCTACCTCATTTAAAATAGTAAGAATTGTAAATATTTTTGTTGTTCAACACTCCACCACAGGCTACGCAAGAAGAAAATCACTTAAACTTGGGATCTTAAAATTGAACATTCAGATTATCGAGAATATAAACACTTAGGAAAGAGACCAATCAGAGGATCTCCGAGTTATCATTCTGGATCCTAAAATGTCTGTGAAATCGTGCTGGGACATCCAAAACACACAGATATTCAAATACGTAAAGGACTGGGCAAGCTGGAAAGGTGGGGTTTGAGCTATCTACTTGCTTTTCTGAGGTTTTCACATAAAAGTCAATACTTGGGAATCTGCACACAATAAGCTAGTACAGTTGGTCCAGCACTTCTCTCCAAGAAGTGACTGAGTTTTCATTTATGGGGCGCAGCAGCTTTCTAGAAAGAGAAGTCCTATAAGAAGCAATTGAAAAGTGACCTCAACATAAAAAGCTAAATACTGTTTAACATATGTTCTCGCTTGTTACAAAAGTATTTGAGACAATACAGCAAAGTGCCCCTATTTAAAATTCCCCTTTTGCCAAAAATAAACTCAGATCTGAAGTGACATTAAAGTTACTCTAGATAACAGGGAACGAGACGGACTTTGAGGGACTGAGACTGACCTTCTGATACTTTTTTTCCTTAGAGACTGAAAATCACCCCTTCACAGTTTTCTCTTACTTGCCTGAGTGGTTGGGTGACTACCTTTGCTGCATATTTATAGTGGCTGGATTTATTTGGCATTTCCAAAGAGAATCTAAAGTGAATTGTAAGTTCCACCAGAGATAAAACTAATTTTACCTATTTGAAAATAGATAACTGGCTAAATAAGTTTATAATCAAACACAAATCCCAAAATATGTAAACACTTCAGTCGCCTGGAATTCCAACGCCTCATACATATTTTAGGTATTTATTTTTGAAAGTGTCACTGAACCACTCTGGTTCATGTACACAGAACTTTTCTCTGGTGATGCCAAGTCTACCTGTAGTTCTTTGACCTCACCCTGCCAATAAGCACAATCCTCCTGGGCCATTTGTTTTTGACCCTCTTCTCTTCCCCTACCTCTCCTTGTGTCCTATGCCATGGCCTCAAATGTTACCTCCTTCACAGTAACTCAAGCCCAGGCATCTCTCCTCTTCTCTAGTTTAGGATTTTCATCTGCCTGATGTGTGCCTCCATGGTTTGAATCTGTCCCTTTTACCCCTCTCCCACTCCCTACCTCAGAATTTCAAATTCACACCCAATCTTACGTCAGCGTCTTCCCTCCCAAACACATTCCTCTTCCTGGGAGTTGGGTTCCTGTTTCTTCAACACGCTCAGGGTCTCTCAGGCAAAGTACACCCTTCACTTTCAGCTGTCCTTTCTTGCCCCCAAATCCAAGCCTGCCACGGTCTGTTGCCTGCCTCTCCCTCACATGTGTCCCTCACATGTGTCCCTTCTTGTCCATTCTCGCCATGCTGCAACTCGGATTAAAATCCTCTTTCTCTTCCGCCTCCACTGCTCCCAGTGGGCTTCACTTTGTATTCCTGCTCTTAGGAAGGGAAGAGGATCCAGAACAGGTGGAGAGGGAAGCATATGGAAGAGCTAAATGTTTATTCCACTCCAGATACAGGACAGCAACTGGGAGATGCCGGAGCAGATGGGAGAAGAGCCAAGGCTAGCTGTACAAAAAGCCAGGCTTGCAGCAGAATCCGAGCCACCCTGTCCACAGGCTAAGGCTTGAGGAGCATTAGGCAGGTGCAAGAACTAGGCTAAATTCTTATCCAAATTTTGAAGCTGACATCACCTTGACACCCCTCACTCCCACTGGTTTCTCTCTCTACCAGCAAGGCTGTGTGAAACTGAAGAAAGTTCCCAATGTAACGTTCAGAATGCCCTTTTTTGCCATTAGACATTTTTTCCTTCTATTGTTGGGAACCACGATCTGGAAATCCGGCCCCTGAAGCCTAAGAGATCATCTGCCTCACCACCTTCCAGAGCAGATCTGTGGGGAGAGAGATGGTAGGGGAGCAAAGGTCGCTTGGAGGGAGAGGAGGTACTTAAGGCTGGTGGGGGGGGGTCCACCTTTGAGAGGAAACACCCAAAAGAAAACAGAAACCAAGTGTCCCTACCACTGAGGAAAAGACAGGCAAGGAGAGACCTGGGAGACAAAATGATACCAAGATGAAGTTCTTAGCAATTGGCCTTCCATTAGAGAGCCTCAACCGCCCCCTCTCCCCCAGCCTGAGTTCCTGTGGAGAACCCCAGCCCACCCCCCCCCCCCCACCGTGACCCAACAGGACTCTCCTTCACCCAGCCACAAGAGCAAGCCCGTCCTGTGTGCCTGCCCAGGGGCCGAAAAATACCCTGCACCTATATCCGTTATGAGGTCTCTGTGACTTCCTGGGACATCTCCAAATGGGCAACCATCTGTCACAACAAAGTTAAAAACCAAGAACCATCCCAACAGGTGAGAACTTCCACCTTTCTCCACCATCACTGTAGAAAAGAAAAGAACAACTGTCTCCCCATTTTCAGATGAGAACGTATTGAATCTGACTAAAATCTGTAGCTCAACCCTTCCCCAACTTGCATTTTCTTTTCCTCACATCTGCCCAGCTAGGGTTTTGCAGTTTTTTTACAATAAAGAAATCTTTATCTTCTGCTTATTTGTTTTCTGATGGCAATCAACCCCATTTTTTCTTCCTGGGAAACGCCCTTAGGTTTCTACAAATAAATGTGATGGCTCTAAACTGGGGGAAGGGTTGTTTGAAGAAGCCAATATCAAGTGACATCACGTGGCTCCTGTGGGCAATTTAGGCTCAGAAGCTGTGTGCCTCCTTTGGGCTACAAGAAATCAGGAATGCTAAGGAATCCACTCCCAGACCTGGGCTGGATGATAACACCCCTAAAGAATTCATTTCGAGCCTGTGATAAGATGTTCCCGCACTTTCATTAAAAGCTGTTAAAGAGGCTGGAGGCTCTCCTGGCAGTAAAAGCCATGTGCACGTGCCCTGTCACAGCTTCCTGGGCACAGCAGGGTAGAATGGAGAGGAGTCCAGTCCTGGGGCTCTTTCCAGGAGAGGCAGAGGGATCCATCCTTCCGGAAAGGGCATCACAAGGTGGGGGGTCCCCACGGGAAGCTCCTGCTGGGCAGGGCTGGGCCATGTACTGGACACAGGTCCAGACGCCTACCTTTGCCCTTGGCCCTACCTGCTCTACGCTTTCTTGCTCTTCAGGCTTCCCCTCCTTCTGTTGCCCACACTGGCCCTTCTAATTCCTTCATGGACACTTTGTAATGGCCTTTTGCAGATATCCAGGTCGGGTGCAAGGTGGAAAGGGTGCAGGTAGCGGCCAGGGGAGGGGCTGGGGAGCCATGGGCGCCAAGGCAGTGAGGAAAGGGAGGTCAGAGCCTGCAGGGTGGGAAGGAAGGAGCCCCCAGGACCTGGGAGTGGAACCCAGGTAAAGTCGGAAGGAAGGGGTGGGGGTTGCAGGGCCAGTGGCAACAGGCCTGGGGGCCAGATGGGAAGGGCCCAAGTCCCAATCTTGCTGGGATCATCCAGTGGGGAGGGAGGCATCTGAGCTCATAAAAGACCTAAGGGTTTTTAAATATAGCAAAGGCTGTAGTGTAGGAGGCAGACTGATCATCACACTGAAGCCAACATCTGATTGAGATTAAAAGAGGAAATGTGAGGTTGCATAGAAGGTAATAGAATAAAATCTTTTTTTTTAAAATCCATAGAGCTGCACTCCACCAACAGTGACCCCTAAGTTAAGCCATGAACTCTAGTTAACAGAACAATTACAAAAGTGTGCCTTCATTAATTGTTGCAAGTATACCACAACCAAGGCAAGGGGTTGATAGTAGGTGGTAATGGGAACCCTGTATTTCCTGCATGACTGTGCTGTAAACCCAGCACTTCTCTCATAAAAACCAGCTCCTGTTCTGGGTCCTGGGAGCCTCTTGTCACCTTCTTCAGAAAAGGCAGCAGTCAGGGGGGGCTGGCCAAGGGGCTGAGCATCTTCCCACAGCCAGGGAGGTGAAGCCCACTGTCCAGAGGGCCGGCCTGGGCTCCGTCTTACTCCACCCTCTGAATTTCTTCCTGACTTCCGCTAACACAGCCTCTATCTCTCCTCTTCACTCCCTCCTTCCTCTCTTTCTTCTTCCTTCCATCTTTCCCATTCCTTCCCTTCTTCCCCACCTACCAAATATAGAATCAAATTTCCAAGTGGAGTTAGAATGTGTTTTTAATTACCTGCTTAGAATATATAAGCTACAAACATCTAAAAAGAATTTGGGAAACTTTATTCTTTAAAATAATGTTCTAATGCATTTACATGCAGAGTTTGGCTTAGACAGAGGCCACATTTGAGCAACACGGAAGCTCTCAGGAAGTAACTCTTAGGCACCCTAAATACTAGGATATGTTTCAATTTCAAAAGTAAAGGTTCATAAGCACAGTCATCAATATCAAGTGCCCAGGGAAGCGGCTGTGGCTCAATCAGTAGGGCTCCCATTTACCATATGGGAGGCCCCGGGTTCAGTTCCCCGGGCCTCCTGGTGAAGGCAAGCCCGCCCGCACGGCGTGGTTAGCTGACCCAGCGAGGACAAGCAGCAAGGGGGGGATAAATGAATAAATAAATAAAATCTTAAAAAAAACAAAAAAATATCAAGTGCCCATCAGTGGACCATGCTCCTTCACTAGTCATTGCCCCTTCACTCAGGGGATTCTTGCTGTTCCATTAAAGAATGTGGCAGAACTCCCCAGGATGGGAATTCCATATTCTTTCGGTTATTGTGTGACACTTTACCCACTATGACAATGCTCAGGAACACTTGAACACATTTATATGCCTTATATATATGCCACAGATGAATCTCCTCCAATATATCCCCCATCGCTGATATCCCGCACTAATGATCTTCCCCTGTCATACTTGTAAACCTTCTGTGATCAAAAACGTCTTCAAAAATGAAGTCAACAACCTTTCCCTCAGTATGGGACATGACTCCTGGGTATGAGCCTCCCTGGTACTGAGGGATCACTACCAAGCACCAACTAGCAATGCAACTGGAAAAAGACCTTGACCGAAAAGGGGGGAAAGGTAAAAACAAATGAGTTTATATGGCTAAGAGACTTCAAAATGAGTCAGGAGTTCATTCTAGAAGTTATGCTTATGCATGTCTCAGCAGGATCTCATTGACTGTCAAAGTAAATACTACCTCAAATAGCGGGGCTCCTGTGGGCTCTGGAGACATCCAGATGCTATAGTCAAGGCAGATAGCTCAGGAGTTTTGTGCCTTGCCAGTGGGCCCTACTTTGGAATTTATGCTCCCCAGTGTGACAGAGTTGGACTCAGTTTCCCTACACATGGCTCTTCTGGCCCTTCTACTTGAACCTATAAATAGTACTAGAGTTGATAGGTTTATGTCCAAGAGACTTCAATCTTTGGGCTGTCCATCTGTCAGCTGGGCCCTGAATCTCAACAGAATTGGAACACCTCCTCTCTAGTTCATTGGACTCACCCAGGACAACTAACAAGGAGATGATGAAGGACAACAACCATCCCAAGGAACCAAGAGAGCCTACAACTGCAAGCAAGAGAATCCCATCCATCTGCCCACGGGATTGAAGTCCCCTCTCAATTAGAGGTGGAGTAGGCATCACCATCCCAGAATCCTCAGGATTTGGGAATGAACTATGGACTACAGTAGACTTACTAGTATTCTACTATAGACTTATTGTGATTCTAGTGATAGAAGAACGTATGTCATTGATGTGGAGGCAGTGGCCACTGGAGCTTCTGAGGACAGGGAGAGGAAAAAATAGGTAAAATATGGGGGCATTTTTGGGACTTGGAATTGTCCTGAATGACATTGCAACAACAGATACAGGCCATTATATTCTAGTCATAACCTACAAAATTCTGTGGGAGAGAGTGTAAACTACAACGTAAACTGTAATCTATGCTAAGTGGCAATACTCCAAAATGTGTTCATCAATTGCAATGAATGTACCACAGTAATGAAGGATGTTGTTAATGTGGGAAAATGTGGGAGGTGTGGGGAGCGGGGCATATGGGAACCCCCTATATTTTTTATATAACATTAATGTAATCTAAGTATCTTTTAAAAAACATAAAATTTAATTAAAAAGAAAAATAATAATGTTCTATTTTCCCAAATAACATTTATGTTCACATTTTTACATTTTAGAAGTATATGAATGGAGGGTTTTTAAATTTTTTCTTTCTGGATAAAAACATAAATAAATTAATACTTTTTACTTTGTATGTGACCTTTTTTTCTTTGTGGGTCAGTTGTTATTAATTTAAAAACAAACGATTCTGTAGCCCTGGCTAACTTAGCTCAGTGACCTATGGGTATATAACTGCTAACAAAATAACAGGGATGGATGGATGGATGACTGATAGACATACAAACGGACTATAGGATAAAGACAAGGACAGAACATGTTTTCGCCACTGCAGTTTCTGTACTGTCCAATGAAGTGTTAACTTGCCCCGCTTCATGGTTGCTAGAAGATTCAGTAAGACAACATATTGGGAAAGCTCCAAGCCCACAGCCTGATACATTAGAAGCATTCAATAAATGATAGCAGGTGGGTAGGCAGATCATCTCACTTCCAGTACAGGCTCTCTAAATACTTTCTGAACTCCCACTAATTTTCCAAACCTAACTCGGAGGAAATGGAGAAGTGCAAGAGGCTGTATTTTTCACCATTATAGGGCAGATCAGTAAATCAGTTCCATGTTATTTACTGATCTCTTCTCTGTACCTAATGCGATGCAACAGAGAGATACATAAATATAAGAATTTGGTCCCTGGAGAGTCCTAAACTACAATCTTATCTCTGAATTAAAAAACATACTGGCCGACCTTGAGCGCCCACACTGCAAAATACTAGACCTTAAATAGCCAGATCAAATGATAAATAAATTTAGAAGCTCCACATTCACAGAAACTCCCACACACGCACACACCCCAAACAGGCTAAATATGATCCGGAGACAAACTTAATTGAGACTGAGGTCTGAGCAAGAAGAAGCACGGTAAGAGCACGGAGAGCAGGGGCCGAGAGAGCAATCCTGTCCACGGTGACGCATGCCCCCTTCGTCCACTCACACCAAGAGACAACGGTGCTATATTTAGAGTCCATGGACCCAGACGCTGAAGCCAGCGAGTTCCTGTGCTATTCTTCCAAAGGCAAAAAGAATAACAACACAAATAATAACAAAATGAATGCCGTCGCTATAATTTAGACAGCAGGGGCAAGATCCCTCCCTCATGCAATGTCAGTTTTTCTAGGTGATTTCAGTTTGGAGAAAATTGGCAATTACAGAAACAGCAAAATCGCTGAACGTGCGGAGCTTATGGACTCTTTCTAAGCAGCCCATTCTGGCTGGGGAAATGCTTTCCTCCCAAGACACTTGTGGTCCTGTAAGGAATGATACAGCTGTTGCCATACTCAAATTACCATCGCACTCTGCCCTGGGGACCCACCCTGCACCAAGGAGCTAAAGATCCTATGGCTTAGCTTTTTAAAAGCCCGATGATTTATTGAGAGGCCACAAGGCAAATTTATGTGGAAGGCATCATACATATTTTAAGTCCATCATGAAATTTTGGCGTCTTTAAAACTATCTACTTACATACAGATAATTCTAATAAGGGACATAAAGCCCAGAAAATATATTGAAGAAGCTAATGCACAGCCAGGCACTAATTACTAAAGAAAAAACGAAATATGTGGCATTTACTGGGCATACTTCCCTAAAGTGAGTTATCATTTCTGTGGTAACTCACAGAACAGAGTTATTTTATTTAAAAACAGATTTCTTCTCTGCTTTTAAATAAAATACCCAACCACCTGAACTTTTCAACTATATTTTTCCAACACCACTAATTACTTTAATACGAAATCCTTTGGCATACACATTTTGACACGTGCATATTAGAAGAAAGAGGAAAAGGGTTCAGAAGGAAAAAACACACACCACCCCTATCTCTTCCACTGAATGCAGCCATTAAACTTGATCAGGTCACATGGAATAGCTATTTAAGGACTCTGAAAAGAAAACAGTAGCAGGCCAGTGGTGGGAGACCAGAATTTGAAGGACCACAAAATTGGTACTGAGTTTACCATTTTTGTTTCTGGGACTGGACTCAATGCAACCTGAAACCAGACAGTGGGCAATGGCACAGACAGAGAAAGCTCCAGGACAAACCCCCTAGTGCTGACTCAAAGGGATGGGAGAGGGCCCCCTGAGGCTCAGAGAGAATGTGGAATCTCCCATTTATTTTCTTCTCTCTGTTCTTACAAGACCTAGTTCCCCAGCAATTCTGTGATGGCAGAGGTGGCAGCAAGAGCAGGGCAGCAAACAGGGGTGCCAGGAACCTAAAACTCTAAGGAAGGAAGACTTTCAGGTCAGAAGAGCCATGGTCCCAAGAGGGTAGAACATGCCCATTGCTTTTTCTCTCTCTTCCATCCCTTGGCCCCAGAAATGGGCACATTCACAGGAAGGGCACAGCAAAGCAAAACAGGGGAAATAAAGCCCTGATTTTCTGCTGAAGGACTGTAAAGTGAGGCCCAGGGAACCAGAATGCATTGGAGAGACTGTGGAGAGGGAGCAGCTCAGAAAAGCAATCCCATAAAGGTGTACTCATGGATGTATCGAGGCACTGAACGTGAGTGGACGTGAGCTGTGACAGCACTGACTTAGAGAACGGAGCTACGAGAACGACCACCATCCACGTCCCAGATGGGTACCGGGTGGCACAAACACAGGAAGGACCTGAATAACACTGTAAAAGATTTATAAATAGACACTGAAATGACCACCACAGAAGGTATGACAGAAATTTCGGCATAATCTTACTGGGTCAACGACGTGATAAAACAAAAATATCAACATGGTCCACAAGAATTAAGAACCAGAGTGCCAGAATAAAATATTCGAAATGTATAAGAAAGAATCCAACTTGACTCATCACATAACAAACCAGAACATATCAATTCACATGGGAAAATACAATAAGTAGACCACCCAAGAAGATGAACCATATGTTAGAATTATCTGACCAAGATCTTAAAGCAACTATTATAAAAACGCTCCAAGAAGTAAGAGTAAATACTCTAGAGATGAACAGAAACATAAGTAGTCTCAGCAAGAAATAGTAAATATAAAGAAGAACCAAAGGAAATTTTAGGTTTGAGAAATATGATAACTGAAATTTAAAAAAAATAACAAAACTCATTGGATGGGCTCATTGGCAGAATTGAGATGTAATAGGAAAGATTTACTGAACTTGAATACATATCAATAGAAATGAGTCAATCTGAACAACAGAAAAAGAAATGCGAGAAACAAACACAAGCTCAGGGACCAATGGGACAATACTAAAGGTGCAATATTGTGTCATCAGAGACCCCAAGAAGGAGAGGAGAAAGAATGCAGAAAAACATTTAAAGAAATAAGGGCAGAAAATTCCCCAAACTTGGAAGAAACATATTCCTATAAATTCAAGAAGCTCAGCAAACCCAACACAGGATAAATGCAAAAAAAATTCACATCAAGAGACATCATCATCAAATTGCTTGAAACCCCTCAGAGGCTGGTGCTCCCCACAGGTCCATGTCTGTCCCCTCGGTTCGAAACACACGGCCCCCTGCGTCCTTGTGCACTCTCGTAGCTGAAGTCATGCAGAGGCAGCCAGCGAGAGCAGATAACCAGTCGGTTTGGGCCTCAGAGGTCTCACAGGTTGTAACCTTGTCTATGAAACTGGTAGGATCGCCAATTAGAATACAGGATGCTTGGTCAATGTGAATTTCAGAAAAACAACAAATATTTGGAACATTCATCTACTCAAAGTTATCCATTGTATATCTGAAATTCACATTTGAAACTGGGTGTCCTGTATTTTATCTGGCAACTCTAGACCCTGGGCAAGTTTCTCAGTCTACCCAATTCCATAGCTTCAGGAAAATGGATCGTTCATGAAAGGGAATGAGGTAATAAGTGTGGGAAAGCTCTTCCTGCTCTGGTGTTAGCAGGCAAAGCTTGCTCTGCTCCACCTTCATAAATGCCAAAGCCCGTTCTTAGGCCTGTGTCTCCCTGCCTGGTGGAAAGCCCATGTCTGAGCAGGTCCAAGGGGAAAGCTGTCACGCTGCTCCTTGCTCGGCACAGAGGGCTCCAAGCTCCAGCTCGTACTCGGCCAGCTGCAAAGGGCAGCCTGAGTGAAGCTCGTTCTCCCACTTCTGGCTGACTTTGAACAAGGCTCTGCACCGCCCCTGTAAACTGAGGTCATGCCCCGTCCCCCTCACTTGACTCTTTTGAGGACCAAATTATAATACTGGCAAGAGTGACTTGCAAAGGCCCTACTATGCAAATGTGAAGCATTGTTATTATCTTCCTTGTTTACCAAGTCTCACCATCTAGGAACTCCAAAGCCACCTTTATTTTTCCCTCACTCTGCACCTGCAACTTGTCACCAAGTCCTATGGATTATATCATGACTCAGATTCCTTCCTCCGTCCATTTCTGGCCCAATGTCCCTGTCCCGGGGAGGCCCAGAGCCTCCTCCTCCTACCTGGGCCCTGCCAATTACCTCCTAACTTGTCTGCCCCT
>JAKSZT010053798.1:8427030-8456426 GCA_026826555.1 Tolypeutes matacus
TCCTCCTACCTGGGCCCTGCCAATTACCTCCTAACTTGTCTGCCCCTCCACCGCTCCAATCTTACCCCTCTCCAGTCCACTCTCCACTCCGCCACCACAACCCATTTTCTCTAACATCCGACCACAGCATTCCATCAGCAAGTCCCCCCTGAGGACGGCGTTCCTGGGCACGGTCAGGAACTGGGCACTCTCCATAGGCTCATTCTGGCGGAGGACCTTCTAGCCTCTTGCCTGTCCTGGAGTGCCAACTCCCTCCTCATTCTGGAAGCAGTCCTGCTCTCTTGCACTTCTGCACCTTGCTCCTGCCCCTTCTTTGATTTGGAACAGCTGATTCTTCGTTTTTTATGCGGCCTTCCCACACCCCATGCTTCTGGGGCCTCCCTGACAGACCTGGGCGGTCACCTGCCTCTCTGCACCCAGCACTCTGTGCTAGTAGTTATCCGGCAGCATGACCGGCTCCCTCTGTTTTCCCACATACTAATACCGCACAGAACACATAGTAGGGGCTCTGACAACACCCGTCAGTTATGAGCGAACATTTCCAGCAAGCTGAATAATGTAAGCGGGCAGCAGTGGCTGGTAATTAATTGCAATTAATTACCTTTTTAGTGCCAGGAAAAGTGCCTCTTCCTTTGAGGAACTGGAACTCATCCTACTTTCAATAATGAGAATTATGCAAATGATCATTTCTGTTTGTGCCTGGCTTGCCGGAAAACACAACGATAAAACAGATGCTCAACTGCAGCTAGCAGGCCTGCTTTCATGGCTTAGGGTTCCTTGCTGTGCCTTTCCCTGGCCTGATTTTCTGCTTCCACTTTTATTGGCCTCACTGCATTCTGGCCCTTTAGGAAAACAGGTGGAATACAGAGAAGCAGAGGAAGGCAGAGACGGAGAAAGCCCACTATAGGGTGTTGGGAAACAACACATTCACCTGAGCAGCAGTAACCTGAGGTTGGTTTTATTTTCAATTTGAATTGGAGAAGCAGTGATTGTGCAAGGTCAATACTTTGACTCGAGCAAACACAATCCAACGCATATACTATATCATGGAAACACAATAGACCCAGCAAGTCAAAACGCCAGTTGCATACATTAGTTACCAGAAGACAATAAATGCCACAAACACATCTAATTTATCTCACTCTGGAATCCTATGGGTAATCACTAGGGAGCTTGAGTTCGGAAGCGCCTGGCAGACGTTTCCCAGAAGAGATTACGGGAAACCTGAGAAGTGGCAACTTAGATAGCGGGCTTGGGGAAAACGCACCTGCGTCTCAAACGACTCGTGTTAGGCGTTCCTTTAAAGCTCGTCTTAACCCAGGACTTGGTTTACCCCACAAATAAACACAAAAACAAAGGGGCCTCGAAGGCCGTATGTCAACTTTCTAAAAGGCAAATTGAACTGCCTCGCAGCCCTGCTCACACCCTTCCTTGGCTCCCTACTGCCGCTGACCACTTCCCCAGCTGCTTTCCTCTCAAGGCGAGCTTCCTCTGCCCTATTCCTAAACTGCAGGCAGATTAAATTGCTAACCTACTAAACACTAAATAACTCCCATTTCCCCAATGACACCTAACAGCCATGCCTGTTGTGTGCAGCTCTCTGCACACAAACCCCTTGTCCTACCTTTGATGATGGGGTGCCACCTTTGGGGAGCCTGTGCCCAAACTCCAGCCCTCCAGACTTGCCTCCATGGCACCCACTCAGACCCCTGCACTAAATCCCATATTCTTCTCCTGTCCTTCTTCTCCTAGAGCAGAGGGACCTGAGCTTCTTCTTCTCTCCAGCACCCAGCATACACCCTGTCTCCCAGTGGGGGCTCCGGAGAAGTCCTAGCACGAACGGAAGAAGTACCCAGCAAAGGAAGGAAGGCAGAAGCCCTGTGAGATGCAGATCCCGCAAAACCAGAGACGGCCCACCACACGTGCACGCACACACGTGCACCAGCACACGCCCCAGGGAAGATCTGGCTGATGGACACAGAGATAAACCAGGGGCAGTGAGGGGTGGAGAGCAGAGCCGAGACATCCTGACACATCCCAAGAGGGTGTGAATGACAAAGACACAAAGCACCAGACGTTTTCACTGCAGCAGGAGCAAAAGGGAGAACGCCTAAAAAGAATAAAACTGAGGCCAAACTGGCTCCCATCATCATAAACCACAGTTTCAGCTTAAGAATCACTTTTATAACTGTGAAAAGACACCTGCAAGACAATCTGGGAAATCTAAATACGGACAAGGAATAAATGCGCGCAAGGATTTACTGTTAATTTGTTAAGCATGATAATGAGGTGATGCTCAGGAGAAAGCAATCCTGAGTTAGGAAAGCATATGGCAGTAATCATGGTGAAAGAGAGAATACCAGCTTTTGTCACGAAATAAACAAACAAACAAAAAAGTAGGAGGATAGATGAAACTAATTAGACAAATGTTGATAATTTTTGAAAATTGATACTGGGCACATGAGGATCCCTGTATTATGTTCTCTATCTTAATATATATTCAAAATTTTCCAAAAGGCTCGTTAAATGGAAAAGGAGTCCATTTTTAAAGTAATTTAAATGCATTGATTGAACGGAATTAATGGAATCCTCAAACCAATGGCTGTTTATTATTAGATTTAGGAATGTCCTTGAAAAGTAATATTTCAAAGTTATCTTTTATTTTTCTTTATTTTTTTAGCCTCTGATCAAATAGGATGTGCACCAAGCAACTGATGGTAATATTAAAAATTTTTGATGAATCAGAAGCTAGGAAAATAAAACTGCCAACCTAATCTAGTTTGTATAACTCTGTTTTTCCCCTTTGCATCCTTACACCACGTATTAGAAAGCCAAATGCTGTATTTGCTTAAGAAAACACCCTTCCCTGCAGGTTTCCCAAGCCGCTGCCCTCCGGCCCCACCAGGAAAGCCGAGCTGCAGCTCCCTGGGGACTGGGCACATGCTGCTGGAGGAAAGGACTGGCCTGGCCCCTGCTCTCCCTCTTGTTCCTTTGGCCTCTCCACTCTCTAGGAGCCTTGGAAATGGAAGCTCCTCCCGCTTACGCAGTGCCAACTATTTTCACTCCCTCTGTGCCCTGAGCCCAGAGGACCTGGAGCCCACAGGCTATGGCTGCAGAGGGGAGCCAAGCAAGCCTTCCCAGGGTCAGTGCGACCCTGCGGCCAAGGCTGTGGCCCCCAAGTGGAGCGCCAAGGAGGCAGTGACTGAATTGATGATCCGATTAAAAATTTATGCTGAAAGTTCAGCCAAACTGTACCCACACTAGAATGGCTAAAATTTTATCAACTGACCATACCAAGCAAGTGGAACCCTCCACTGATGGCACAGCTGCTTTGGAAAACATTTGGGCAGTTTCTTCCAAAGTTAAACAGGCAACTATGCCATAACCCAGGCAATCCACTCCTAAGTAGTAACGCCTCCAAAAGGGCACATACGTCCAGGCAGAGAGTTGTATGTGACTGTTCCAGTAGCTTTATTTGCCATAGACAGACCCGGGAATGTCCATCCACAGGAGACGGATAAACATATTGTAAATTTACGAAATGGAACTGTGCTCAGCAATAAATATAAATGGACTTGAGGAACAGACAGTATGGATGGACAGCACGACCATGATGCTGAGCAAAAGCAGTCAGACTAAGAGTGTACACTGCAATTCCACTTTTACAAAATTCTGGAGAAGGCAAACTCACCTACAGTGACACAGAGCAGAACACTGTCTGCCCGGGGCCAGGGTTGGAGGGAAGGTCTTTTGAAGGTGACAGAAAGTTTCTGTGTCTTGATTACAGTGATGGTTTCACGGGTGAAAACATCCATGAAAATGGATGAAACAGTACACCTTTAAATATGTGCAGTTTATTTTTAACTCTTCAATAAGGAAGTAAAGAATTCGGCTTATCTTCTCACTCATGCAGAGGAAGAAGCCCTCCTGATCTTCAAAATAATGAAAAGGAGAACATGAACAAGATAATTCACTAGCGGACAGAAGGAAACTCTTGCCCTGAGACGAGTCCCTCCTTCTTGGGAAAGGGCATCATTGGGTAGGTACACTGCTCTCAGAGCACATAGCACAATTCCTAAAGCTGTCAGTTGTGTACATTTTCACAGACCTGTAAAATCTGTGATCATGAGCCTGTAGTCCTCAGGACTGATGAAGGCTTAGTCTAACCCTGACTTAGACAAGAACTGCTTTAGTTCTAGTCTTGTCTAAGGAAATGTTTAATCCTTTCCTCTAAGTGAATCTTTCTTGCTTTTAACTAAATAGGAATGCTGTTGGGGTCCAGGAATATATATATATATATTTTATGGTATCCTCTGCAGATCTAGTATACGGTCTGTGCTGGCTAGATGTGGAATTGAAGGTTTCACCTGAATCACTTACTCAATCCCAGGTACAGAAACCATTAATATTTTCAGAAAACACTGCCCAATTAAATGGAACCAAATAAATAAATCCGTGGGAGGTTGGACTTGCCTACGGCCGTGACCAAGACTGTCCTGTTGGACTGTCACTGAAGGGACATGCCTGCTGGGTCAGGAGCCGCCCGGCACAGCGACACAGACCCGGCACCTGGGGCCAGGTCCATGCATGCGGAGCCCCCTGCGCCAACGGCACCAGGCTCTGGCTTCCCACCCGTCCCCACAGGGATGCCGGAGAACTGCTCAGAAGGTCAAGAACCTTTCTGAGAAGTCTCAAACCCTGACGGTCTGTCGGATCCCTGCACTTTTCCATACCTGTCTACTCCCCTTTTTGATCACTAAAAAAATCTGCCAATGGAAGAAAGCTCAGAGCAGCTATTCCCGTCAGCTGCCCCGGGCACAGCACTCACGGCTCCTTCGCTGGCTCCCACACACCCGGAGACAGCGTGAAAGTGAGGGATGGCTTCACGAAGCCACTTTCTCAGAAGCAAGGGTGACTTATCTAGGCCCCACCCTGCAAGGAGAACAAATCGCTCCTTCTTTCCTAGGTGTGTCTGCAGCACTTTGCACATATCCGCATCACTGCACTTGTCCTAATTTACTTACTTACAGATCTGTCTTTGCTTTTATGTCTTGGGCTCTGACAGGGTGGGGACAAATTGTCCACATTCAAGAGGCCCGCACCCAGATGAATTTGAATTAATGCTCATTTTAAAAATTCATATTTCAATGAAATGATCCTAAGCATGGGTCTACATCAGTAAAAATGGATCGTTTCCACTTTAAACAGCCCATAAGATACAGGAGGTTATGGCAAAAATAACACAGAGACTCTCATACAGATTTCATTCTAATTTAGTTTGTCCTAGATGTTTGATTAAATCAGACAAACAAAGACAATAAGGTTGTCTTTCTCCCTTCTCTCCCCTTCCCTTCCATTTATACCAAAGCATTATTTTACGAAAGTTAAAGATTATATTTCTCTTTTAACCAATAACTTAGGATAATTCTTTTCAGACAATTCTTCAGGACAGCAATTAAACTCATAACCCCAAAAGTATTTTCCTGAACTGCTTTTGTTCTATGGAAGGTGCTTTTGAGAGCTTTATAACCATTTCAATGTTGACTTCTCACAGATAGGTGCTAAGCAGAGCTTGAGAGCTTCCATCTGGGCTTGGCTGCCTTTTTCCCAAGTCACTTGGTGAAGCTTCCTGAAGGTGCATTACAAACATACATAGAGAGCCTCTGAAAAGGGGATTTTTTTGCAACAGAGATCAATTGTGCTGTCAGACACTATTTTTAGGCTAAACAAGAACTCTTGCCAGACTGGACTCCTGGAGAGCTGGCACAATCTCTTCTTAATACACATTTAAGGAATTGATGAATGCACGAATGAATAATAATGGTCAGCAGAACTAAACATCTAAGTCAGCAGGGAGCTCTTTCAGGCTGAATCAGAATCTCCCTGGGAGGGGCAGAGGCTTAGCAGCATCTGACTAGAAAACTCTCCAGGTGATTCTGAAGAACAACCCTCATTAACAGGCTACTGGGACGGAAACCTCCCCTTTTGTGTATTTAATTAGATGGGGTATCAAGGCTGAGTGAGCAGGTAACAATTATGGCCCAAACAGCGACAATTTGGTTACTGAAATGGGCATTACTGGGAATCATACCTGGACAACAGGAAACTGGACTACCCCAAGCTGAAGCACACAGTCACCTTTAGGTACCTGAGGGCAATTTTCTTAAAAATGGCAAGGTACCTCTTAAGAGCTGTGAGAATCTTTATAAAGACATCATCGCTTACTCGTACAAAGAAAACTGCCACAAGCATCCCTTCGTAAATGAAGGCGCCGACCCTCAGAAAGGCTTGTACCAGAGCCATCTCCAGTGGAAACTGGTAACAAGAATTCCCTCTTCTGAGGCCCCTCAATCTGTGTTTTTCATGCACCTTCACAGCTAAACCAAGATGCTCACTCTTTCACCCAGAGGGCCCTGTGGCTGTTTTTAAATGAGTCCGGAAAGATTTTACACAATTCCCTTCAAATGGTGAAGCTAATTCCCTTCCCTTGAGTCTGGACAGAATTTGGTGTGACAGTGTGTGACTTCTGACACTAAAGTGATAAGGCACTGAAACCTCCCCTTTGCACCAGCCTGGGTCACTTGCTGAATGGGAAGATAGCCTCCATGAGAGAGGACAAGGAGAGATCCCCGATCAAAAGCCATGTGAGGGACCCATCTTGGACGTGGGTCGTCTGGCCACAGTTGAGATTCAGGTGATGCAGCCCCAGCCAATGTCGTGACTGCGGCCTCATAAAAGACCCTAGGCCAGAAGCATCTAGTCAAGTCTTTCCTTTTTACGCTATTAAGATTTAGGACAATTTGTTACACAGCATTCGATAACGAATACACCTCCTTACTCTAACCTGGTTGCCATTGTGATCAGATCATGCTTTCAGGAGACTGCTTGCTATGTGGGACTAACTCCGCAGTCTGGGGCCTGGACATGCTTCTTCGGCAATAGTCAGCCCCATCACGCCAGGCCAGCCCTGAGGAGTGGTGCACTGCGGGACCCAGGCCAGATCAGAAGACACCGTTCCTCTCTGCCCGTGTGATGTCTGGCAAGCCCAGCCACTTAGTGCACGGCGGGGAAAGAAATGCCTGTGCTGCAACCTCACGAGCTTGTCATGAGATTCAGATGAAAAGGTTGGTGTTGATGTAGAGGTATTTCGAAAGCTGCAAGGTGGTGCACAAATGTAAATTAGCACTAGCTAGATTCTATCACTTCACATCCTGTAGCCTTAACCTAATTCCATAAAGAAGGGTAATTACTGCTCCCACCACTGGGCAGGAGGCGCTCCACTGTACCCTTCAAAACTGCACACAGTTTCGAGTCACAGTCATTCTCTCTCTGCACAGCAGACATCGAGGCTCTGGGAGCACAGGCACTTTCCCCAGACAGGGCTCTCCCAGGAGTGCCCTTTTCTCAGAGCTCAGCTCTTGGTTCCCCACCCCAGATGTCCTCAAGCCAGCCTCTCCCAACCACAAAAATGTCTGTCCAGTCAATGAAGCAGCACCTGAGATGCATTCTCTAACCTACCACAGTCCAGGCCAAGAGAACAAAAGGGTTTGGAGCAGCAGGTGAGTCCCCAGCCTCTTCATGCCCTGCTCTGAGACTCGGCAGGTTGCACCGTGTACTCAGCGCAGAGATGAGACACAGCCTTCTCCAGTCTGTACACACACACCCTGCTCTTCACGGTGCTGGGCGTTCTGAAGACGCTGGGGCATCTAGTGGGGCTGCTTACGAATGCCCCATGCCTGGCTGCCTGGCAGGCACGCAATCGTCTGTTAAGAAAGTCTTTTACTCCAAGGGCTTGTTGGAAATCCTTTGCTTCAACATTGCACGGGAAGAGAAAAGGAGATAAATCAACAGGGAAGGAAGAAATCCGGATGTGGCTCATCCTCTCCGAGCTGTGTCCCTTCCCACCACAGGTGAATGTCTCACACTGGCTGCAGCATGGGGCTTGGCTCCCGGTGGGCACTGGCCGGTGGCACATTCAGCAGAGCCTTCTCATGAGGACTGAGGGCCCCAAAGACACTGTGACAGCTGGGAGGGGAGGAGAGAAGGGAGAGGAGAGGGAGGAGGGGAGGGGGAAGTCAGGAAGCGGGGCTGGTCCTGTTCAGAGAGTGGATGCACCCTGGCAGTCTGCAAATGGTGCAGAGGGAGAGGGGGAAGGGGCTCGCATTGCTGCAGTCACGGGGGAGGTTACTTAACCTCCCCAAAGTGATCTCCAAGTGGCGACAGCGCAGTGCCCACCTCCAGGACCACCGTGCAGATAAGGCACTAAGTGTCACAGAAGGCTGGCCACACGCATTCCACAAGGCCCAAGGCGCCCACACTGCTCCACCAGGCCGCCGGCTGTGCAATTGGACATGGCCCTGACACCGCGCCGCTATAGGAGCTTCAACACCCTCAGCTCCTTGCAGACAGGCACTGGCCACGGGACAGCTGCAGACGTGGGCTGGGCCCCTGCGACCACCAAGACACAGCATACAGGCCTGATCCCTTTCTCAGTTCCTCATTCCGGTGCAGCATTGGATTTCAGATGCATGAGGCTGCTCGCGCCTGGGGGCTCATACTAACCGCAGGCCTAGTGTGTCACAGAGTGCGTTAACAAGGAGGAGCACACACCCTGCAGGCCGTCTGAGGCTCACTGTCCATTTAGGAAACCGGTGGGAGGGCGTCTCACAGAAAGTGCTGGAAATTAGGTGCAGGAACAAACGAGGCCCCAATGCCCCAGAGCTCCCATCCCCTCTTCTCCATCAAGGCCCACTTTTCCCTACACAGTCCCTGCACTCTCTCAAGGGCCAGATTTGGCTCCCGTTGCTCCTATTTTCTAGAAAACGCTCCTCCCCACTCCTTCTCCATGCTTCTTTCACACCTGGGAATTTCTTGAGGGCCCCCAGTATCCTTTCCACAAATATCCGACGAGCGCCCGGGCATGGGCGAGAAGCGCGAGCTGCACTTTGTGGCGACTGGCTGAGCTGAGGTGTCCACTGGCTGCCCTTGCTCAAGGGCTTAACCACTCTGTCTCACCTCACTCCTTTTTTGAAATGGGGAGATAGTAGCTGCCACCTGTGGATCACTGTGAGGCTTAAATGAGATGCTCTACGGAAGGCCTTCCAGCAGGGACTGGCTCCGACCAGCCCCAAGAACGCTGGCCGGTGTCATCAGACAGGAGCTGGGTGCACGCGGAGGACACGCTGGGCACCGAGCTGGCTCCGCGAACCGGCCCTGCTGCCCTTTCTCCCAGGCCCTTTCCCACACCCCGAGTCGGAGCAACTCTCTCCCTCCTCGGACTTTCTCCGGCCTTGTGTGCCCATCACACTCGTCCCCAATCTCTACTGGACGGAAGCATCTGGAGGGCAGGCTCATGTTTGATTATCTTTTATCCTCTTCCCAGTACTTATCACAATGCCCTACACATAGTAAACACAATGTCAATAAGGAGTAAGTGACCGATGGCCAGAGCAGCACGCCTTTCTCCCAGGCTCTCCCGGTGCCCTCTCCAGCCCAGCTCCCGCTTTCCTGTTTCTGTTGGGGACCCCAGCGTCCTCCTCCTGGAACCCTGTGCCCTCCTTTCCACGCTGCTGGCAGTGAGGCCCTCATCCCTCAGCCTGGGCTTCGGCAGCACAGGGTGTGCCAGCCTGTCCCCACCTGGCTCCTTGGCCACTGATTTCTCCCATCGAACCTCCCATCAGTTTCATTGTCTTAAAACACGCTGTGCGCATGAGGACAGCACTCTTCTGCTCAAAAACGGTTCACGGATCCCTTATTTCTTCAGGACAACTCCCCTCAGGCTGGCCTTCCAGAGATCACCGCCAGGCCTGGAAACCACCAGCATTCAGCAGACTGAAGGGCAGCCCTTCCCGCAGCTTCCCACGTCCTCCGGCTGGCAATTCAGGGTACCCCACTCTGTCTCTCCTCTCCCACTCTCAATCCCCAGATCAAAACCGGACCTGCTTTTCCTCATTTCCCAGCTTCACGGAGGTGCCGCTCCTCACTGGCCACAGCGGGAAGCCTTTCTTTTGGTTGGTTTTTGATAATATGGTTTCACACCCCCGCCCCCCCCCCCCCCCCCCCGAGGGCATCCTCATCCTCGTGGGGCTGGATCACAACATGACTGGGGACTGTCTGCCCGGCTAACACAGCTCAAATTCCAGCCTCATCCGCAGCACAGTCCTTTGGGAGAGGGCACGTAACATGCCTTGATTTCCTAACTTTTATGTTCGATAAGAAATTCCACTGCTAAAGTAAATAGATAAGAGCACCCCCCCCCAGAGTAGTAACTCTGGTAATAATTGCATTTTCAGAATATAGAGATTTAGCCTGTGCTCATTTTTACTCCTCGATAACGAACTACTACTACTATTTTAAAAGAAAGGCCTTATACGGGGCACAAAACAAGGTCATGAGCGGGAGTCACAGATGTCCTAACGGTCCGCTAGCAGGCAGTCCAGGTGACTCACGTTTTGGCATAAATCACTGGCTCCATTTTCCCGACATAATGCTTGACCCCTGACAGCAATATACAACTCCGATTGCTTTCTTAGAAGTAAGCTATTATTTCCATCATCTGCAACAGAAACCTGTACTTCACAAACCGCAATGGTTTAATATTCAACAAAAAGATCCATGTTTTCCCAGGCCTCGTGACAAAGTTGAGACAACCGACCACAATTTCAGATGTATGCTCTGATATTGCCTTGCAGAGAGGAGAGACAGGTACAACTGTTCTATGCCTATTAATAACCTCGAGACAAAAAGCAAATGTGGAAAGGAAGAGCTGTCGTCTTGAAAGAGTAACTGAGTGTGAGCACACCCCTGGTTACCGTACGCAACGAGGCAGCACAGTTGAGGTGGAGGTGATGACGCGGTATCCGCCCCCTCCCAGGCTGAAGGAGGGGAACTGAGAGGCAGGTTCGACCTCTTAATCACAATTTCCCTTAGCAAGAGCAGATTCATTAAGAGGACATTTGTCCAAGCAACAAACACTCACTGAACACCTTCTATCGAGTTAACGTGCTTGACGTGGGAAATCTACCAAGCTCTTGGATATTATGTGTGTCAGACAGCATCATAGTTATCAGACACCAGGCACAGGAAATGGAAATGCATCCTGGTCTGTTCTGTTTGGGTCAGCAGCCCTTTCCCTACAGGTTTCCCGGTCCATCTGCAGGCTTGCTCGGGGTTTTATCTAATATCCAAAAATTATGTGGGAAGGAAATCATGCCATCTATCGTTTTCTCTGTGTGCACTATTCCGAGCTACCGACAGAATATATGTGGCAGGCTGCTGACTGTGTTGAAGAAAACACCGCACACAGACCTTTATTTTTATATTCTTTTCAGGGGGGTGAGGATATCACAGCATAATGCTGGGCATACCCCAAGGGCAGAGGAAAGTCCACGGACACTGCACCCCAATGGTCCAGGTCAGGAGACCAGACCATCCAGGTTTTTACAAACACCTGTGACACCTGGGGAAAGTTACTTGGTAAACTGAGGCAGTTCCCACTTTATGAAAGAGGAAACAAGAGCTTGCCCGAAGAACATCAGAGAAGTGCTGTGAGGATAGAATTTACACAACAATAACTGTATATGGGTGACCTCGATTTTAGAAGCAGGAAGGCCAAGGTCACAGGCTGACACATCCCACAAGTCCACACTGGGCTCTGGAGAAGGGCAGCGAGCTCCCCCAACTCCTGCCCATTCAGTCACTACTTCCTCATTCAAGGAACTACCTGGTCCAGCCTGAATCTGGGTTTACAGTATCTGCTTATAAGCACCTTGGGAACAAGCATTCTTAGCTTTATATTCATATTGTTGTATTTCTGTTTTAAAGCCCACAGATACTTCTAATAATTACAATTGCCATCAACACATATCAAGTTAGCTGACTTAGTCTGCTAGGGCTGCTATAACAAAGAGCACAAATTGGTTGGCTGAAACAACAGGAATTTATTGGCTCACTCATGCGAGGCCAGGAATCCAAAGTCAAGGTGTCGGCAGGCTCCTGCTTCCTCTGAAGCCTGCAGCGCCCTGGAGGTGGCTTGCCCACGAGCTTCCATAGCACAGCCATCTGTCTCTGCTCTTCTCCTGTGTCCAGCTCATAAGGACTCCTCCAGGCACAGCAGATTAAGGCCCACCCTGACTCAGTCCGACCCCACCTTAACTAATAACATCTTCAAAGCTCCTACTTAAAAATAGGCTCCCACCCACAGAACTAGGGGTTAGGATTTGACATGCCCTTGTAGGGGTGTGAGTCAGTCCCCCATAGCAGCTCTTTTAGGTTCTTCAGCTGCTTGAGCAAATACCACACATGGGCCGGGTTAAACAAAGGGAATTTATTTGCTCGTGGTTTTGAGGCTGGGAAAATGTCCAAATTCAGGCCCATCAGGGCGATGTCTTCTCCCCAAATACTGTGCAGTTCTGGGGCTGGCTGCCGGCAATCCCTGGTTCCTCTAACGGCAAGACACACAGCAGTCTGTCCTGGGCTCTTCCTTCTCATCTGGTGTCCATTTCAGCTTCTTGCTTCCTGTGGCTTTTTCTCTGTCTGAATTTCAGTCACGTATAAGGACTCCAGTAAGTTTTACCAGGAAACGTGGTAAAATTAAAGTAGAAAACATTTTGAAATGTACCTCTTGAAAGGACAGAGCTCACTAAAGAGGAAGTAGAATCACAGTAGTTCAACCCTATGAACACGGGGATTCTGTAGCATTATATATATTGGGCCCCTTGGTACCTGTTCTCCGTAATTGGGTTTTCTATTATGTTGTAATTCACTTACTTTGATCAGTTCCAACATTCACATTCTTTATATAGTGGTAGTTAAAAATTATTGCTGTTATTGACATACTTAGTTATTTAAGATGTATTAGACAGCTGTTCCAAAATGATGCCTCATAGAGGAAGGAGGTACTGGGGTGAGGGGAAACTGGAATCTGTCCAGGAGTTCAAAGAATCCCGTCACATCCTCCAGATTAAGCTTCCATTTGCTCAGTTATCAGAAACATCATGAAAGTTTTTTAAAAGTCATCATCTACTCCATTTCAATTACTTACATTTTTTTTTTCTGTCTACAGAAGTTAAATGGTAAGTTTTGAAGCAATATTTAAAAATTTGCCTGATTGAGGTGAGTCACATTTACTGAAGTAGCCTCATCAAAAGATCCTACTTACAATGGGCTCACACCCAAATGAATGGATTGAATTTAAGTACATGTTTTTCTGAGGCACGTACAGCTCCACACTACAGAGTGACATTTACTGCATTTCTACAAAAGGAAATATTTTTTTAAATAATTATTTTTTCATTTTTAAATGACCTTTAGATTACATAAATGTTACATAAAAATATAAGGGATTCCCATATGCCCCATTCCCTCCACCTCCCACATTTTCCCACGTCAACAACATCCTTCATTAGTGTGGAACATTTGTTACAATTGATGAACTCATATTGAAGCATTGCTACTAACCATAGACTACTGTTTACATTATAGTTTACATTCTGTCCTGCATAATTTTGTAGGTTATGACAAAATATACAATGGCCTGTATCCATCACTGCAATGTCATGCAGGACAATTCCAATATCCTGAAAACGCCCCCATATTGCACCTATTCTTGTCTCTCCCATCCCTCAGAACCTCTGGTGGCCACTGGTGGTGACTTTTCTGTATCCTAAAGCTTCTTTGAAGATAAAATGGAAAAAAAAAAAAAAAGACACTGGTGGAATATATTGAAGAAAATGTCACTGTACATACAAGACAACAGATCTTACAGAGCTAAAAGTTACAATGTCTAAAAAAAATTTAATTTCAAATTTTAAAATTTTTTTCTACTTTATTGGTTATTTTTTTAATTATTTCATTTTATTACTAATTTTTTTGTTTGTTTGTTTTGTTGTCTTCATTTTTGGAGAGTTTTGGATCACAGGAGGGTGACAACAGTGGCAGGGGTGGATCGCTGGTGCAGGGTGTCAGTGATGGGAGGAAGCATTTTAATGGCACATTTCCTATTGGAAAAGCAGTGCAAGTCTTTGTAAATCTAGGCCCTGGGGCAGAGGTGCCATCACACATGCTTGGTCCAGCCTACTGGCTCACTGGTAGACAAACAGTAATATTGACTACCTTGAAACAGGCCTGCCTCTAGCTCCTTTTCCTCAGAGTCCCTCTACTTATCTGTAATCATCACAAACCACTGTCATCTCCATTATAACGAGGGAACCGAGGAGCAAATAGGGTCAACGATTTCCTCGGAGTCACAGAACCCATCCGAAGGCCTTGTCTCCTCCCCTCCCCGCCCCCCATTCTTTACACCTATGCCCTCGCCATGTGTGTGACAGCTGATTTCAAGTGTGTCCAGTTGTAAATTGATCCAATCGTGTTCCCTGGTGGAAAATCCCCCACTTTCCCAATCCCAGGACCTTCATGCCTCACCTTAACAAAGGGAAACAGGACACCAAGGAAACCTTGTGGAAAAACCTTTTATTTGTAATTATGTCACCTTCCATTGTACAAAAAAAAAAAAAAGAAAACACATTTTAATGTTAATATAAAAGAGTGACGAGGGACCCAAGGGGAGTGGATTAGGCTAAAATATCAAGTTCAATATTTAACATTATGAAAACACTAGACTTGTGTTAGTAAAAATGTCAACATGTGAAGTGTGAAAACCCTTCTGAGGCATTAGAGTTTATTACTAAAACCTGTCCAGTTTAAAAACAAACCATCGGTTACTTTCCATTAACCTTTTCAGCTAAAGTCTAAACCCTAACATGAGAATGTTTTATAATTCTAAACTCAGAAAATGAGGAGTAAACTTCAGAAAAGAAGCTAGTTTAAACACATAATTTTCCTCTGGGGTTGCCATTCAGATGCCTTTCTAAAAAGCAATGTTTTCCACAGACTTGCAGTTAAAAGAATGAGACAAAAGGTATATTCTTCCAACTCTGCATATGTCATTTTAACAATCAGTTATAGTTGACCAGAGAAGATTCCATGCAGCAGGGAGGCAAAACATCAAAATGACGGGTTAAATGGTATTGAGTTTCTGCTGGGGGAGATGGAAAAGTTTAGTGAATGGATGGTGGTGATGGTAGCACAGCAGAGTGGAGGTAATTAGCAGTGCTGATTACGTATATGAATATGGTTAAAAGGGTTAATTTTAGTTGCCTACATGTCACTAGAATAAACAAAATAGGACTGTACAACACAAACAGGGAACCCTAAGGCAAACCATGGGCTCAAGAGCACAATTAGCAAAATGTCCTTTCATCAGTTGTAACATGTACCACACCAATGCAAAGTGTTAATAATAGGGTGGTATATGGGAATCCAGGAGTTGACACATGATTTCTCTGCAAATTACAACCTAATTTTTTTTAAAAAATCATAAAGAGGAATACACTCGTTTTGTGAAAGCAATTAAAGCCTTTTTTTTCAAAGAAAAAAAGAAACTAGCTCGATGTCTGCTTGCACAGGTCCTGGGTAAGCTAAGAAAACACTGTTGCCAGGGTTTGATGACACTAAAAAGCCCCACGCACGATGCCAGAGGGGGACTTGGTAGATTCTACTGGATGAAGACGGCATCATTTCGGCACACAAGACCTCCTAGGCTAAGCTGAAATACAGACGAATGAGGCCAAACCAGCACCAGCAGCTCCACGCACCACCACCTGCCCACCAGCTCCACCCACCATCACCTGCCCACCAGCTCCACCCACCATCACCTGCACACCAGCCCTGTAGGGCCACGGCAGAGGCCTCTAGGCTTCCCCACACTTATCTCAGGGCTGCTGGCAAACCAGACTTGCAGAGCACATGAGCCTCTGCAAGCCCGTGGATACCAAGCACATACCTGGCCAAGCAGCCCCTCACCTGCAGGAATGAGGCAGTTCAAAGGTCATGGGCTCCAGGCAAGACAGACTAAAGTTACCAACAAGAGAATGCCATTGACAAATTTGTGAGTTTAGGTTCTGCTGATGCTTCTACTTTGAAGGAAGTTCATTTATTGGGCAAAGCAGAGCTCTGTGCTTTGATTAAATGTATCAGCACAAGACACAAGGAGCTGAGTCACCATTCAGTCCAAAAGGGGGGGACTTTCACTCTTTATTAATTCATAAGCCAGGACCAAGGAGCTGAGTCACCATCCAGTCCAAAAGGGGGGGGGGCTTTCACTCTTTATTGATTCATAAGCCAGGACCAAGGCGGAGCATCTTGCTGAGGGGGTAAACAAAGACATCTGGCTCCAACTCATTCTCTTAATTCATAAATGCAGTAACTGTGCTCAACCACAGCTGATGGTAGTCCCCACATATCAAACACCGAACAGCTCTTTCAAAAATGAAAGCTCACTTCCGAGTCTCCAGAGTTAGGCTGCTAGAAATGCATCAGTACTGTTACTGTCAAACAGGTAAGATGAAGATTCTCCTAAGAAAGAAGCCATGCTGGTGCACACAAGGGCATTTTCCGAACCAATCAGCCCTCTTGAGAAAGCTAGGTGTCTCAGAAATGCATTCCCTGCCACCATCAGCTCCACTGGAGGAAGCCACAAGAGAGCTTTGGCAAAGCTTCTGCTTGCTGTACTGGGATGACCACAGGACAAGGAGTCGCAAGACGTATGAGCTACGTGATAATCTCATCTACAATTATTGCCCAAATTCAGGGGGCTCCTGTGAGGGCGAAATCCAGGAACATCAAGCTTCATCAGCCTGAAAGTATCACAAAGGACAAAAGCTCTGAAATAAGGAAAGTCCATGTGAACAAAATGTCTGCTTCCTCCTTTTAACAAAAGGTATAACAAATCATCGTTTAAAAAGCGTGACACATAGTGCTAAGTAAAAAAAAAAAAAAAAAAAAAAAAAGATGAATAATCAGGAAAGAGTTCAAATTGAAACAGTTTTCCATTTCAATTACTTTCGTTTCCATTTTCTGAATGTTAAAATCACTGAATGTTCCCTGACTATTGGGCATTCCATTAAAGCCAATCAAATATATGTGAGAGATGGTCAAGGGCAGTGGTTTAGGGGTTATTAAGGCAAGAAGGCAAGAGAAACCCTCGTTTAATTAACCCAATTAACACTTTTTAAGTCACACTGGGAGATTTGGCTCTGCTAAGAGGTCTGCAAATTATTCTCCACGTGTGTCAAGTTGTCAGAAGAACGTTAACCTTGACGGAATAAGTGGTTTAGACACAGAGTGGGACTCTACAGAAAACCAATTCTACAAGATAATTACAGATGGCTAGATAGAGGGGTGGGCAGACAGATGCCGGATCCTGGCCCAGAGCTGCCAGTGGCAAATGTCTCGCTTCTGGCTACAGAGACTCTGTCTCTTTTCAGACTAATGGTTTGTTTATTGAACATTAGCAGGTTTTGCCCTTAATGAATAGGCTTCCACCCAACACTATATTTAGAGACCCAAAAATTAGCCCCACGAATACAAGTACACACTTTTGATGCACTCTCTCTCCCACCTAAGGCTGTTTTTAAAGCCATCCCCCAAACCGTTAGGCTTGAAGAAACTGCCATTCTGATCTGGGAATCTGCTGCTTTGCCAAGTGTTGGAAGCTGGCTTTAGCCCCTCTCTCTCTCTCTCTTTCTCCACAGACACACACGCGTGCACACACACTCACACAGAGGGCTTTCCTGTCAAGTTCCTTAAGCTCAGTTTGCTACTCAATTATTCAGTGGCTCAACTTGCTTCCAATGTCATCATCAAGCCAATGCATTTGGTACTTTCTTCTCTTCTGACTCCTAAGGCCATGCAGAGTGCATACACAGCAGCGAATGCTTGGCCAATCCTGCTCGTCATTTTTAAGAAATGTCTCTTCCATCCGTGTCACTCTTCCAAGCGGCAGGAAGGCAGGAAGGCAGGAAGCTCTGGTTTTTCCAGCCCAGGCCCCCAGCAGGGCGGTCCTAGAGCATGCAATCCCATGCACCACCTTCCCAGGCTGGCACCTATTCTGAGAAAGTGGAAGACGGGGAAGCAGACAAGGAACAGATATCAGGAAAGAAAACCCTGTTATCCCCAGGCTTCGGCTTTACCATCTAAGTGCCACTTCCCCGGGGACTTATGGGGACCATGGCTGTTACATTCCAGCTCTCCTGGATGAGGGTTGGGGGGCTGTGAAGCATCTTCACCTTTTCGTGCTCCTGTCTCGAGAGCTGCCAAACAGGTCCTGCGTCAAGTCCACTTAGAGCCAAACTCTAGACCCCCGCCCCACGCTCTATGATTTAGGCCCAGAGCAAGGCCAGAAGCTTTTCCTTTTTTCAGGTAGACCCAAGGAATGTTTAGGCACATCCCTTTCCGAGAACCCTGGGACTCTCTCTGGGAGGCTGTGGAAGGTGCCCAGGCAGCCCCTTTTCCCAAGCTTCTCCGTGGCTGTTAAAGTTGTGGTCAATGGGATGTGAGCAAAGTAGAAGTACAACTTCTGGACTGGACCCTGAAAGCAAAGGGTACATCCTTTCCTTTTGTCCCCTTCCACTGGTGGAAGCTGAAGCAGATGGATGCTGTCCACTGGCCACGGTGGAGAAACAAGGAGGACCCTGGGGACTGAAGCACCTACAAGCTCTGGGCTCCCAACATGGGCTTTCACATAAGGAAAGGTGACATTACATCTTCTTTAAGACGCTATTACACTGGCTTCCCTAACACATACAGTCCCTTTATGTTCCTCAGAATAAGACATCTAACTCTCCCCAAATCTCCAAAGAACTGAGCTGCGTACCTGGCAAGCCTATCAGTCTGAAATATTTTAGTGTCAACAGATCTGTCTATGCTCATATAGTTTGGCAAAATCAAAACTAAACATTGGTTTAAGAGACAGAATTTTTTTTTAAAGAAAGATGGGAATATTCTGGGAATGCTTTGAATTATAGAATTTTGGAGTTCATCCTACCCAATTCTCTTCATTGGCAAATAGAAAATCAGAGCTAACGTATTCAGTTCTGACTGTGTACTATAAACTGCGACAAATTTAGGAAACAAAGATGCATAAAGTAATTTGCCTGGCTCTGAGAAACTCAGAATTCAGGGGGTCCGGGAGACATGTAATTGAACATCATCATCCTGTATAATGGTTTCTAATGGGGAATGCAGTGGCCCCACAAGAGACAAAAGTCAAAGAGGCAGCCAATGTAGCTCGAGCGGTTGAGCTCCCACCTCCCACATGGGACATCCCAGGTTTGGTTCCCGCATCCTGAAAAAAAAAAAAAAAAAAACGAAAATACCAACTCAGGGAAGCTGATGTGGCTCAGTGGTTGAGCACCGGCTTCCCATATACAAGGTCCCAGGTTCAATCCCTGAGTACCTCAAAAAAAAGTCAGGAAGTAGAAATCCTTCGGGGAAAAGAGAAGCCCTTGGGCAGAGAGGGAAAAGCATGAGACATCAGGTTGCATATGAGGACCCACAAACTGCTGAGGACCGCGGGGTCATCAAAGCAGGTGGGGAGTACAAATACCCACTGTGCAGAGCTGTAAATGACCACGGCCACCAAGTGGCTACTCCCATTTAGGTTAATTACAGTTCAGTAACATTGAAAACCCCTCTCTCCCTTTGCCCTGGCCACACTGCCAGGGCTCCCATACCGGACAGAGAACATTTCCATCGTGGCAGAACGTGTTCTTAGGAAACCTGGGCTGGAGAAATAGTTCACAAAGGGCCCCCGGCTAGTCAAGAAGGGTAAATTTAAACTTGCACAACTGACCCAAATGCTCCTCTTGCTGAGCCGCCGTGCTTGCTGTTAACCCGCCCTGACTGCCTTTGGCAGGAGCGCGTCGAGCAGACTTGAAGAAGAGGCGGGAGCCTCTGTGCTAGGAAGAGGGGACGCCCAGGAGGCTGAGGAGGACACCCGGGCGCAGAGAAGAGGCCGTGGAGGAGACTAGCAGCACCCCCGAGCGGGGGGCCCCTGCCTGGGTGTTTGGGCAGCGGGGACAGGAGGACGGGGCGAGGCCCATGAACCAGAAGCCCCGGTTCTCTGGCACATCTTTAAGCACTTATATCCCATTTTCTTTGAAAGGGACTTTAAGGATTTACCTAAATTCATCAGTGGCTTTTAAGGAGCCATCACTGGGTTTGGTGAAGGTGGGGGATTGGATCCAAACGCAAAAAGCGGTTGTGGCCTGGGAATGGGTCGAATCGAATGTCCCTAAATAAAATACATTTTGACAGGTGCTTGAAAACTGTTTTTCTTTCTCTCTCTCTCTCGTCTTTTTTTATAAAAGTGCTCTTGGCTGGGGTGTCCATTCCAGTTGGACTTGACCTGGAGGTGTGGCTCACCACCTAATGAGGGTGGCAGAGGGAAGTGCGGTAAAAGCCTCTGGGCTACAGAGTGTCTTCCAGGTGGGGGAAAGTGACCTTTCTCTAGCTGAGCCTGGCAGCTCCCAGGTGCTGAGGGTCGCAGCAGGGGCCCAGCAGGTGGAGGGATCCCAGGAGGGGCTGCTGAGAAGCATGGGGACTGTCCCTGAGATAGGCAGGAGAACTCCAAAAAAACATTTTTGGAGATCCACGCTCATGTCGTCACACCAGAGTATACGGCAAAACCTAGCCTGGAGTAAATGTCATTAGGTCTTTAAAACAACTACTGTCATTAGCTCTGTAAAAAGCAAAGGAAACCACATAAGGTATCCATGAGAGAAAAGCTTAATACCAAGTACAGGAAGAGAGGAGAAAAAAAAAAATCAAAACATGAAGAATAATGAAATTAGGTGAGAATCAGCAAGTAGGATCTGAATAACAAGCCTTCAGAGCAACAAAGTGAAAGTGGAGAAGGCAAAGGTATATTATTGGGGGATGGGGTGATAAAACTTAACACTGATTTAAATAAAGGGAAATCATAAAAGATTAGAAAATCATTATCAAGAATCTGCAGAAATAATATAAATCAAAATTAAATATTTTAAGTAGTAAGAGTAAAAAGTACAAAGATACAAAAGATACAAAGTTTTTAATGGGCCATAAAACATCAAATCTATGTCCTGTTATAATATAAGGTAACAGAAAAAAATGTATAACTAAAATTAATCCACACCTAAAAACCCTGAGACTCAAAATTAAATGTGGAAGGGGAGATAAGGAAAGGATTAGGTAAACGGCACATAATAAATAGACCAAGTCCCTACTAAATGGCTTTACTTGGTGTAAATCAAAACAGTTTTTCTGATCATTTCTTGGAATTTTTGGTCAATTGCAAAAAAAAAAATGACTAACAGTGAATGTAATAACAGAGTACAAAAGGCTTGGAAACCGAAGCTGCGTAGTAAGGTATATAGATATATTACACAATCATTGTTTTCTTCATAATTATGGATACTCTCTTGGGAGCACATAAATTGTGACTTCTTATCCGAGTTCCCAGATTAAAGAAGCCAGAGAACCTAGACCGGCCGGGATGTGGGGGCTGCTTCTGAACTGACACCCCAGTGAGTATCTCTCCTCCGTGTACACTGGGGAAGACAGAGAGGAAGAGAGCACACAAGCCGCTACAGGCTGGCGTGACTGGAGGCAAGAGAGTGTCCACATCTTAAAAATACCTTTATACAACGTGTTAATCATGCTTCAGTTTCATCGTCCTTATACAACCAATGAGAAACATTAAGTTTGCTCTAGGATTATTTGATACTGTAACAAGAAAATGCCAAACCTCCCTGACATAGTAATAAAAATCATAATTTCAAAAGAATAAAATGCCCAGACCAACTCTCCACTTCGCATCGAGCAATACCTAACTATCACATTCTTAAAAGCAGCAGCTAGTTCAGAAATAATAATAGTGATAAGTAATTTAAGCTTTAAAACATTGCTTAAGTAATATAGAAAAAATGTAATGCAACAAATACTTATGCTACCATTTTTTAAAAATGTAAACATGCTCTCTGACATGCTAGTCAAAAGCAAAAATGGCCTAGAAAGTTCAACTTCTTGTAATTGTGTGCAATCATAAATAGCTCATTAATATTGCTATGCTTATGAGTGTTTAAACAGAAAATGTCATTGCGGCCAGACCATATTTACTACCAAGAAGAGCCAGTCTTCTGTACGTATTATGTTGGGAGTTGACACGACCAGAGTAGCTCAAGTTACCCACTGCCATTAATTTTGTTTGAAAATTACTCATTTATTCCTGTTTTAGAACAGAAAGCAATTCAAATTTATGCAGAGAAATGAATAACAGCTATGTCAACACCAAGCTCATTCTCTGATGAAATCGATTAGCAAAGTCTCACTGATTCTTACATAAATCAGTGAGACTCATAACTGCTTGTAGATGGTCATTGACCAAAACGCAGCAGCTGTTTTGACATTCCATGCCATTGCAGACTATTATTTTCCAGAAAGATGTTTCCTCTGTCGGAAAAATTAAATCACCATCCTGCCCAACCCCAAACATTTTGCCCCTTATTCATCTAAGGTTCAATGGGAAATTTAATGACTGGGGTGGATCCCACAAGCATTCAAACCGATAAACTAAAAGTAAAAGGACGAACCTAAAGTATGAAGTATGTTTTAAAACCTCACCAAAAGGTAATTTGCTTTTATTTGTATTCTAGAATATTTTTGCCACTCTCTTATGTCAATTGAGCCCTAAAATTCCTTAAAAGTCACAAGTCTGATTTGTTGGTTTTATAAGCATCCTCTTCCCTAAAAGAATACTTTTCTTAGTTAAGGTGGTCATAAGCCATTGTTTCAATGAAATTACTCTTGAAAATATACAAGTGCAATCCAACTGAAAATGGATACTTGTGGTTAACAAAGACAGCTAATAATTACCTACTAATAACTTAGACAGATAAACAATCAGTGACTTGGCATCCACTAGGCCATCTGTCCCTTCAATCGCCCTCAAGAAAGGCTTTTGGAGACCTTTTATACTGTGAAATCTTCTTAATTTAATTAGTCTTTCCAGTCCAGTTTCCACACAATACAAGGATGAGTGCTATTTCTGTCAGCAGTACCAAAAAAGCATCAGACATTTGCTATCATGTGGGAAAACGAGAGCTTACTAAAAGTTTGACTTTATGACCAACTGTAGCAGCATCTGATGGAAAGCAATTTTCCCTCAACCGCATGGTCAACAGCTTCTTATTCTCCAGCACCAGAGGAGCAGGTATAGAAAAGAGGAAACTGACCGCAGTGAAGAACAAATAGAATCTGAATGCCTTCAATAATATACTCAAACCAGAAATTTCACACCCATTAGCTATTCTTTTTGATAGGTAAGCAATCCACCTAAATAATATAAAATTCTCCACAGCTGAAAGCGCATTTCTTTCCTCAGCTATTAACAGACATAGAAGCTTATTTATTAAATATGTGATTCTTGACTCAAAATAGAAGCACACTGAAATTTTCCTGACATCTCTTCACTGAAGGAATTTAAATAAATGACAAATGATTAAAAAAAAAAAAAAAAAAAAAAAAAACAGGGAATGAAAGCAGTTAAAAAACAAGGTGTCCACATTTCTTGGACAAAGATGTTCAAATAAGCAGATGAGACCCGGGCGGCAAGAGTGTGGGCAGGATCAAAAGCAATCGCGATTTCATGTTTTGTTATTATTTCCAAGCGGAAAGCATTCTAGCTCTCCTTTGGGCCTCAGAGCTCTGCATAGCGCTGGGAAGAAACCAGACACTGGTGGTACTTCTTGGTTATGCAGAACCAGGCTGGAAAAAGTGCCACAACCCTAAAACACAGCTCTTCAGTCTATAATCAGACTCCTTCAAAGGCTTTTACAAATACATTTAGATACAATTTTGCTAGCCTCTGAAATGTTTTCTTCCTATTTAAGGGTAAGGTAATAAAGGCATAAATGATTCTTCCTCTCTTCGATCTTATTAAATAGCCATGAAAGCGATAGATTGAAAGGTAATTCCGTTACACACTTCCCTGTGGCATTTCACTATGCCTACTAGAGCGAAAAGGGATTTCCCGCATTGATTGCCTTTTTTTTGAGATTTGTTTGTTCGGAGGGAATTACATAACCACCGCAAAACCCACTGAAAAAAAAAAAAAAGTTCTTTTTAACATCCCTCCACTTCAGGATTATTCGATTTGCTAATCTGACTCCCTTTTTCCTGGCATTCGAGGTAGAGTTAAAGAGAAAAGTCAGTTTGACAACCTTTTACAGAGTCGGGCCGCAGCGCACACGTGGGAAACGGGCAGAGCAGGCTGAGTCAGTGGGGCACGATTGCAAAAGAAAAGAGGTTTGTTGTCCCCCAAGCCGCCTGGTTCCAGTCCAGTTGCTAAGGCGGAAAGCGGGCCCATTCGGTTAAGCAGGTGCAGGGCCCACCCTGGTTACTCATTCCATTCGCCAGACTCATCACACAGTTGCTCCAGGCAAGCCGGAGAGCTCCGAGGGTCCGAGGCGCGCCGCGCTGAAACAGAGAGTGACCGCAAAGACGCGGCCCAGCACTGCGCGCCAAGCGACAAGGCGCCGGGACCCCAGGTGCAGGTTTGAAACACCGGCTCCATCTCCGGGTTAAAGGAAGGGGTCGTGTGAACTGAGTTAGAGAAGCTGCTCTTCCTGCGTGACACGGAATCCCTACACGCAAGGTGTGAGGATGGAAAACAGACATGGAAAGGGTGAGGCACAAGCAGAATCTCCAAGATGCCCGGGCCTTGGAGATCCAAGGCTGTGGCCCCTAACGCTGACAGGGTGGGACCCCCTGCGGCCCTTTTCACCGTTAAAGGAAAATCCCAGAGAATTCAGCGATGGGGAGGGGGAGCAGTTGCCATGAAAACCTCCTGGCCAGTGCCCTATACACAAACCTACAGAGAACGCAAGGGCCAGCGGCCTGAGAGGCACAGGCCGCCCCCTTCCTTTTGCGGGGCGAAGCGGGGACAGCGGGGAGGTGGGCTGTGGCCCGGTAAAGGGTGGCTTGTCAGGAACAAGGTCAGAGGGCAAGTCGGAGCCGGGCTGGAGGCAGAAGCCAGGTCTCCCACCGAGCCCCCGCCCCGGGGCAAACGCCCAGAGGGGGCCGACGAAGGCCGCGAGTGGGGTGGGGGCCCTGCCCGCCGGGACCCCTGGAAAGCACGCGCGCTCGCACACAGCCCCATGCCGAAACTGCCGGCCACGGTTACCCGGGTGACAAGCCGGGCGCACAGGGCACCCCAGCCGCGGCAGGCCCCGCACGCTCCCCGCCCGCAGGGCCCCCGGCCCCAGGCTTGCGCCCGCGCGCGCCCGCTTACCCGGTGGGGGGCTTGGCTGCCAAGGCGGCCGGCGCGTCCATGGCGCCCGGGGCGCGCGGGGGGCGCGGGACTGGCGGCCCGGCCGAGTCAGGCGCGTCTGTGCGCCGCCGCCGCCGCGCTCATTCACTTTTTCCGCGCTGACCCATCGTCCACCCCCGCGGGGCCGGCGGGGACAGCGGCGCAGCCGAGAGGGCGGCGGGGGCCGGAACCGCCCGGGAGGGGGAGGGAGGGGCTCGCGGCCCGGGGCGGGGGTGCGCAGAGCAAGGTACGCCGGCCCCCGCCCCGCGGGCCCCGCAGCACCGGCCCCGGCCCCGCCTCCGCTGCTGGCTGCTCCTGGGCGCGGCGCCCGGCAGGGTCCGGAGGGCGCCCGGGGCGCCCCTCACTGCCCTGGGAAGGGGGGGTCACCCCGCGCCGGCCTCAGTGCCCCTCCCCAGGGAGGGGGTGCGCCCCTCTCTGGGTGGAGGTACGGGGTCCCGAGGCCTGGAACCCGCCAAGGCCGGGCGCGGGCCGGGAGAAGCTGTGGCAGGGAACACCCAGGCAGTGAGGCCAGGCGCGGGCGAGGTGTGCGGACCAGCGCGGGAGGGCCTCGGTTTGCAGGATGAGAAGTGGGTGTCCAGGGCCTCTCTTTCGGCCTCGAACCCGATAGATCCCTCATCCGTGCACCATCTGGTGCAGCGGTTCCCAAAGCAAGGTCTCTGAGCAGCAGCGTCAGCGACAGGAGGGACCTTGTGGGAAATGCAGGTTCTGGGCCCCACCCGGGCTTCCTGCAGGTAAACTGGGGAGGGGGCCTAGCAACGCTTGTTTGAACAAGAGCTCCAGTCTGACGCGCGCCTCAAGGTGACAACCTGCTCTACTGAGTGCTTGCCGTAGCTCAGCTCAGGACAGGGTGGGCAGCCCGCGTTGGAACCTGGAACAAGTGCTTGCCTTATAGGGCTCAGGAGAGAACGAGAGGACCTCCAGCCACGGAGACCCTCCGATCCTTCCCAGCTCTGCGAGCAGTCCTTGCAGTGCCTACAACTTTTAAGGCCTCTAACCTCCCAAACCTCGCCCCTACAGGCCCCTCCCAGCCATCTCCACATTCCTCCTAACCCACCTCAAAGCAGCCAAAGACAAGACATGGGTTGCGACGTAAGTCGACAAGTATGACAATTTCATGAGGTTCCCACAAATAGAGTAGTAGGCCAACAAGATTCAGGCTCACGGGCGTCTGCACAGGCCACCAACTTGCCTAGCCTCCTGGTTCTCGAATTGCACAGACCTTTCCACCTGGGCTGGAGGCCTCAGCCTGGAGAGCTCTTCCCACCCGTCTCTGGTCCCCCGGCACGTCCTCCTGGCCCTGCACAGACGTCAGCTCTCCAGGGAGGGCTCTTAAGCTCCTGAGACTGTGTGTTTCCAGCAAGCTCCCCGGGTGGGTGGGGGAGGAAGGGGGACGCAGAGGCCGCTGGTCCAGGATGCACTTGGAGTAGTTTAGAGCTGACTCCTCCGCTTGGAGCGCGTTACTTCGCCTACCTGCGCTTTGCTTTCCTGGTCTGTAAGATCAGAATAATCAGGGGACGGCGTCGATTCCGGTCGATTCAGTCCTCAATCTCATAGAATTTTGAGTGTTCATTTTAAAAAGCAAACAAACACCATATGATTAATACAAATAAGATACCAAAGTGAAGATTCATTTTGAATGAGAAAATAAATCCTGAAAAATTACTATTCTTAAAAGTTGACATACCACCATGTAGCGGAAGAGCCCCGGGTTATGGGTAGAAGGGAGTGGTGTAACAATACTCTGCCTCCGCTGAGTAAATCTGCTTTGCAAAGTCAGGCTCAGGAGTAAGTGAGATGGTGCTTGTGAATCCCTTACTGTGGTACCTGGCACCTGTAAGCCACCTTCTGCTTGAGCTCTTATTCAGACTTTCTTTTCACCTGCTTTCAGGTACCAGGTTCCCTCAATCACTGCGCAGCCAAAGCCAAGCAAGTGCCCTTCGTTGACTCCACTCTGTTTATTAGAGAGAAGCCTGGCAGGTGAGTGTCACCTGAGGTTGGACAGGGCAGGGGGATTCTGGGGAGCAGCAGGCCCTTTGCGGAGAACTGGATGCCTTGGCGCTGAAAGGGTTATGTATCCAAAATCTATTTTCCCAACCAGCGTGTTTGGGGGGGCTTGAAGAAAATCCCCTTTCCTGGGCATGGACACTCTGTTTCTTAAAGCTGCCAGGGGGAAATGTGGGTTCTCAAGTGGCACTTTAGGATAGCCTGTTCCAGGACGGAGCAGCCTGTTCAGCGAGGAGTGTTTGGGATTGGGCACAAGACACCGTGGAGAAAGCACTCAAAGCCTTCCGCTCCGCCCGCCATCCTTGCTCACACTTACTCAAGTTTGCGATGACTTAATAAATTTCTTTTGGGGATGGCGAGTTATTTAAATGGGAAATGTTTCATGAGTGGTCATTAACTGGCAATAGTGATTCAAAGCAATACTTATGTTTAGTGCTTTTTTGAGATAGAATTCACTTGCCATAAAATTCACCCTTCTACAGTGTATAGTTTAGTGGCATTTACTACATTCAGAGCTGTGCGTCCATCACCGTACTCTAACTTCAGAACATTTTCAATCCCCTTAAAGAAGTCCTGTTCCCATTAGCAGTCAGTCCCCATTCCACCCTCCCCGAATGCCCAGGCGGCCACGGATGTACTTTTGCCTCTCTAGTGGTCTTTTCTGGACACTTCAGAAAAACCTGAATCATACAATATGTTGTAGCCTTTGGTGACTGGCTCCTTTCACTTAGCTTAATGTTTTCAAGGTCCGACTGGGTTGTAGCATGTACCGGTACTTCATTCCTTTTTATGGCTGAATATGGCTATACCACATTTTATTTATCCATTCTTCTGTCGAGGATGGATGGGTGGTTTCCACTTCTTTTCTCTAATAGGAATAGTTCTGTTATGAATATTAGCGTTCAAGTTTTTGCATGGACATGTGTTTTCACTTCTCTTGAGTTTATACCCAGGAGTAGAATTGCTGAGTCATAGGGTGACTGTGTATGTTTAAACTGCTAAACGGTTTTCCCAAGTGGCTGGAGCATTTTAAATTCCCGCCAACAATGTATGAGGTTTTCAATTTCTCAATATCCACACCATTTCTAGGAGCCTCCCTTTTGAACTATAACCATCCTGGGGGGTGTGAAGTGCTATATAGCACTACATTTTAAAATTACGTTTCCCTCATGACCAGTGATGCTGAGAATCTTTCGATGTGCTTTTGGGCCATTCGTATATCTTCTTTGAATAAATGTCTGTTTAAGTCTTTTGCCCATTTTTAAAATTATTTGGTTTTTTGACTGTTAAATTGCAAGAAGTCTTACATATTCTCAATAGAAGTCCTTTGTCAGATATGATTTGCAAGAATTTTCTCCCATATTGTGGGTTTTCTGTTCAATTTCTTGATAGTGTCCTTTGAAGCATAAAAGTTTTTAATTTTGATGAAGTCAGATTTATCTGTTTTTTTCTTTTGTTGCTTGAGCTCTTGGTGTCATATCTAAGAGACCATTTCCTAATTTAAGGTCTATTTTGGAGAGTATCAATCTGTCTCTTAAAAAATTACAGAATATATAGTTTTGAGACTTATCAAAAATCATGTCTGTGAGCTGAATCATTTTTTTTCCCATCCCCACTTCATTTCTTTTGAACCATACCCAGCCCTTGCTTCCTCCTCCCTCTTTTTATTTATTTATTTTATTATTATTATTATTTTTAAAGATTTATTTATTTACTTTATCCATTTTAAACCCCCCCTCCCCCATTTGGTGTTTTGTGTCCATTCGCTGGGCAATTCTCTGTATGTTTCCTGCCATCTCTTCTCATCCTTCTCCTCCAGTCTTCACTGGGATTCGACCTCCAATGTAGGAGAGAGGTGTTCTGCCACCTGCGCCACCTCGGTTTCTGGCTTTTTGCAGCATCTCGTCTTGTCTCTCCCCTGCGTCTCTCTCTCCTGTTATGTCATCATCTTGCTGCATGGCTCCCGGGGCCTGGCGGCTCAACGGCACACAGAGCCTGGCAGCCCATGCGCCTTCTATATATATATTTTTTATTTTACCGGGAGGTCCCGGGGATCAAACCCAGGTCCCTCCATATGGCAGACGGACGCCCAACCATTTGAGCCACATCCGCCCCTTCTCCCTCTTTTTAAATAATAATTCTTTTTTTTTTTTAAGATTTTATTTCTTTATCCCCCCCCCCCCCC
>JAKSZT010053798.1:8456526-8469593 GCA_026826555.1 Tolypeutes matacus
CCCCCCTTGCTGCTTGTGCTCGCTGTGTCCATTTGCTGTGCATTTTTCTGTGTCTGCTTATCTCCCTTTGTTGGGTCGTCCTGCTGCGTCAGCTCACCGTGCCGTGCGGGCGGGCTTGCCTTCACCCGGAGGCCCCGGAAACCGAACCCGGGGCCTCCCATATGGTAAACGGGAGCCCTATCGATTGAGCCACATCCGCTTCCCAATAATAATTCTAATAAACAAGTTCTTGTACTCTAGTAGGTATTAAATATGTCTTGACTAAACTATTAACTGTATTAATAGCCAACAAGTAAGGACAGTTACTAGGAGCCTGTCACTATGTGAAACCTTAGCAACCTTAATCATTTAATCTTTACAATGACCCAAAAGACAGGTACTGTTGTCACCATTTTGCAGGTGAGAAAACTAAGTCTTAGGGAAAGTGACTGGCCCAGGTAGTCTTATCCCAGACCCTACATTCTTCACCATTATGCAAACACGATTCCTTTAATCCATGCCCAACACCAAACCCTCCCATGAACAGATTCGATGCAGAAGCAGTTGAGTCCCAGCACTCATCCTGTCCCTGTCATGGAATATTTGTCAGCACATGTATGCTGAACTCATTGCCAAGTAGCAAATATCATTGGGACTTAGTGTTACTTTCAGGCTGGTGTAGACTAGGAAACTCCAGTTTTGGAATCAATATACTCTCCAGGAAAATTGCCTGAGACCTTCAAGGTGCAAGTCCAGCTCTCCTGCCTCTCTGTCATGAAGTTTTTATTGTAGCCCCAGCTGTAACGATATTTCTCTCCCGGTGAAATCATAAAAAGAGCTGTGCCTTCCCATCTTGCCTTGTCAAGAAGCGTCTCTTTACTTCTTGGCGAGATATTCAGCCCGTGAATTTATGTAACATACACCCACCTACACCCACAACCCACGCAAGGATTATGCAATTGGGTTTAGGATTCCTTGCAGTGTTTTCTGGAAATAGGAGCCTCTTCAGAACACGTATCCAGAGAGTTTCTATTAAAGAGGATTTTCTGACCCCAGCCGAAGTGTGTCCTGTCTTCGCAAATGGTTTTGCATTAGAGAACTTGCCTGGTTTGAAATCTGCTGAAGCCTAAGAGCATACTGGCAAATAAGACTATCTTTCCGTTTGTTGAGTTGCATTAAATTCTGATGTCACTCTAAAAGCCAGAGCTGGAATTAGCAGCATTCATTGCCTTTCATCCTGCGCTGTGTATTAGAAAACTCTGTTATCTAACATGGTTCAAAAGCAGCAGTATGTGGTGAAAGGAATGTAAGCAACCTTTCTTACTTTTGGTTTTATGGTTCTGAATATCGGTAGCCTGCAGTGCCAACCCTGGCCTCCTTCCCAGAGGAATGACTTCATCTTTTAGTGAGCCGATGGGCTCCATTTGCCAAGGAGAAGAGGAGGGGATAAGTTATGTGTTCCTGAATTCAAATATTTTATAAACTTTAACTGTGTTGACCTTTGCTCTCACACATGTCTAAAGCGAGATGTAGGCAGGTTGGAAAGGCACACATTTCCTGAGGGACGGAAAAGCCCTCTAGAAGGATTTCATCCCATGGGTTGAAAGTGAAAAAGCACAAAAGCAGCTCTGAGTTAAGGGGCTCTGTCACCAGTAACGTGTGTAAGTGGGGGGAATTCTGAGCTAACCAGTGTCACTCAGATGGTGGCCTGGTCGAGGCCCCAAGGACTCTGTGGCCCCTGAGTGTGCACCACCTGTGACCCAGGTGTGAAGGAAGGCCTGGCTGCGGGGACGGCTGTCGATGCCACTGTCCACGTGTACTAACGGCAGCAGTGAGAGACAGACAGCTGGAGGGGAGGGGCCCTGGAGACGTGCCAGGCACGGCGGGGGTACTGCGTGGGTGGGAAAAACATGCTGGTCATGTCCCGTGTTCTGGGATGATTCAACTTCCTCAAGGGTAACCGCGTAGAAACAGGGAGATTCTTGCTGGCCACCATCATTGGGCATCATTGTAACTTTCAGGCTAGTGCAGACAAGGAAACCCCAGTTTTCTCATAAACATATTCCAGGAACATTTCCTGAGACCTTTGAGAATCAGCAGAGACGTCAATGCAGGCTTCTGGCTTCCTCGAGAACCACATTCGCGGGGAGGGGCCTTGCTTCCCATGTAATGCTTTCCTGACGCAAGCTCTCCCTGTCTAACCAGCCATTTGTCACACGTGTAAAAGACACGAATACTATCGTCATGACTTGCAGGGTGACAGCGTGCCACCTGCGGGGTCCAACACGGTGTCTCCGAGCTGAGAGGCGGCTCTCTGGAGGAAACCGGAGGTCCTCAGGAGGCAAAGGAGTCCAGCCCAGCTCTCTGTGCCCTGCACAATCTCTACTTTTGTGCTTGTCAAAATAATATTAAATCTGTGCGTGCCAAGGGGTGATGTACAATCTTGCAATCCTATGTGTTCTTCTGCTTTGCTCATTGGAAGGAAAGTAAAGAGGGGAAGGTGGGATGTCAGAGAGGACAGGTGAGCAGACAAAGCAGCCCGCTGAGGCTATGCAGAAATGTCTCCCTCCCACGCTCCCAGGTGAAACATTCACCTGAGTTGCAAGTGTCTCAAATGCAAGTAACCTCTGGAATGTTGACTCCTCTGTACACTTCGCTTTTGTACATCCAATTAATTACCTGCCTTTTTGGCGGCAAATCTGCCTTCTCCCCCACTTTTGAATCATCCGAGAGCCTCGTGGGATAAATAAGGGTTGGGGGTCAGATTTCCCTTAGTCCAAAAGCGCTGTGATTTGTTGCTGCCTAATTGTGCAGAAGAGATCCCCCCAGACACCCAGGGATCCCCAGCCAGATTCCAGCTGGGACCACAAGCTTTCCCAGCCAGAGGCTTGTACTGGATGCTTAGGTTTGTGTTTTCCAGGTTGCAGCTCTTAACTATTAGCTGTTTCTAATAACATTCCAGAACAGGAGGACGGGATCTTGGATCCTGCAGACAAGGAGCTCAAGACCACTTGTCACCCCATCTTCTGCTCCACCCTGACCTCAAAACACAGCAGTTCTTCCATAGTCACCCTCCTGGGGTGGAAGGGACCTGCCCACCCTACATTAGCATAACCAGTAAAACGCTGGCGTGATTCTGAGAATGGGTTCCTGGTGGCTCTTTGCCTGGACGTTGATTCCACTCTCCACCTCTAAAGCAGAGAAAAAGCAAATCTGCTCAGATGCAGGCACACGGATGGGCTCATTCAGACCCAGGGGCATTGCCTTTAATCCCTGCCCTGCTGTGTAAAGGTGGAGGCAGGGTTCAGGCATTCTCAGGTGAGGTTGGGGGGACAGGGAGCCAGATTCTGGGGTCTCCCGGTCTGGGTTCAGTGGAGCTCCACTCTGAGCTGTGACAAGGCCATCAGGCACCGTAAATGAAGGCTTCAGAAACTAAAACAGAGATGTAGTAGTAAGCATTGAGTAACTTAGCTGCCGGTATTTTTTGTCCCTTCTTGGAAGTCCCCTTCTTGCCACGTGTCCTTCTTGATTCCTTAACTTGCCCCGAGATCACCATCTAACTCACAGGGAAGGAGCCGCCTGGACTGGCAGGACCAGCCCTGTAATTCGTGGGGCTCAGTGAAAAATGAAAATGCAGGACACCTTGGTCAAAACTTGGGGAAATGCCATTAAATATAAAGATGCTAAAACTAAAACATAAGACTTCTTCCTTTCTTCTGTGGTCTCTCTCTCAACGTGCCGTGGTGTTTTTTTTTTTTTTTTAATGATTCTTACTGCCATTCTGAGTAAAGAAAACTCAAAATTTAAATCAATAACATTGATTTCACAGCTCATCTTCCTATCGTACAATGCCAGTTTGAAATGCAAATATCAAAGAAATTAACTTGTATGCAGGATCACCAGAATGACAGTTATCCTCCCATAGTTTGTATAGTTTGTATATGCCTATGTATTTCATTCTTACCAGAGCAGTAGGGATGCTGTCCAAAACCAACTCCACTATTTTTATTTCACTTCTTGCTATGCCCACATTCTACCAATCACCCTCTCTCTTAGCTTACTGACAAGAAAGGACTGATGTCTTCCCCTGTCCTTCTAGGGGGCCATTTCAGAATGAGTGCTTGGCTACTACATAACCAACGTACCAAGTGAAAGTCAGCAGATGTTTCAAAAAAGAGAACCGACCCAGGGCTTCTCAGCGTTAGCTGAGAACGGGGAGAGAAGGGGGAGCTGTCACTTGTCAGTCCGCCCACTTACTGTGCTGGCAAGGGAATTTATGCGTGTATGTCCATGCATATATGTGCATGCTATTGTGTGCTATGTCTGCATGCACATACACACGTGTGCATGCTATTGTATACTGTGCAGGTATGCATGTACATGTATGTGCATGCGATTGGGTTCTATGTGTGCATGCACATACATGTGGGTGCATGTGACTGCGTACTATGCATGTACATGCGTACATATGTGTGCATATTATGTATGTGCATATGCATGCCTGTTATTATGCAAGTGTGTGTATTAATTGCTCCCATCAAATAAGGTAATTGGCATGGGAGGAGTGATTTATCTGAGTAGATGTTAGTTAAGTTCACTCTGAAAAAAAAGAGCATACTGATGCAAATTCCAGTGCCCAGAGCTGCAGGTAGGTGTCTTAGATTCCCAGGGCTGATGAAATAAAGTCCCCAAACCTGGGTGCCTTAAAACAACAGAAAGGTACTGTCTCACAGTTCTGGAGGCCAGAGGTCCAAAGTCAAAGTGTCAGCACACCCATGTTTCCACTAAAGTCCATCGGGAAGAATCTGTCCCATGACCGTTGTAGCTTCAGTGGTTTGTCCAATCCATCACGTGCCCCCATCGTCCCTCTCTTAATCCTTGCCCCCGTGTCCCTCTCCCTTAAGCCCACCAGTCTGATTGGCTCACAGCCCACCCTGCTCCAGGTTGGCCTTGTGTTAACTCATTATCTTCAAAGATCCTCTTTCCAAATAGGATCACATTCCCGGGACCGAGGGCTGGGACTTAAACATGACCTAACAGTAGGGAATGGTTCTAGAAAACGGGTGCTTATGTCCACTGATGACATGTGAAGCCCAATCTCTACACTGCAGAGTTCCACCTTATAAATGAGTGTATGTGTGTGGGTGTGTTGCAGTTGAGTTTTGAGGAGAATGAGGGATAGATGATTTCTTTCCAAAACAGAATCTGGATATAAAGTTTTGAGAGAATATAGGGAAAGCTCTCTAGGCAGTGTCCTGAGTTCTAAAACCAGGAGAAAAGGAAACGCATTTCCCAGGTGGAAAAATGACTACTCCAATCTACAGATAGGAATGGTTAACTGAAATCTGCTTTATTATACCCCTGGCTAAGCAAAGTATTTGTGGATGCAACTGGTTATGGTATCTCTAAGATAGCTGTTTCAGAGCTACTACCTATCAACACACATGCGCACACACACACACACACACACACTTGCTAAGTTCTAATGCTTATCACCACAAGTGAAATGCTTAGGAAATATATTGGAATATTTCATTGTGCTTCCTTCTTAAACCATGTATACTTCTTTAACTCTGTGGGAAAGAGAGCAAATAATTGGAAAAATCCTAAGCTCCCCCAAGTCATGAGTGATAAATCCCAGGCACCTTTCATTTCTTGGTCCTGTGAGTGAAAACAAGTATGGAGCATTACGTTTAGTCTGCCCTCAGTTTCGGACTCTTATTCCTTCTTCATTGTCTGCACATTTGACAGCTTAAGTTGATGGGAATAAACAGAAGGATATGTTTTTTGAGCCAAGAACAAAACCCAGATCCATTTGTGTAAACCTAGTTTAACCTGCCTGGCTTGCCGTACTACCCAGGAGGCAGATGGCGTGGCAGATATGCATATATCACCAGGGAGCAGAGCAGGTTCTGCCCTTCCCTGAGCCTGTGGCTCAGCAGTTTCACGATGGTCAGATCAATACTCCCTGGGATGACTGTGAGAGTCCCCCACAGCCTCTCTCTCCTGCACCCGTCCTCCACCGTTCCCACTGCCTTAGGAAGGAGCTTACTAAAACTCGAGTCCAGTCTCAAGTGACCAGCCAGCATCACTCTCCTCACACCTCTTACAATTCCTCAGTGGATCCCCATTGCCTGAAAAAGTCAAGTTTAAACATAGGAGTGCATTATAAATTTATACACATATACACTTAGTCTCCATTTAACTTTTCTGTTTCCTAGTGGTATTGGATACTCCAATCTGGGGTATCCAATCCAAGGCTGGGGTCCTTGCCAGCCTAGTAATTCATGGCCAGGGTTTACTGGGGCCCTAAGACCTAGGATTTTGGCAGAGAATCCAATCTAAGGAATCAGAAGTAGGGGGGAAAAAATCTAGGAGGCAGTCATTAGTGGAGTTTAGGACAAAACAAAGATGAAAGTAGGGCCCCAAATGGGAGATCAAATCCTAGGTGAAGGGACTGGGCAGAATTGAGGATAATCAAGGAGGGGGACAAAGTGATGTCCCTGAGTGGAGAAGAGAAATTTGCCTTGAACTCAACTTTGGCAAATGTGCTGTGTATGTGGATTGGGCTGGTCTAAAGGCAAGAACAGGCTGACGACTGCCAACTTCCTCTTCTTCATCTAGTACCACCTGCTTCTTACATTTGTACCAATGGCATTCTGAAATCTTTGCTGTTCCCACAATGAATGTACCCCAGGTTTCTGCACTTTCAGTCCCTCTGCCTAGAGCAACCTCAGCTGCCCAACTTCCTATCTAAACCATACTTATCTTTTAGGGCTGAACTTTGGCCCCACCGGCCTAGAGGAGCCTTCTATGATCTCATTTCTCGGCCTCACCTTGCATTAGTTTCCCTCTCTGTTCTCTGATAACATCTTGAGTTTATCTCTGTCTTCAAATCATCACACTCAGGTGAGACTGGAAGATCCTGGAGAGCAGGTGTTTTAGTTTCCTAGTTTGCTTAAAGGCAGTACCTTGAAAATGGGTTGGGTTTAACCACAGGAGTATATTAGCTTACAATCTGAGGCCAAGAAAAATGTCCAAATCAAGGCATCATCAAGGCAATGCTTTCTCCCCAAAGACCGGCTACATGGCAAGGCACACGGAGTCTCCTGGTCCTCCCTTCTCTTCTAGGTTAGTTGTTTTCAGCTTCTTGCTTCCATGGACTTTGCTTTCCCTCTCTCTAATCAATTAATTAACTCCAGTAAGAGGATTAAGACCCATTCTGATTGAGGCGGGTCATGCCTTAACTGAGGAAGCCTCACCAAAGGATCCTACTTACAATGGGCTTACACCCACTGGAATGGATTAGATTTAAGAACAATTTTACATAGAGCTTCAAACCACCACACTCCACACTCTGCACCCCCAAATGGCAGGTCTTTTTACAGGCCAAATACATTCATTCCATCACACTAGCCCAAAAACCTCAAGTCATTTCAACAAGAATACTAAGCACAAAGTCTCATCAAAATCAGATATAGGTGCTATGACAGTTTGAATTTGGTGAATCCCAAGAAAAGATTATGTTTTTGAACTAGTACATTCCTGTGGATGTGAAACCCTTTGTATTAGATTCAGTTAAGGGACTTAATTAGTTTACATGATTAGATTGCTTTTGGTTGGACTACATCAGGGAGGTATTGAAGCAGGCTAGTAAAATAGGGAATCAATAGATGGAACCTGGCAAGAAGTCCACGTGGATATCAATACCCCAAGATGGCTGCTGGAAGACCTTCACAAGATTCTGCCATCCAGAATGAGATCTCCTCCGGAAGCCAGGAGAAGCCCTGGATATTCTCCAGGGGCCTTATAATTGGGCCTTCCTGGGGGATTGATGATGGGTAATCAATAAAATAGCAAACAGCTGGGACTCTTCCCATGCCATTAGCAAAGGGGTGGAATAATTAATGGTTCAAAAAAGCAGGCACAAAGGTGGAATCACTCTCTTGCCTTCTGCGCCCTGCTCTCACTGTGCTCCCCTGCATGGATCAACATGCAAGTAAAACCTGGGCATTTATAATCTATAATGGGAAATTGTTGTCTATAAACCAGCCCTTTTTATCACTCTTCAGCCCCTTCCTGTCTACCTGGGGCCCATAATCTGTTATTTCCCCCCATTTCTCTTCCCTCCTCACTTTAGTAAATTACTGGCCTAATTAACCTGACGTGCTCCTGAAATTCATTTCTGCAGCATAGTCAAGAACCTAGACAAAATCCGGTAACAGTGTGACTCAGGTTGGGTCTCTGCCCTCTTACTGGAGCTTTATATAAACAGAGTCTCAGAGGAGAAAGAAGACACTTTGAAAAGGGAGCGCTGCCATTTTACCCCTCCTTTGTGAGAGAGACTCAAGGATCACTAGCAGCCAAAGCTGAGGCACGAAGTCCCCAAGAGGCATGGAGCAGCTCAAGGCTAAAGAGATGCGCCATATGCCTGATAGCCCACAGCTGGACTTGGGAAGAAAGCAGAGCAGCTGAGACTGAGAAAGGAGGCCTGGAAAGAGACAAGTCCTGTGCCTGATTGCCCACACCTGAGCTCTGGAAGATGGTGAGCCTTGAGTGGAAGGCAGGGACCTCGGCAGAGATCAGCCACCATCGTGACTCACCATGTGGCAGAACTCCAGGATCACCAGTAGCTTTGTTGAGAAAGCATCTCTGATGGTGCCTTGATTTGGATATTTTTGCAGACTTGGAAGTGTAATCTTTTACCCCTAATAAACCTCCCATTATAAAAGCCAACCCATTTCTGGTATTTTTGCATTGGCAGCTTTTGTCAAACTAAATTGTCCTGGGGCACAATTCTCCTCTGTCTCTTGGACCTGTGAAACCTAGAGAACAAGTTTTCAGCTTTCAGCATGCAATGAAGGGACAGGCATAGAATAAGCATTTCCATTCCCACAGGGAGAAATTGGAAGGAAAACAGGGGTCATGAGTCCCAAACAATTCCAAAATGCTCCAAGGCACACACCATTAGATTTCAAGGTCTGAGTGTCATCTATAGGATGATGTTTTGCCCTCAGGGCCTAATGGAGTATTAGCCTCACCCCTTCCAAGCACTTGTGCCATGGCCTTGCTCTTCCCAAACACTGGGGTGAAGTCTTCACCCTTTGAGAAAACTGGGTGGGCTGCCAGACTCTCCACAGCCCCTGGGGAATAGGCTCCAACCTCTGAGAACACTGGGGTGGTAGCACTGTTCCTGAACAACAGGGCAGAAGGCTCGCCCTCTCCAAGAACCAAGGCAAACCCAGTGTTTCCACACACGTGGGTGGGCTCGGTCTCTTGGCCAGAAAAGATGTCTTTGATCCAGTCCTCATCTTCAAGTGATCGCTTCACCCTTCAAGTGATTTTTCCTTCAATCTGTCCCTTTTTTGTCCTTTTTAGTCCAGGCTGGCAGTGGTTCCATTCATACAGACTTTGCACAAAACTTGTTGGTTTTGCGTGTAGTACACATGGGTCCAAACCATCAGACAAAAGATACTTCCACAGATCCTTTCTATATAACTGTATTTCCAATCCTGACTTGCACTCAAATGGCTGACTGGATCCATGTTCAGTTAAACCCACACTGGAGCACTATTCTCTGGGGATGCGCTTTCCTGAAACTCAGAATTTTCCAAAAGACCAGTTTCTGGCTTCTTTGTGACCAGGAGTTCAGTTCTCAGCTTATCCCTTTCCTCTCATGTTTTACTGTAAAGGAGCTACCAGGCTGCAGTTTCTACACTTAGCTTGGAAATCTCAACTAAATATCCAAGCTAATCCCTCTCAAATTCTGCCTTCCATTCAACATCAGAATTCAACATTGCCAAGATCTCTGACACTTTAAAATAAGCATTGCCTTTCTTCCAGTTTTCAATAACACATTCATCATTTCTATGTAAGGCCTCATCAGAAGTACCTGTGGCACCCATAGTTCTACCAACAGTCTCTTTAAAGCTTTTTCTATCAAACAGCTCAGAATTCTTCAGCCTCTACACATTAACCAATTCCAAAACTGTTTCCACATTTTTGGTATTTGCAATAGAAACACCCCACTCTCCTGGAACCAAAACCTGTTTTAGTTTCCTGAGTGTCTTAAAGCAGATACCATGAAATGAGTTGGCTTAAACAATGTGAATTTATTAGCTTACAGTTAGAGGCCTAAAAAATTTCCAAATCAAGGCATCATTAAGACAATGATTTCTTCCCAAAGACCGGCTGCTGGTTTTCCTTGGTTCCTCTGCCATATGGCAAGGCATGTGGTATCATCGGCTGGTCTCTCCCTTCTCTTCTGGGTTTTGTTTTTCAGTTTTTTGCTTCTGAAGCTTTTTCTCTCTTTGTCTGAATTTTATTTTCTTATAAATGACTCCCATAAGAAGATTAAAACCCAGCCTGATGGAGGTGGGTCACACTTCAACTGAAGGAACCTCATAAAAAAAAACCTACTTACAGTGGGTTCACACCCACAGGGATGGATTAGATTTTTTTTTTTTTAATTGGGTTATTTGCCTTTTTTTTTTTTTCCATTATGTTTATTTATTTATTTATTTTAAATATTTATTTATTTATTTATTTTTACCGGGAGGTCCCGGAAATCAAACCCAGGTCCCTCCATATGGGAGACGGATGCCCAACCATTTGAGCCACATCTGTCCCCCTGGATTAGATTTAAGAACATGTTTTTCTTGGGCACAGACAGCTTCAAACCCACCACAGTGGAAAACATCTATATCTCTTTACTCATAGACTGACCTACAAGAATCCATGCTCAAAAATGAGCAAATGAAGAAGTAAGATGACTTAAGCATTGCAAAACATATTAAACAAAGAGTCCTTAGCACACCTGAGCTATCTGACTCAAGTCCCTTGATCCTTGGCTACTAAAGAGTAAGTCCCCCAGGCTTCCCCTTACCAGCTCCTAGAAATCTGACAGTCATGTTGACAACCTCTAGGCAGGAGATTAGAGAATTACCTTTTGGGGAAACTTATGGTCTCACAAAATTACCTATAATGCTGATATATGACATACTCCAGGGAAAAAGCCAATTTGTCCCTTTATCAAACTATGTTGAAGCCCACAAATTAACATACCTTCAAGTTTTAGAACAAACCCACTAAAAATGAATGGACATTTAAGTGGCTCCTATAACATGTAAAATTGAGACAACAACAAACAAACAAGCAAAGAATGAACGAAACAGAGGCAAGGAACTTGTGTGAAATAAGGATAATGCAGAGTACAGAAAAAAACTTAAAAACATATGCTGTAATTAAAATCAGAGCAATAAGACATTGCATCCAGAATGCAATAAAAATGAGGACAGGAGGGAGGAGTTGGGTATTTTTAAAAATTTGGTATCAGAAAATTTAAGGAAATTAGCCAAAGGTGGTGAAATAGAGGAAATTTCCCAAACTACAATAAAATAAAATATGGAATTTGAAAATGAAAGAAAATTACTTCAGTGTTCATGAGATCCAATATCTGAGTAATAGACTCTCTAAAGAAAGAAAATGAGAACATGGAAGAAAAGAAATTATCAATGAAATAATATAATAAAATTTCTGCAAACTAAAGAACATTGATTTACAGATAGAAAGGTCCTCAAAGAATGGATAAAAAAGAGAACCACACTAAAACATGTCATCATGAGATTTTTAGAACATAATGAATGAAGATAATATTATAAAACTTTTAGATGGAGGAATAGGATAATTAAGGAGGTAATTTCCAAAATATTGCCCAAAGTTACTCCTTCTCAGAAGTAATTCGAAAGATAGAAAATGAGTTCCCCCCAAATTTACCTCCATAAATTCATCCCCAGGAGGTTACTAGAAGGATGTGCCCCATAAAAATGAAGGAGTAAACCAAGAAAAAGGAAGACCTGAAATCCAGGAGAAAATGTATCCAACACAGAAGAGAGGTAAAGGAAATCCACAGGTTGTTGGTGAAAGATCCAAAGGTTAGCAAGTTGTATTAGTCAGGGTTCTCTAGGGAAACAGAATCAACAGGAGATACCTGTAAATAGTATAAGATTTTATAAAATTCTCTCACATGACTGTGGGGATGCACAAGTCCAAATTCCACAGGCAGGCTGCAAACCAGGAGCTCCAATGAAGGTCCTTGATGAATTCCCAGGAGATGTTGGCTGTCTGAAGTCAAGCTGGAAAATTCTCTCTGAATGCTGAAATCACTTCCCCTTTTTAGGCATTCAAATGATGGAATAAAACGTCACTCATTGCTGACGGCAATCTCCTTGGTTGATTGTCGATGTGATCAGTCATCTATGCAATAAACTCACCGGTGACTAAAGTCCATAAATGTCCTTGTATTATAATTAGTCCAGTGCTTACTTGACCAAACAACTAGGCACAATTACCTGGCTGAGTTGACACATTAGCCTAACCATCACACAAGTCAAGAAAGCTAGAGTGTAATCAGCCTAGTTTGTAATGAGTTGACAGAAAATCTGTTAGTTTCTTTATGGAAAGAAAAATAACACTAAATAAAGTAATGTGTTTGAATGTAGAGAGGAGTTTCCTAGCTTTTGTTGAGAGTTTGTAGGGGATAAATTAATGATTTAATTTGGCTAGTAAATTGAATTTTAGATTAGAAATCATTTTTCTTCAGAACCCTAAAGGCATTTCTCCATTGCCTTATAGATTCTAATGTTGCTATTAAGATGGTCAAAGCCTTTCTGATTCCAATCCTTTCCAGGGGAGCTGCTTAAATAGTGAAGGGACAGAGAGGGGCTGCAAATTCATATGTCTACACGGGCCAGGCAAAGAGTATAAATAAGTGATAGGGGCTAAGTTGGGATTAGACACTGTACTGGGAAGTGTTTATCTCTTTGAAAGGGGCACAGTCAGTGTAGAGCTCTGGACTTCTTTTTTTCAATTGGATTGTTATACATTTATTTTTAAAACTTTTACAAAATTTTTATTTGCAATAATTTCAAACTTACAGAACAATTGCAAAAATAATAGAAAAGCTTTACAAAGAACTAAAACAACCCAGAGATCCAGATCCACCAGCTTTTAAAAATTTTCCAGATTTGCCATTTCATTCTACTATCTATCTATCTATCTATCTATCTATCTATCTATCTATCTATCTA
>JAKSZT010053798.1:8469603-8511084 GCA_026826555.1 Tolypeutes matacus
CTATCTATCTATCTATCTATCTATCTATCTATCTATCTATCTATCTATCATCTATTCATCCATTCCTGTCTATCTATACATCCATATCAAACTATCTTTCCACTCATTCATCCATCCGTCATCTATCTATTATCTATCTATGTATCTATCTATCTTATAAACATTTCAGAATAGGTTGCATACATCATGCTCCATGAATACTTAATATTTCCATGTATACATGAACAAGGATATTCATGTATGTAACCACCTTAAGTAGAGTTATCAAGTTCAAGATTTTTAGCATTGACATAAAACATACAGTCTCTATTCCAATTTCTTTCTATGTCCCAATAATGTCCTTTGCAGGAGTATCTCCCCCATTTTATATCCAGTCCAGGAATATGTATTGTATTTAAGTGTCATTGTCTCTTTAGTTTGCCTCTCTCTCTCTCTTTAATGATGAAACATATACACAACATAAAACTTCCCATCTCAACCCTGAGAATATCCTTGGCTAATTTTTGTCATGAGAGAATGTGGGGTCAGTGCTGCCAGATCTTAGAATTTTTCAAAATGGTTAAAAAATGTGAATCTCCTAATTTCTAAATGTTAAAATTATTTGGATATTTTAAAATACCCTGTGGACTAAACCAGACTTATTTACAGGAATAATACAGCACAGGATCTTCTAATTCTCAACTTCAAGGAGAGGAATATGCTGAAGACTAAACATTCTCGTGTAAGAGTTTATTGCTCTTCTACGTGCAAGTCAAATAGAACATGCTACCCTAAAAACAGAGCAGCCGGATTTCGTCTAGGTCCTTGGCTAAGCTGCAAGAAATGAATTTAAAGAGCACGCTGTGTTGATTAGGCCAGTAATTTATTAAGGTAGGGAAGGAAGAGAAACGGGAGAAAATGGCAGATCATGGGTCCCAGAGAGGGGAAGGGCTGAAGACCGATAAAACGGGTCGATTTACAGACTACAATTGGCCATTATAGATTATAAATGCCCAGGTTTTACTTGCGTGTTAATCCATGTGGCAGCGGGGGTTGGGGGCACACGGTGAGAGCAGGACACAGAAGGCAAGAACTGGGGTCAAAAGGCAAGAGAGGGCCTGTTCGGCCTTTGTGCTTACTTTTTGAACCATTAATTATTCCATCCCTTTTCTAATGTCATGAAGGAGTTTGTTTGCTGTTTTGATTGATTACTCCACCCATCAATATTCCAGGAGGACCCAATGATAAGGCCCCTGGAGAGTATCCAGGGCTTCTCCTGGCTTCCGGAGGAAATCTTGTTCTGAATGGGAGAATCTCGTGGGGTCTTTCAGCAGCCATTTTGGGGTTATTGAAGAACATGTGTTAATAACAGTGGTTTTTCTGCCAGGTTCCAGATCCATCTATTGACTCCCTATCTAGCCTGCTTCAACAGCACATGTATATTCTTTTCAAATACACGTGAAATATCTATCAAGATAGAAAATATTCTGGGCCATAAAATAAATCTCAAAAATAAAAAGGATTCAAGTCATACAAAGTATCTTCTCTGACCAAAATGGAATTTTATTTGAAATCAATAAAATCTAAATCTTGAACATCCCCAAAGTATGAAAACTAAATAATACACTCCTACATAACCCAGGGGTCAAATAAGAAGCCAAAATGGAAATTAGAAAATAATTTGAACTGAATGAAAATGAAAATGTATGAAAATATGTGGAATGCTGATAAATCAGTGCTTGAGGGAAATGTATATAGTACTAAACATCTATGCTAGAAAAGAAGAAAGGACTAAATACAAAGACCTGTTTCCAATTTAAGACACTAGAAAAAACAAAGAAAATTAAATCCAAACTAAGCAGATGAAAGAAAACACAGATCAGAGCAATAAAATGAAATAGAAAACAAACGAACAAACAAATAAAAACGTCAAAGAAAGTCAGTAAAACCAAAAGCCGGTTGAGAAGAATAATAAAATTGGTGAACCTCTACGCATATTGATTAGGAAAAAAAAGAGAAAAGATACAAATTACCAATATTAGTGATGGGAGAGATGGCATCACCACAGATACTACAGATATTAAAAGAGAAAACATAAATATTCTGAGCTAATTTATGGGAATAGATTTGACAATTTAGATAAAATGCACAAATTTCATGACAGACACAAGCTACTAACATACACTCAGGAAGAAACAGATAACCTGAAACTCCCTATAGCTATTAAACACAATGAATTTATAGTTAAAAACTTTCCCACAAAAAGACTCCAGGCCGAGGCTTTTCCACTGGTGAATTCCACAAAACATTTAATAATACCAATTATAAAGAAATACCTCCAGAAAATTGAAGAGGAGGAAATATTTTCCAACTCATTCAATGAGGCCAATCTTACTCTGATACAAAGAGCAGAAAAAGATGTTATCAGGAAAAAACCCATAACAAATGCTTCTCATACATCCAGACATAAAATATCTTAAAAATTCTAGCCAATTGAATCCAACAGTGTATAAAAATGATAAAACATCATGACTGAGTGGCTATATCTTGGGAATGAAACGTTGGTTTATTATTCCAAAATCAGTGTATTTCACCATATTAATAAAATAAAAAATAAAAATTATAGGGTCATCTCAATGCAGAAAAAACATTGATACAATTGAAGCATCCATTACAGATTAAAAAAAAAACTTTACAGCAAATTAGAAATAAAAGGGAACTTACTCAAATTAATAAAGAATATCTATGAAAAACCTATGGCAAATACCATACTTAATTGTGAAAAATCAAGTATGCCTGATCTAACCACTTCTATTCAACATTGCACTGAAGATAGCCAGTGCAATGAGGGAGGAAAGAGAAACACAAAACAACCAGATGGAAAAGGGAAAAATAAAACTGTCTTTATTCATATGCTTGATATACATGACTGTTTATGTAAAAAGCAAATGAAAGTACAAGAAAAGCTACTAGAGCAAATAAGGTAGTTTTATAAGGTTGTGGTGTATAAGATGCTGATATAAAATTAAATGCATATCTATATTCTAGCATCAAACAACAGGAAATTAGTAAACAATACCTCTTAAAATAAAGTTAAAATAGGAAATATTTAGGGATGAATCTGACAAAAGACGTGTAATAGTTGAATACTGAAAGCTACAAAATATGTCCCTAAAGACATTTAGGAAGACTAAATAAATGGAAAGATATACCATGTTCATGCAGCAGAAGACTAATATTTTTAAGATGTCAATAGTCTCCAAACTGATCTATGGATTCAATGGAATCTCAATAAAGATTCCAGTAGACTTTCTTGTAGAAATTGACAAGCTAATTCTAAACTTCGTATGGAAATGCATAGGATCTAGAATAGCAAAAAAAAAAAAAAAACTTTGGAAAAGAAAAAAGTTGGAGAAATAAGATTAGCCAATTTCAAGACCCATCATAAGATGCAATCAAGACAGTATGGTTTTAGCATAGATCCAGACAAATATAACTTTGGAACAGAATAGAGAATCTAGAAATATACCCACACATTTACGGAAAACTGATTTTCAGCAAAGGGTCTTGTCAGTAGAGAAGAGATAGGCTTTTCAGCAAATGATACTGGAACAATCATAAATAAATAAACAAACAAATAAATGAATGAAAAAATTGACTTTGATCATGATTGAAACAATTTTAAAAAATTAACGCCAAACTGATCATAAATGCCAATATAAAGCTTCTATAAGAAATCAGAAACAACATCTTTTCGATCTTGCAAAGATTTCTTAGCTATGATACCAAAAGCACAATACATAAAAGGGAAAAATTATAAATCAGACTTTATCAAAATTAAAAACTTTTGGTCATTGAAAGACACTGTAGAATAAAAATATAAGCCACAGACCAGGAGAAAATGTTGGCAATACATATACCTGATGAAGGACTTGTATTCAGAAAATGTGACAAAAACTCTCAAAACTCATTAATGATCAGATAAACAATACATTAAAAATATGGGCCAAAAAAAAAAAATGAAAAAAAAAAAAAAAACCTGAAAACAAAACATGGGCAAAAGATTTGAACAGACACCTCACCAAAGGGGATATATGGATTGCCAAAAAAGCAATGAATAGATGATCAAAATCCCCATTAGACGTTAGAGTCATGCAAACTAAAACCACAATGAAATGCCACTACACACCTATTAAAATGGTTGAAATGCAAAGGAGTGATCATGCTAAGTGCTGGAGAAGACATGGAGGAATTAGAACTCTCATACACTTCTTGTGGGAATGTAAATTGATGTAACTACTTTGAAAGACAGTTTGGAAGCGACTTAACAAGTTAAACACACACCAACCATATGAGCCAGAGATTCCACTGCCAGGCAGTTACCCAACAGGGATGAAAGCATATGTTCATTCCAAGACCGTCATGCAAATGTTCAAATCAGCCTTATTTGTAATATCCCTAAACTGGAAACAATTCAAATGTACCAGAGGTAAATTATGGTAGAGCCATGCAATGGACTACTTATTCATCACTAAAGTGGAATTAACTGTACATGCCACAACACGGAAGAATCTCAAAATAATTATACTGAGTGAAGGAAGCCAGACAAAAATCAGTTCACACTGTATGGTTCCATTTATATAAAACTCCAGAAAATACAAACTAATCTATAGTGCAGAAAGCAGATCAGTGGTGACCTGGAGACAGCAGGGGATGGGCTGAACATGTACACGGGAGAGGGAGGAGGGAGTAAAAAGGTGCATGAGGAAATTTTGAAAGTTGATGGATTTGATCATTATCTTGATTGTGGTGATGGTTTCATGGATGAGTAAATATATCACAACATATCAAATTGTACCTTTGAAATATGTACAGTTTATTGTATGTCAACTCTATTTTAGTAAAGCTGTTTTTAGAATCTCTGAATTAAACCAAATATGTCTGTAAGCCAACTATATCCCAAACAGGGCCAATTTTCAGCTTCAGAAAGAGCAGAATGCTGAAAATGAGATTTTCCCACTTTAGAGTTTCTTGTTCCTTCAACCGTAAGTCAAATCACGTCACCCCGAAATAGAAGAGCACATAGGAACGCTGACTCTAACGACACCACCTTATTCCATTCCTTCTGACAACCTTTCAGAGTCTTCAGCCCACTTGGACAATCATCTCTAACACAGGACAGACAACCAAGCTCAACATAGAGTTTTAAAGTATTTCTAGGAAATAGAATGGAGGTTCTCATCAAAGTCTGGGCTCTTGTTCTTGGTCATCACACCTCCTCTGAGCTCAGAGGCTTTCCATTCCTTATCTCTTAGGTGGCACCAAATCCAGTCACTTTTAATTTTTCTCTTACACTTTGCTTCATAGATTATTATGCTCTTATTCCCATGCTACTAGCTAGACCTAATCCCAGACTTCTCTGTGCTTGTGTGGGCTTCCCAGGGGCCCTGAGCCTCAGCCTCCTGGTATGAAAAATGAGGATAAGGACACTTTTCTCGTCCATGAGAGCACAACATGTGAGGGTTGAACAGTACCAGGTGGGAGTAGGCATTCTTCAGTAATTAGCTAGATGGGTGAAGTGTCTGCTCATTTCCTAATCCTGGCATGTTCACAATTTTTATATCATTTTAAGAAAAACATGCACAATCAGGTCCATGCCTCTTGGTTCCTAGGGAAGAAACTAACTCACTGTTTCAGGGTTAATGAAGCCCCTGGCTTAGCATCACACCAAAGCTTGACTCACCCCGCTGACCCGTCTTTTCAGGGCTCCATCGCCATGAGCCCACACCTCAGGGACCCCTTACCACTCTTCCGTTCTGGGCTCTGGCTAGTCTGATGACCAGCAGGGTGCCCCATGCCCAGACTTGCATTTGAGAACCGCTTGCCAAATAAGCCGGGAGTGAATAAGCTCGTTCTCACTTTTGCTGCTGCTGATTCTACTCCAGGCTGCTCCCTTCTGGTGCATTCCCCTGGTGAGCTGTTTGGATCATGCATCCTAAGGTGTACCTCGACACGGTGGCAGGGAGGCCACACATTTGCAGAGAGCTTTTCAGCTTCTCTTTGTGGGGGGGTTGTATGACATGAGCTTTGTGGATCTTTCAGCAATGCTTCTGATGCTAAAGGGTGTGCCTGCAGGGCTACTTTAGATCTTCAACTGTACTGTTGCTACCGACACTTGAACCTTTTGGTTTGCTGTGGATTTTCACCTGCTTAAAGTCTAGATGAGGGTAAGGCTTTATGAGCATAGGGCCCAGATGGAACGCAGCCCCATGCATCTTAGAGTCCTGGGCATTCTAGAGCTCTCGACCTGGAGTCCTATTTTCACGAGGGTCCCAAAGGCCTCCCTGGAGATGGATGAAGATAATTGGGAGGTGATCAGGCCCAGAGAGATCAGATTCAAGGTTCTTAATCTTAAGGACATAAGATTCTTCACTGACATCTCAGGGTTTCCATGGCGACACAGAGAAAGTATTCTGAGAAGGAGAGATTTGAAGAGATTCAGCCACAGGCAGTAGGTGGGGGTGATGGGATGAGCATGCCTTTTGTAGGATGCCAGGCTTTGCCTCTAAGAATTGTCTGGCTCTCTCCTGTACAGGATCTATCCTAAGTGGCCACAGAGAGTAGGATCTAAGATACTGTACATGGGAGTCCAGATTTGGGAGCATAATGGGAGACTTGTGGCACGAGGCTTATGATGAAGTCCTCATGGGTGGCTCTAAGAGCTGGCTTTGGTGTCAACACGAATCTTGGGAAACAGAAGGAGATGCCTCTGCTTGAAAATGCTGAGAACAGAGCGTCACCCGTAGCAACAACAGAAATCGTTGGTGATTGCACAAGAGAATGCGTGAGCCGTTAGGAAAGAGAGGAGCTCATGAGCTTGGTGTCCCAGGGATAATTCTGGTTGGGGACAGAAAACCGGTGATTTTGTTTTCTCCTTTTGATTATTTTATCTGAGGCTGGTATGACCCAGTGGAGCCAGAGTACACTTGGAAAATATTCCACCTGTGGCTGATGAGTCTCCGTTGGTCTTTACCACTGTCTCTTGCCAAAAATTCTTCACAGATATGCCTATGCTTCTGGCAATTTTTCACATTTTCTTTGCGGCTATACTTCAGGCTTTTCACATGACAGAACTGCTAGAGATACCCCCCGTCCTCCCTCCCTCCCCGTTTGTCCAGTCAAATCTGTGGCTGCCTGGCCATTTAATGTTAAGATGATGAATGGTATTCCAGGATCTCCTTCATCCATGCAGCAAAAAAAGTGTATCCAAAAATACCTACTATGTGCCAAGGACCATGGTGAGGGAAACAAGGATGAACCGGAAATGATCCTTATTCTGCTGTTGAAAAAGGAAGTCCTTTTTCGTAATCCAAATGGTTATCCCTTGGCTGAGTTGTTTCATAGCCATAGATATTCTCACCCCGAGCCACACTTTTACTATTTATTTATTTATTATTTATTCATTTATGTAGTTATTTGCTTGTTTATTCATTTATTTTTGAGGGGGTGGGGATTGAGCCCAATCGCTGAGCCACATTGGCTTCCCTGAGTTGGTTTTTCAGCTTTGTTTTGCTTGTTGTTTGTTTTTGTTCTCTCAGGAGAAACTGGAACTGAACCCGGGACCTCCCATGTGGGAAGAGGGAGCTCTACAATTTATTTTTGAGTACACACTGCGTCTGGCAGTACATAGTGCATTTTAGGGTGATTCTAAAATTTCTTTTCTTATTTTACAGTAGAGAAGAAAGTAAGCCGAAGCCTGGGTCTCACTAAGAAATAGCAGGTGCTCCGGCAAAGCTCACCCCCTGCCCGGCTGTGAAGGGAAGTGGGTGGGGGGGCGGTAGTGAGAGGAGTAGTGGGGTCACACTGCGCACCTGACCCCCAGGAGCCGGAAGTGGAGCCAAGACCAGGTTCTAGAAGTTGATTTCTGAAGGGATCAAGGTCCACGTTGTGTAAACCTCTTGGAAACTGGAGTTGCCAATCCCAGCTGAGAAGTGGAACCAAGGCATGACAATCAGGCAGGCTTTAGCTCACCTGAGGTCACCAGAGCCAGGGTTCGGGTGGAAAAGCAGAAGCCAAAGCACGTGGCTCTAAGCGAGGGAAGCATCGAGAACGGGTCAGTGAGGGAGCTGAGCGGAGGTGCTGTCCACTTGGCCTCCACCCAGGCCCCAGGTAGCCACGTTGCAGCTGCACCCCTTGTTTGTTTGCCTCCTTCCCACAGCTGCAGACCAGCATGTGGATTCTGCTTCTAAAATGCAAGACTTAAGTTAGTATAACATCTGGGATCTTTACATCTTTATCTGCCTTATTTTCCCTCTTTGGAGATTCCACTGATTGTGGGATGTACCACCTAATTAATACTGGCATTTCAGGAGTGGGAGAAAGGGTAGGAAGGAAATAGTTTACTAAATATCTGTAACTTAAAAAAAAATAAAGTTGCACACACCTCCCATCTCACCAAACCACTTCCTCTGAGCCCACCAGGACACTTCCTGTACCCATGCTGTTCTCACATGACCCCATGCCCATGTGCAGCTTCCCAGGCATACTCTCCCACTCCCTTGCCCCGCTCTCCCACCCTTCCTCTCGTCACCTGGAAACCCCTGGCTCTCTGCCGTGTCCACACTGCACTCAAGAAACTGAACGTGCTGGAGAAAACACACCACCAGGGAGCACGGACTCATTTAAACTTACGACTCCACATCATGGAAGCCATCAGCACGGAGACTTTTTCACCTCCTTTTTGATTGCCTGAGACCTCCAAACCACTCCCTGCTCTTCAGCCTTACCTGGGGACCACGATCATCATTCCCTGAGGAAAGATAACCATCTTTCCCATTCTCTCCACCCACCTGCTTCTGCATCTGTAAGCGCATCTTGCAGCTTGCTTAGTGTGGCAGCCAACCTGTCCTTCCACCCAGGGCTTTCCTTCTGCAATTCCCCTCCCCGCTTTTTTCACGTCCATCATTAAATTCTCCCTTTTTACCAAATCATACCCATCAGCATACCAATGTGCTGGAATGCATCCTAAAGACCCTCTCCTGACCCCGAGTCCTGCTTGCTTCTGCCCCTTTGTTCTGCTCTCCTTTATAGCCACCCTCCTTGAAAGAGCTGCCCATACTTGCTGCCCCCAGGGCCTCACCTGCCAATCTCTTGGGTGATCTCCAGGCAGGCACCACTGTGCTGATAGAACTGTCTGGGTTGTGTGGGCAGAGCAGGCTGTCAGGTGTTCGTCCTCATTTGCCATGCAGCTCCTTCAAAGTGATAAAATGATACAATGATTAAAAAAAAAAAAAAAAAAAAGCTCAGAGAAGGCATCCAGAGCAGCAGAAAGTAATGAGTGACAGTAGAAAAGCCACGAGGATGCTCAAAATAACTAAAGAGAACTTGAGGATGTTTTTTACATTTTGAAAAAAAATAATTGATTTGAAATAATTATGGACTCAGAAAGGCTACAAAAGGAGCACAGAGAGTCCTTGCCAGTCCCTCACCCAACCTCCCATAATGTTCACATGTCACATCACCGTGGTCACATTATCAAAACCAAGAAATCAGCCTCGGAACAGTTCTATCAACTAGACAGTGCACTTTATTTGGAATTCACTAGTTATTCCGCTAATGCTTTTTTCTCTTCCAAACCATGTGTTTAGTTGTCATGTCACCAAGAATCCTCCAATTGGTGATAGTTCTTCAGTCTTTCCTCAAGTATTGAGTATTGAGTGTATTGAATATCAATACTGAGAGTATTGAGCAGTTATTTTTCTAGAATGTCCCTCAATTTGGGTTTGTCTGATCTTTTTTAAATGATAGATAGAGGCACTTTTGGCAAGAATTCCATAGACTTCTAGAATGCTTTACACAGACTGTTTTACTACGAGACAGATGATGTTCTAAGTGTTTCTGATACATTAACTTAAAATTCTCAAAGCCACTCTGTGAATTAATGATTTATCTACATTTTACAGATGAGGAAGCTAGAGCTTAGGGAAGTTAAATAATTGTCTGAATTCACACACTTAGTATAGACAAAGTTGAATCTTGGACAGCAGCTCTCCATTTAACTCTATTGGTGACGTTTGGGCTCTCCGTGTCAGGGAAGGACTGATGGCTGGGAGCTTCCAGGAGACAGCTTTGGTGGGAAGAAGGAAGAAACTTCTGACAAAACTCTTCAAAGAGGAAAAGAGGAGCCTTTGGAGGTTGTGAGTTCCCCAGCATTAGAGGTATTCAAGCACAGGTGAAATAACCACTTGGCAATTCCTTTCCCACTGTTGAGATTCTAAAATTTGATCATAAAGAAAAAGTAAAGCTCTATGTAGGCTATTGTTATTCTTAAGACTGAACAGTTGCTCTCTTCCATTTAAACTCTTGTTCCATTTGTGTCTGGTTTTACTTTAAGGTAAGGATTTAAACAAAGAAAGATAAAATTAAACCAGACATTTAAAAATTACAAGTAGCTAGATGGGAAACAATATCAAATAAAAAAATTGGTATACAGAAAAATGAAAAGACTCTATTAGCGCAAGCTATCAATTCTGGACCATATTCATAATATGCCTGTTACAAATATCCTGTTAATAAGCCTTAGAGCTTGTTAATAAGTGGGAAATAAAGATTATTATTCCACACTGTTCCTTTATGTGATCATAAATTGCCTTATTTTCTCATACATGCAGGATACATGAATGAATCTTTATGGATCTTTTCTTTTACATAGCAGATGATTTCACATTCCATTAAATATTGATCTATAATTATAATTGTGCTTGTAGTTCAGTTATGAAACATGTTTGGACAAGCAACTATTTCAAATTGATGTACTAGGATGGGAGGGAGAGAATGCATCTCAAGCTTTACCGTGCAAGCGACAAGCGGTTTGTATGAGAGAGTGGTTATCAATGGATCAGTGATACCTGGAGCTGCAGAACAGCTGTTCTTCGGGGTTCCTCTGGGGCCCAGGATTCCTTAACATCTTTATCCACGACCTGGGTGAGATGGAATGGAAAGCAGGCTTCCTGCCTTTGCAACTGACACAGAGCTAGGTGGGGAACTACAGGCCTTGACTATTACATTTTAAATGCTTCTAAAAGTTGTCATTCAAACTGCTCTTGGCAAATCGTGGCACCAGCAATTCAGCAACATTCATTGACTGGTCTCCATGGGTGGAGATGTCTTAGGAGAAAGGAAGAATTACAAAGAAAGCAGAAAACTGTTTTCTGCTCTTCAGCAGTTAGCCAACAGATTGGGACCAAAGGCCAAGAACGCAAAGATAGTAGTCCAGGACACAAGGTTTGTCTATGCGCACACAGCTAAAAATGATACTTGGTTAAAGATTTACAGCACTCAGATTAGTGAAGGGGTTGGATTGAAGGTGCAGCAAGGCACGGATGACTTGACAGCAGAAATGGCGAGGCTCGAGGTCAGTCTGAAAGAAACAAGGATAGAGTTGTCCATTCTGAGACTGGTTACACAAAACCGTGGTACTGAAAAATGGGAACCGTGTGCTCAGGGTGAGGGAGAATAAGTGAAAGAAGCGAGAGAAAACATATAACCGAATTCTTTAAGGGCTTGTAAATTAAATGCCAATATGGATTTAAAAGTAAGCGTTTAGAGACATCCAGACACTATAAGCAGGGCAGACAGCTTCATAGTGTAACAGACTTAGATTCATTTATAGTTTCTCTACACATGGCTTTTCTGCCCCTTTTATTTGAACCTATAATTAGCACTATGCTTGTTAAATATGTGTCCCAGAGACATATATCTTTGGTCTGTCCATGTGCCAACTGAGCCATGAATCTCAGCAGAGTTGCAACACCTACTCTCCATTTCACTGGACTCACCCAGGACAACTAACAAGGAGATGATGATGGACAAGGACCATCCCAAGGAAGAGAGTGTCTGCAACTGCAAGCAAGATACTTCCATCCATCTGCCCCATGGGATCTAGGCCCCCTCTCAATTAGAAACAGAGTGGACATCACCATCTGCAAATCCTCAAGATTGGGGAATGAATAATGGACTAAAATAGACTTATTATTATTCTATTGTGGACTTATTGTTATTCTGGCAATGGAAGAACTTGTGTCATTGATATAAAGGCAGTGGTCACCAGAGGTTCTGAGCAGAGGGAGAGGGAAGAATAGATGTAAAATGGGGACATTTTTGGGACATTGGAATTGTCCTGCATGACATTGCAATGATGGATACAGGCCATGATATATTTTGTAATAACCTACAAAATTGTACAGGATAGAGTGTAAACTATAATGTAAACTATAGTCCATGGTTAGTAGCAATGCTTCAATGTGTGTTCATCAATTATAAGAAAAGTACCACACTAACGAAGGATGTTGTTGACATGGGAAAGTGTGGCAAGGGGAGGGGTTGGGGCATATGGGAATCGCCTACATTTTTAATGTAACATTTATGTAATCTAAAGCTTCTTTAAAAATAAAAATAAAAAATAAAAAAGAAAGCAATGACTATCACTTAAATGTAAAATCTCTAGTAATAAATGAATACATATTTAGTACTTAAAATAAAAAAGTAAGTGGTAAGTTCCTCAAAATGCTAAATGTAGAACTACCATATGACCCAGCAATCCCACTTCTCAATATGTATATAGTCGAACAAATTGAAAGCAGGAACGCAGACAGCTATTTGTACACAAACTATTCACAATCACTAAAAGGTGGAAGTGTCAATCAGCAGATGAATGGATTAACAAAATGTGTTATATCCATGCAATGGAATATTATTCAGCCTTAAAAAGGAATGAAGTTCCAATACATGCTATTATATGGATGGGCCTCGAAGACAACCTGTTGAGTGAAACAAGCCAAACACAAAGGGACAGATATTGTATGATTGTACTCATAAAATAACTAGAATATGAAAATTTATATATATAGAAAGTAGAGTTTGGGTTACCAGGGTGGGGAAGGAGGGAGAATGGGGAATAAATGCATAATGGTAGCAGGGTTTCTTTTTGGGATGATGGGAAAGTTCTGGTAATGGATGGTAGCGAAGGTAGCTCAACATTATAGTGTGAGCGATCCCACTGAATGGCATGCTTGGAAGTGGTTGAGATGGGAAAGTTCATGTGTTATACATGTTTCCACAATATGAGAGAGAGACAGAGAGAGAGAGAGAGAGAGATTTAAGAGGAAATAACAACTAGACAATACATACTCCTAGACTGGATCTAATAATGGAGGAGAAAATGCCAAAAAGGACATTTGAAAAAACTGGCATATATACTGTAAGCTTTATAGCAATGTTAAAATTCTTAAACTTGATAACTGTACTTAAGTTGGTTACACAATTGGATATCCTTATTTTTATGAAATGTACATGGAAGTATTAAGTGTTCAAGGAGCATGATATATACAACTTACTGTCAAATGTTTAGAAAATAGGAAAAAAGGTAGGTGGAGATAGCTAGCTAGCTAGATATGGGCAGATCTGCTGGAGTTCCCTGTATAGTGTTTGTATTAGTTTTGCAACCATGTTGTGAGTTGGAAATTATTTCAAAATAAAAAGATTTAAAGAGGTAATCTGTAAATATAGAAAATGTAGAACTAAATGTAAGTAAAGTAGAAGTGATAGATAAAGCTTATGAAATACAAAATTGCTGCATTTAAAGATGGAAGAGAGACAAAAGTCTTTGTCATCACTATGAACAAAATTCATAATATGTTCACTATAATTCATTGGAAAACTAAACAAACAAGCAAACAAAGGAGAAAATACCTAAATAAAGTATGCTTACATGTGTGTTTGTGCATATATAATTGATTTATTAAGATATAATTCACATCCTCTAAAAATCACCCTTTTAAAGTTCTTCTGTACTTCTTATTCTATGACTACTCTAGCAGAAAACCACCAAAAATAATTGACAAAATGGATTTGCTTAGCTTGGAGAGTAGGAAAGCTCTCAACCTCGAACATGGTGGAGATTGTTTATTTTCAGAGTGGGCAATGGATTTCGCTGACTGTGAAGTCACTAGAGAAGGTAAAAAGGATTTCCCCAATAAAGATCTTTGAAATATCTTTCTGGCTAGGTATAAATGTCATCTTACATGACAATATGATTGTATGCTAAGATCTTAGGCTTTGTGTGTGTGTGCCTTTCAGTAATTTGGTTCTAGTGTTTGTCAGTTCTCTGATTGTGTTATGTTGAAACATGCAAACTCCCAGAGTAGAATAATTCCAGAAGTAGGAAAACAAATAAATAGTTATAGTCATTAGGCATTTGGGCCAGCGTGAGATATAAATATTGTCTCGGTTTCTGACAAAATATCCAAAATCAGCAGCTGAGTGCATTTTCTCCTTTTTTCTTCATTGAACAGCCACACACATTGTCTGATTTTTAAATCAGCTGTCAACATGAAACCAGATGGCATAAAATGGTGCAATGCTAAACATAAATTCTCCTGCCAACAGGGTGAGAAGGGAGCTGCTGTTAATCTCAAACAAACTGGATGGATAAAAGCAATGTTCTGTGGTGAGCCTGCCATCTTGGTGACTTGGCCATCTCTGGTGATTGACACTCTGCCTTGCCACCTGGAAAATAAAGACCATTTGTGTAGCTGTATGATAAGCATCTGAGCTTCCCCTTTTCTCCCACTTTCTATGGGAGGAAACAAAATAGAATGTGGACAGCAGCTGTGAGCCCTATCTCACAGATGGTGCCAAATAATCCACAAAAGTCTTTTGTCTGCAGATACATTGTCACTTGACAGGTGTGATGGTCGAAAGCGGCTTACGGAGACCCCCACTCTCTCAAAGGAGAAGAAGACTGCTCAATCATCGGGGTCTCCACCCAACGTGATTAGAATCTACAGCTCTCTTTTACCTGTTTCCCATGTACAGGCTATTTCCAAAGTTTCTCTCTATTTGGATCCACCATACAAAAAGCTGTCAACACTCATGGGGCTGATAAACGAGACTTCAACAATTTGCATTCCCCTCAGCACATTTTCAGACTTCAACTGTCACTCACTTTCCTCTCTTCCTTTATAGCTCCCTGCACCTACTCGGTTGTAAAATACAAATATACTAGAAAATTCCCTTTTCAGTACAGTTCCACTGAAATCAGCAGAAGTTAACAGAAACAAGAAAAATTTCTCCCCCTATCTCCAATAAAGGGAAAGAGAGAGGAGGGAGAAACTGGGAAGGGGCATAGGGGAAGGTTTTCCACAGGATTAAGTCTGCTCTAGTCCAAAGAAGGCTTTCTTGCTACAAAATATCAGTACTGATGACTAAAGGTGGTCTTTGAAACCATGAATAAACCTTTCAGCTACCTTTTAAAAGTTGATATTTTTAATGCATACATACTAAGCAGTCACGCTCTTTGGAAATTTCCAAAGGATATTTTGTTATTCATTTTAGGTTTAACATTTGCATCCTGATACATATTTAATATCAAATATAATTTCTAATCAACTTCTAGCAAGCAATTCTAGATTTGAAAATGGTTGAATTATGTTATTATGGCCTTAGTAATATTTTCTTATCAGAGAATCTGTATGTGCCATTAGAATCTAAGCTGACACAATATATTAGTATTGAATCAAGATCATTGACTAGTTATCCTGGCTATTTAATAAGCTTTTTTTGCATATAGAATTCTTTCATTGAATTATCTTAATGACATTATATCAATCACATCTCTCTAATATCTTGGAAGGGGATGATCCTGTTTGTGTAAATTTTTATACATCTGTATTTATATGTGTGCATAGAAAGATTTAAACTAGAGTTCAGCAAAATGTTGAGTGTTTACTTTTGATGGTAGATTTATGATGATTTATGGTGATTTTTTTAGGAGGTACAGGGGATTGAACCCGGGTTCTTGTACATGGGAAGTAGGCTCTCAAATCACTGAGTTATGTTCTCACTCCCCTGGGGTGATTTTAAACATATTAAAATTATTTCTGTATTGTTTCATATATATCTTGCATATGTATCTTTTTGTTTTATAAAATTAAAGAGCTATTTTTAAACGGCCTGAAAATATCAGTGAAGATTCAGGCCCCATCCCTTCTCAGTGGAGAACCTAAGTTCATGAATATATAATGGGAACATTTTCAAGTGATGAAATTGTGGAAATAAATGTACCTGATTCATTCATCCATCCATTTGATTATTTGTAAGTTCACTCATTCAGTCAATCACATTCAGCACCTACGACCTATCAGAAATGGGATCGTTTTGAGGGATGCACAGTCATTATATGGAAGCTCCAGATTAATGATTTCCTTTAAAAATATTAATCTTAAAATGATTGCACATTTGGGTGTAACTTCAATACTCAAGCTGTTAGTCAAGAGTTGGGTATACAAGCCCACTTAACTGGGACAGAATGACCTTGCCAACAAATGGTGCTGGGAGAACTGGATATCCATAGCCAAAAAACATGAGGGAGAATCACCATCTCACATATTAAAGAAAAATTAACTCAAGATGGTTCAAAGACCTAAATATAAGAGCCAAGACCATAAAAGTCCTAGATGATAATTCAGGGAAGCATCTATGAGATATCATAGTAGGAAATGGTTTCATAAACATTACACCCCCAAAAAATATATAAACGAGACCTCTTCAAAATTTAAAACTTTTGTGCTTCAAAGGAATTTGTCAACAAAGTGAAAAGGCAGCTTATTCAATAGGAGGAAATATTTGGGAACCACTTATCTGATAAGGGCCTAATATCCAACGTATTTTAAAAACTTCCAGTATCTCAAAAATAGAAAAAAACCAAACAGCCCATTTAAAAAATGGGCAAGAGTCTTTAATAGACACTTCTCCAAAGAAGAAATACAAATGGCTAAAAAGCACATGAAAAGATCCTAAAGATCACTAGGTACTAGAGAAATGCAGATCAAAACTACAATGAGATCTCACTCTACATCTATTAGACTGGTGGCTATTAAAAAAACAACAACAGAGAACTACAAGTGTTGGAGAGGATATGGATAATGGGAACACTTATCCACTGCTGGTGGGAATGTAGAATGGTATAGCCATTGTGGAGGACAGTTTGGTGGTCCTTCAGGAAGCTAACTATAGAACTGCCATATAATCCAGCAATTCCACTTCTGGGTATATGCCCAAAAGAATTGAAAGCAGGGACACAAACAGACATATGCACACCAATGTTCATAGCAGCATTATTCACTATTGCCAAAAGTTGGAAGCAACCCAAGTGTCCATCAACAGAAGAATGGATAAGCAAATTGTGGTATATACATACAAAGGAATATTACTCAGCTTTAAGAAGGAATGCAGTATTGACACATGGGACAGCATGGATGATTCTTGAAGAACGTATGTTAAGTGAAGCAAGCCAATCACTAAGGACAAATATTACATGATCTCACTGATATGACTTAAGCAAATTGAGCAGGCACAGAGCTAGAGTCTGGAAGATAGGTTATCAGGAGACAGAAAGGAACTAGTGTGAGGAACTGATGCTCACTATGGGCAAAACTTATGAAAAAGTGGAAGTGGTAGTTTGGCAGTGGATGGGGGTGATAAGGGTACAGGGATGTGAGAGGGTTAGATGGTGCTGGAATGTGAGGGTGAACAGGGTGGGGGTTGGGATGGGCTATCTATGGAACTTAGGAGAGGGCTGGAGGAAGGTACAGGTGATTTCTGGGGATTTGTAGGTCTGTGGTTGAAACTACAATGGTGGGAATGCTTTTTTTTTGGCAAATACGGCAGGGAAGGGTCACTGGTGCAGGGCATTGGTGGTAGTGGGATATGTGGGATAGTGTGTACCTGGAGCATGCTTCTGTGGAATATGATTGTGTTCATCTTGGCATAGGGTGTTATCTCAGTGGGTGAAGACCCACACAATAAACAAGAATATATTACACTCCCATCCTGGGAAGTCCTGTTATGTTCTCAAACAGAGGGGCAAGAACATCTCAAGTACATAGACAGCACCTAATAAAAGAAAGCAGACCAGTATATCAAACCTTCAATATTAATACATGTAACTATGAACCTTATTGTTCAAAAATTGAAACTTAGTGGTTACCAGAGGTTCTGAGGGGCGGGGGAGGGAGGAATGGGTGGAACATGGGGCATCTTTGGTGCATTGGAGTTGTTCTGCATGATCTTGCAATGCTGGATACAGGACATTATACATTTTGTCAGAACCTATAAAAGTATATGGTGCAAAAAGTAAACCATAATGTAAACCACTGACCATAGTTATTTGCAATGCTTCAATATTGGTTCATCAATTGTTACAAATGTATCATACTCATGTAGGATGTTATTGGTAGGGGAGTATGTGAGTGTGGGGGATAGTGGGGTGTAAGGAAATCCCCTGTATTTTCCATGTGACTTTTCTGTTACCTAAAGCTTTTTGGAAAATAAAGAGAATAAAAAAATTAGACATCAAGGGAATATACAGAAGAAATTGTGACTATTCATGAAAAATAAGAGATCTTATGGTGATAAAAGGCATAATGCAAAAAACCTTTTTATTTTATTATTTTTTTTGTTTTGTGTTTGTTGTTTAATTATTTTATTTTATTATCATTATTTTTTGTTGGCTTTGTTTTGGGGGAGGTTTGGGTTGCAAAGGGGCTGCAGCTGTGGTAGGGGAAGGTCACTGGCCTGTGGTATCAGTGGTAGAGGGATGTTTGTGGGGGTGTGTGCTTGAAGCATGCCTCTGTAGAGTGTTGTGTTCATGTAGTCATGTCTCGGTGGGTAAAGACCCACAGAATATCTGAAGGAATGTTGAATTCCCATCCTGGTGAGTCCTGCTACATTCTTTCATAGAGTAATGAGAATCTCTGTAGTACACGGTCAGTGCCTAGCAAAGGAGGGTGGACCGATGTGTCAGGCCATTGATATTGATGCTTGTATTTATGAACCTTTATCTTGTGAAACTGAAGCCTGGCCAGGTAATATATATTGCCTAACAGTTACCTCCTGAGGGTCTCCTTGTTGCTCAAATGTGACCTCTCTCAAACCAAACTCAGTATATAAATTCACTGTCTTCCCTCAATGTGGGACATGACTCTCAGGGATGAGCCTCCCTGGCACAAAGCGATTAATACCAAGCACTAACTAACAATGCATTTGGAGAAAGACTTAGACCAAAAAGGGGAAATATTAATTGCAAATGAGATATTATGGCTAGGAGATATCAAAGTGAGTCAAGCGGTCATTCCAGAGGTTACGCTTATGCTCGTCTTAGGAAGATCTCACTGACTGCCACAGAAAACAATGCCTCAAATAGGGGTGTTTCTGGGGGCTCTAGAGACATCTAGACACTCTAGGCAGGGCAGACAACCTCAGGAAATTGGCACCCTGTCAGTGGGCCTTACCTTGGAATATCTGATAACCCATTTCCCCAATGTATCAGAGTTAGACTTATTTATAATTTTCTTACACATGGTTCTTCTATCCCATTTACTTGAACCTATAATTAGCACTATACCCACTAAATATGTGTCCCAGAGACTTAAATCTTCTAGCTGTTCGTATGCCGGCAAGCCCTGAATCTCAGCAGACTTGCAGTCAACATCTACTCTCCAGTTCATCAGATTCCCCCAGGACAACTAACAAAAGGATGATGATGGACAACACCCAACCCAAGAAGCAGAGAGTATCTAAAGCTGCAAGCAAGAGAGTTCTATCCATCTGCTCCATAGGATCTAAGCCCCCTCTCAATCAGAATCAGAGTTGGCATCACCATCCTCAAATCCTCAAGAGTGAAGAATGAACAAACATAAGGGAGGAATAAAACTATGGACCAAAGTAGGCTTATTATTATTCTGGCAATGGAAGAACTTGTAACGTTGATGATATAAAGGCAGTGGTCACCAGAGGTTCTAAGTGGAGGAACAGGGAACAATATATGTAACAAGGGGCATTTTTGAGACATTGGAATCATTCTGTGTGATATTACAATGATGGATACCAGCCGTTATACATTTTGCCAAAACCTATAAAATGGCCCTGTGCAAAGTGTAAACCATAATGTAAACTATAGACCATGGCTAGAGGCAATGCTTCAATATATGTTCATCAATTCTAACAAATGTTCCACAGTAATGAAAGATGTTGTTAATATGGGAAAATGTGGGAGGGGAAGGGGATGGAGTATATAGGAATCCCCTATATTTTTGATGTAACATGTATGTAATCTAAAGTTCCTTTAAAAATAAAGAAAACCATAAAAAAAAAGAGTTGAGTAAAGCTTCCAGGGCTATGCAGTTGTGCATATGGAGGCTCCCATGAGCTGCTATTCCCACCTGTGAAGTGGAGCAATGAAAATGGCAGTCTTTTCACTTTAAGGATTACACAAATTGTCCCTATTGATGATTGTGTTGATAAATGGAGGAATCAGCAAAGAAAAACACAAAATATTCCTTGTTTTATGGTAAATGTATATGAGACAGAAACTTTAGCAAAGACTGAATAATTTGAAAAATGAGATTATAAAATGATTATAAGAAAAACATGGCAAGAATATGTTTTCTTTATATGCCTTTACATGAATTACCTTACCATGTGAATGAAATATATTCCCGAGATTATCAATAATTGAGAATGTGGGCAAATCATTTTACTTTGAAAGCAAAATGAGAAAAGACAAAAAAAAACAAAACAAAACAAAACAAAAAAAAACCATAGTCATAGTTATCGATTTCTACCTCCTTTCCACAGCTCTGTCTTCACTCCTCACCTGTTGTCTAGAAGAGTCTCCCTTCTCATTTGGGGCAATTGCTTCCAGTTATGCAATAAAATTATCATATGCTATGCTTGTTACCAATGGGACATTATGCTTGCATATTCTTTTCAAATGTAGAGTGTTAAGGAAATATGGTGTTTCTGATAGTCATCTATATATCTATAAGAGGATTTCCTGCATTATGAATCTTTTAATTCAGTTTTTATTTTAGATGGGCACATATTATAAATTATCTCTTTATCTTCCTTTCAGTGAAAGGGAATTGGAGAAGGTTAAAACATAGGATCTCTGTTACTTTGGTGCATGATATAGTAATTAAACTCCATCCCTCTTGCTCATGTGCAATTTAGGCACATTTCCAAAGAAAAGTGGAATAGATCTAATTGGATGGAAGTAGTTATTAATGAACTAATTTGTTTATATTGATGTTAAGGGAAAAAGGTTCACCGCCAGGCTTCTTCACTCAGCATACCTGTTGGGCAATACCTCCTGTTTCATGTTTCCTATTATTATAAGTGTGTTTTCTGAAATCCATCAGGCTGTTAGTCTCCAAGTCAGAGATTCATAACTGTGGCCTCACGGAATAATCAGCACATAAGCACGCCAAGTGTCTCTCTCTGGATCTGATGTTCCCATGACACACAATACAGACTGTCCAGGAGCAGGGCTGCTCAGGTTTCAAGTCTGAGCTGTGATGGCACCTTCCAAATAAGGCAAAGGATCCTTGGGGTGTGTATCGTAAAGGCAGCGATTGAGTTTCAGTCCATGAGGAAGAACGTATGGGATCTCTGGTGTCAAGTTGGTCTTGGCATCCTTTCCCTTCTGGAAACCTCAGAAACCCAGGGACCTGTGCAATAAGTCCTTGTTCCATCAGTAACTGTTTGCCTCGAGTGGAGCAGCCCCAATCCTGCTCAATGTATATGGAATATTACTCATCTCTATTTTACACGTTTTCATGTTTATATCTTGCTCCCTGGACTTACTGGGGATGCTGATTTAAAGCAGATTCTTACATGAACACATTGGGCTGAAATTGTCTGTAAATTGGGAAAAGGCAAATAGAACAAAAAGGTGGGCACCTTTTTTAGTGGCAAAAGTGTTGGATTTGAAGTTAGAATTCTTGTGGTTTGATACATAGCTGGAAATTAACTATAATAGAAACAAGGACACATCATTTAAAATTTACCAGCCTCCTTTATTTTTAAAGAAATAATAACCTCGGAAATGGGAATAAATAATAATGGATACTTTAGATAATTGTTGTGACGCAGTGGTGAATTGTGAAATGTAAATTGTTAAACTGATCTAAGGAGTAATTGTTATAAAGAGAAGCGCATTTCCATATGGGCCAAACAATATTCCTACATAGTATTTCTGGCTTGTGGCATGCTAGAAGTTTCTATTGGGTAGAAGAGATACTTTAGGTATGGTTTTATCATGGCTGTGGGATTTTAATTGGTACCGACATAGAGGTAGGCTATAGGAAAGTTGACAAGAGGAGAGGATCTGGGGCTGAGAAATAACGTGAGTGAACCCACAGAGGTTAGAAAGCACAAAGCATACATGGAGACCACATTTCTGGGGTTCACGGATGCAGCTCTCCCAAATCCTGGAGGCAATGCCATGGCCCTTTTCAAGACAGCCCGATCAAAACATGGCGTCATGGGTCCCTTTGGGCTCTGCCTCTCTTCCTTCATCTTTTTCTAGGTTCACCCTTGGATTGGGTCTGTGTGTTCTCTTCCCAACAGTGACCTTGGCCCCTTGATAACAAATCAGAGTTCCACGTTATCTAGCCAACCCCCAGATGACTGAGGTCAGCCTTCCCTGGTTCAGCTCAGGCTAAGGATCCCTGTTCCCAGAGACAACCTACCAGCAGAATAAACAGGATGGGCACGTAGTGAGAAATAAGTGGTTGAACAGGGTTAGCAGGGGTGACCACTGACCTAATGGCCAAGGAGCTTAGTCTTTTCCTTGGGAGGGCAGCAAAGCACAGGAGATGCCTGAGCAAGGGGGTGATGGGATAAAGACCAGGTTTCAGGATCATCCACAAGACATGCAGGATGACTAGAGCAGGGAGATTGAGGATTCCACAGATAGAAGAGGCCAAGGCCAGTGGGAAGTGAATTCACGAGAGATACCAGGAAGGAAGACTTTTTGCCTGTTTATGACCTTTGTGACTGGTACTGAGAACAGAAATGAGGCACCCCAGTAGAAGTCTGGGTTTTTTTTTAGGTGATAATTTGTGAATATGTTGGCTGAGCCCTGGCTATGAAATAGAAGCCTTGAGATTCTGTCTACTTATGGGAATGGAAATACTTTCTTACTTATTCCCAGGCCCAGATTGTTTGAACTATGAAATTATATATATAACTCGATTTTTAAAAATTAACTTGGGCATTAAGTAGATTTTTTTTTTTTTGCTAAAACCTAACCATGTTGCGGCTAGAGGGAAAAAAGTTCTGAAGATGGAGACGTGCCTTTTGGGGAGAGGGCTTGGCTAAACACAGGGTCTGAGATCCCTCCCTGCCTCAAAGCAGCACCACCTTCGGGAATTCACACATTGGAGCTCCAGTTAGGAATCCTCTTGAAAGGATATTCTGCTGCTGTGAAAAAAAAGAAAGCTTAAAAACAATCAAGCTAATTTGTGATGGCCTAGATTAAATTTTAAACTCTAAAACAATGATCCACGTGCTTTTCTGCTTCTCCCCTTTTGTTTTCTATTCTTTGTCGTAGGTACCTCATCACTGCTTTCAAAATGCTTTCCTTTCCTTGCAGCCATCTGCACAATTACCTACGTCTAGCAAAAGGTATTCAACTACACACCTGGCAGTGTGGTTTCTTCTGGAGGACTAAGGAAGCGTTTCATCTCTTCGATTCTTCCACCAGAAAGCAAACGGACAAAAGCTGTTTTTGTTTTATCGTATTTATGGGAACGTTGAAGTAGCTGAGAAAAATAACCTTAATCCTACCAGGGGGCCCTTTGTTTTTAAGCACCTTTTCTGAGGAAAATAAATGATGTCATTGTGTCAGCACAACGTCGGTAGACCCTGAAGATGCAGTTCTGGGCACAGAGACCCCCATGGAGACCTCAGGCCCCTCCCCTGGTCATGAACACAACGTGCTCTCGGTGGCTGCCGAATTTGCCCTTGCCCTTTGCATTGCCACGCTAAGGATGGGCATTGGTGCCCTCAGCGTCAGTGGGGCTATTGATTCGGAAGACTGATGAGCAGGTCTGAACATGTGGGCTGCCAGCAGCTGGAGGACAGTCTTTCCAGAGAAGCAGACCTGCCTCTTTATGATCCCCTCTTCTCAGGAATTTTCTCCTGGCACTGGTTCTCATGCCAATTGATCTCACTTAAAAAAAAAAAAAAAGCATAATAGATCACACTGTACTTGTGAGACTTCTCTCCCCTGGTTGCTTTCTTTCCTAACTCGTGTTTAACTTGTCTTTTAATGTATCACACCTGGTTACTCATTTCCCCGATGTAGCCTCTGAGCTGATAACTCCCTGGAAATATGTTATCCCTCATCTGCAACACTCCTCGGCAGCAAACTCTAACGAGGCAAACGTAGCCTTACAACAGGACCTCACTCTGCCATTTCTCCAGGGTAAAAGGAGGGCGCGTGACCGTGATCCTCAGTGTTCCCTGAGCAAGTTAGCTCACGTAGAACCCAGACGGAATGCTTTGCCTATCATCTGGGCAAACACAGTCAGCAAATGGTGGACCTAATTCAAAGTAAAGAACGACCTTTTCGCTCATTTTGAACATTTCCATTATCACATCGCCCTATTTGCGGTGGCTTCGCCTAAATAATATCATAATGGAGAATGCTGACATGATCAAATGCAGCCTCTGATAGTAAATGCTATTAAGGGTTAGAGCACCTGACTCTCCAGCCTAATATTCTTCATCATTTTGTTTGATTTGCTTTACTCCTCTCTGCTAAGGCTAGTAAACAGGGAAAATTAATTTATATTGCCCTCTAGTGAATAATGGTTGCAAACGCTTAACACCAGAGCACTTACTGAATTTTTGGGGGGTTAAGCATGAAACTTCAGCTAATAATTTAAATTGTCTATAAAACACATTGTTTTGTCAGGCATATAAAGGCAATTCATACCTGTGTTAGAAATATAAAGTGTGTCTGAAACTCTCTTCTGAAATTCAGGCACCTTTATTCAATATGCCTGCTCTGCAGGTCCCCTTGGATCTGCAAGAACCATCTTTACTTCAGCTTTACCCCCACGATCTTGCTCTTCTAGCCGTACTCCCCATCTTCTCCTCTTGCCAGCTGCTGATGCCACGAACTGAGACGTTATCCTTGATTCGTCTTGTTTTCTCATGTGCTACAACCTGTCCCCATGATGGTACTTTCCAAATAAGTACATTTCAAAATAAACTGACCTCTTTTCACCACCTCCACTTCCGCACTCCTGATCTAAGATGTCATCATCTCTCCCCTGGAATTTGAAGAGCCACCTTGCTGGTCTGTCTGTTTCAGGTCTTATCCACCCAGAGTCCATAGTCTGCATAGCTGCAGAATGATCCTTTTAAAGCAAAAGTCCAGTAGTGTCTGTTATGGACTGACTCACGACCCCCACAAAGACAAGTTCGTGTCCTACCCTGGTCCTATGAACTTATTTGCAAATGGGATCTCTGAAGATATTCTTACTTAAGGGGAGGACAAACTGAATTGGGGGCACCTTGGTTCAGTATAGCTGGAGTCCTTACATGCAGAGGAGATTTGGATGGTCAGTAGGAGATGGATGGGGAGAGCCGGCCATGAGTTAAGGGTTAAGGGTTGCCTGCTACCTTAAGAACACTAGAGATTCTGGAGAAACCATGTGGCTGCTGCTTTGGGTTTGGACCTCTAAGCTCTACGATCATGAGACAGTAAAATCATATGGCTTAAACCAACCAGTCTGTGATATTTGTTATAGCAGCCCTGGCAAACTACAAGAGTGCCCTGCTTTTCCTCAAAGTCCGCCAACACGCCTATTCTAAAGCCAATGTCATTGCAATGTCTTTAAAACTCATAGGAACTGGCCCCAGCCATTTCTCTATACTGCCACTCTCCGTGTCACCCACTGGAGGGCTGTAAATGTTTAACAAATGCTGCTCCTGGAAAAAGGAACAAGCCCTAATGTGTAGTTTTTGCCAATTTCCATGGTGTAAACACTTCCATCACAACCAATTTGAAGCTCACAAAATCGCTCAACATTGAGTCTTTGGTTTACGTTAGCCAGTGGGGGCAGGATCTGGCAGCTCACTGGCAGCCCTGCTATGGACACTGCTTCCGCCACACTGGGCTCTTTGCTCTTTGTTGAATGCTTCACGTTGTCTCACCTTGGGCATTTGCTGTTCCTTCTGATTGCAACGCTCCTCTCTGCCATTCACATGGTTTACTCCTCTACGTTCCTCCACTCCCCTTCTCAGAGGGATGCTCTCTTAATATAATAAACTTTGTTTTTAAAGAGGTTTAAGATTACAGAAAAGTTACATCGAAAGTATGAGGGATTCCCATGTACCCCCTCCCTCTCCCACATCATCCCCTATTTTTTAAAATGTAGTAGTGCAATTTATTATGATGTATCTATCAAATCTACTCATTAAAAAATGCACATTTAAAAAGATGACTTACTTGTGGTAAGGACTTACCTACCTATGGTAATAATCTAAAAAATTAAATCATCATTGTGACATTTATCAGTACTTCACACATCTACAAATACTAAAGGAGGCAACTACCATGTTTATAACTTCTTTTTTTTTTTTTTAAAGATTTTATCTATTTATTCATCCATCCCCCCCCGCTGCCCGTGCTCACTAGGTCAGCCAACCACACCGCGCGGGCAGGCCCGCCCCCACCAGGAGGCCCCAGGAACCGAACCCGGGGCCTCCCATATGGCAAACGGGAGCCCCACTGATTGAGCCACAGCCGCTTCCCTTTATAACTTCTTTAAAGCCAAAATCTTAAGCACAAATCAGAATTAAGAGAAACTTCACAATGTCTACATTTGCATGCATTTTTGGCTGAACTTTCAAAGATTCCACATATAACAAAACTTTGAATCAAAATGAATATTTAAAACAATTAAGCCTTGTGACAAACTTACTCTACAGAAGCAAGGAAAACAGAATGAATAGTAACAGCAGTATATTTCTAGGAGAGAAAACAATCCCTTATTTCCTTTATTGTAAAACAAAAGTCAATGAGTCAACATTTTATTAACACTGACCAAGTTATTTACTATTCAAGAATTTGTTCCTCAAGTTGTCTTTAAAATGTACCCATCCATATAATTGGATTAAATTAAATTTACACATCAAAAACATTTTGCTCAGAATTCTAATCTTAAGTAAAACCATAACTTATCAAAGCATGCCCAAATACTATACAATAATGCTGCCATTTAGATTTATATGCTTCCTCTGAAAAACTTATCTTACAAACAGGAGTTTTGTCCTGTTTCTCCAGAATAAGCGTCCCTATGTCTAAAACTTTAAATGAAAATCAAAAAAGACAGATTGAAATAATTCATGCTATGCATTTTCCTTCATCGGGCTTTGATAAAAAAAAGAGCCATCTGGTGCTGGAGCAACATCTTCTTTCTCAGTTACCGTCTACAGTTACAGAAGCAGACACAATAACCTTTGTTTTATTTGTTGAAGCTGTCTTCCGTTTCTCAGCAATAGCTGCACAAACAACAATCTCATCACTTTCAAAATCATAGTCAGGAATTGACTTTGGTGAGAAACCTGTTACTTCTGCTGCTGATTCACTCTTTTTAATCCTCTGTGCCACTTTCTGCTGCTCCTGGAGTGTTCTTACCCAAGAAAGGTCTTCTTTCCATATTTCAGGGTTCATTGGGTAGATGAGAAGGGCTACTTGAAAACTTCGAATTGCTTCATCCATTTTGTCCCTCAGCTCTCTGTTGTCATAATTTTCTATTGTCTGTCTTATCCTTTAGTTTACGCTTCCTAATACTCTTCATTTCTAAATTCTTCTCCAAATCTCTCACATTTATTTTTTCCTTTTAGGTTGCAGCACCCCCTTTAGTAACTCTTGCAAATCTGGTCTTTTGGTAACATATTCTACCAGTTTTTGTTTGTCTGTGTAGACTTTGAACTCATCCTCATTTTGGAAGGACAGCTTTACCAGATATAGAATTCTTGGCTGACAGTTTTTTTCTTTCAGTACCTTAAATATATCATACCACTGTCTTTGAAATCACTACTTTTTTCTTCAGGCAATTCAAATCTGCTCTTATGTGCCTCTAATGTATTTTTAATCTCATCCATCATGTCTTTCATCCCCATAAGGTCTGTTACTTTTCCCGGCAGGCTTTCAAATTGTTCTTTATGCTCTTTAAGAAGATATTAAGTAATTTCTTAATATCCTTTATTCCTTTAGTCATATTTTCTTTAAATTCTTAAAAGTGATTTAGGAGAACTGTGTGATTACCACTGATTAATTGTATTAGATCCTATGTCTCTTTAGGATATTTGGTTTGTTCTTTTGGCTGGGCCATCTCTTCCTATTTCCTATTATGGCTTGTAATTTTTTGCTGATGTCTAGGCATCTGAATATGTTGGTGTATTTACTCTGATGTCTAATTTCTCTCTCGTGCCTATTGTTCTCCCCCCTCACACACACAGGTCTTCTTTGATATTTGATTCAACTTATTCTCAGTCTTTAAAATTTCCTGTCTTAAGTTTTCAAAATCAGGCCAGGCACTCACTAGTGGGGCACAGGTTTTCTCTGCGGTTAGGATAAAGAGAGCACTAGCAGTTTTTGTCCATGCAGTTTCCAGACTTGCCAGAAGATGGCGTTCGTTATCGCACCTTTCCACGGAGGTGTTTCAGTCTTGGTTTTCCTGTATTTCTGTGCTGAATCTCCAGTGTGGGCTCTGCTGGCGGAATTCACTGAAGAAAAGTACCCCAGACTCCCCTCCCTTTTCCCTTGAAACAGCTGATGGGGAAGAAGATGTCTGTTCCCCTCTCTGTCGGCTACAGTGACGCAGGGGCTTTACCCCAGCTTAATATCTTGGAGGTGGGAGAGGGGAGCCTTTCCCGGCTTCCGCAGGGGCTTAATAACTCACGTTTGTCTTTTCGGCTTCTTCTTCTCTCTGCCCTTACCTTCCTGGGAGTTGTGTAGCACTGTCCTGGTCTGCTGACCCTCACAGCATGCTCCTTGGACAGCTTTTGACTTTTTTTCATTGTTTTTTTGTGAGAGCATTCGGATCTGCCTGTCAGTCCATCACCATCTTCCCACAATCCCCCTGTAATCGTTTTTGAGCTGTTTATTGTACACAAGTTATATCCTATCTGGCTCTGTTGGTCTAAACTGTCCAGTGCTTGCTAGGGAACTCTTTACGGAGAAAGCTCTTCTGCCCTGTACAGGCTCTCATCTTTGCTCTGTGCAAACCTGGAATTCTTGTTGCATGAAAGGATGTGTTTCCTCCCTGGGCATGTCTAGCTTTCAAAAGCAGAAAAAGAATGGAGGCAGTGAACTGGTGATTACAAAATCTTAGGAGGGGCTGTGGCTATGAGCTCCAGGCCACAGGAATGTCCTCTGAAGCCCCATAGAACTGGGCAGCCGCAGAGCTACGAACTCCAAGTGGCCAGTCAGGAGGCCACAGCTGACATTGTTGAAGTCAAAAGCTCACCACCCTGCCTGCCTCTCAAAATGCACAAAACTGCTGCCTGACCAAGGAATCCTGAAATTGGCCCTGGCCACTGCAGCTACTGCCCAGCACCCATGGAGTTCCTGGTGAGATCCTGGAACACTGCCACTGAAAATAAGCAGCATCTCTGTGACCACATGGCCAGCCAGGGCAGAGGCAGCAGGGAGACGCCTCGTATCATTTCTGCCTTCAATAGGGGTGTCTAATGGATGCAAAACCGATTTTCATTCTGACATGGCAGCTGCCTTGGAGACTAGGAAATGTCAACTGGTGCCATTCTGGTGTCTTCATTACAGAAAGGCAGGGAGTGGGGATGGACGCTGATGGATGCTGAGGTCCAAATCATTGTAGCTACCACACCCTCTGCATGGAGATCAAGGTCTTAGGCAAAGGCATGGAAAAATCGTTTATTTATTTATTTATTTATTTATTTATTATTTATTTTTATTTTTTTTGGAAAAATCTTAACCAGACGCCAAGCCCCATCACTGCATGCAAAGGAGTTTTTAGGATGAAGCATGTCCTACTTGACCAGGATTATTGCAACCTCAAGTTTGCGTTCACCATCTGAGAATGTAGCCTGGTTCCCTAATTCCTGAGTCTTGGACCATTTCCCTGGTGTGCACACGTTTGCAAAGGTAGAACATGTCTTTGACCTTATTCCTTTCTGCAACTTTGATGAAGGCAGGAGCCACGACTTCATCAGTGTCGGCATGTTGAGGTTCTGGTCCTGCCTGCTGTGGCTGTCTCTAACAATCGATCCAGCAGCACTTTGGACAATCTCCAGAACATCGTTCCAACCTGTCATCTCCAATGTCTTTAAAAGTCTATGTGAAATTTCTGGGCCATTCCAAGGCAAGAGCTGCAGATCTCAGGTAGAAACCTCTAGAATATTCTGGACTTTCCCTTCTCTTTAATAACTATCTTGAACTCCAACCTTCTTAGAAAGAAAGGCTAATTTTTATGTCCCTGGAGGCTCTGGACGCTTCCACCAGCTGACCGTTTGATTTACGCTGTTTGACTTAGCTATGGCTTTTGCAGTAAAGATAGACCCCTGCAGCTGGTAGGTGGAAGCTGCTGTCTGGTCAGGACCACACCCCTGTGCCTACTTCATGCAGTATCTGACACAGTAGAAGTCAATTAAACGACCTCACTGGGAACAGGACTCTCTCATCCTCAAGGACGGCTTCATCTGGACAGGCTGCTCTGACCATCGCCCTTGGCCAACCCTGGCAGTCAGTGTGTGACAGGCCAGCTGGGGTCTTGTGTTTGGAACTTTCATTTGTGGCAGGAGGTCAGATTACCTGGGCAAAGGCCCTTTCCTGGAAGACTTTGCAGTCAATATCCAGGGTTGGGAACTGCAAGCCAAATGTGGTCTTATCTGGAAAGATCCAGGACTTGGAAAACACTGGCTTCATTCACTTTTGGCTGAACCCAGGGCTGTAGCAGTGCATTTCACTCTTTTCTCGATTTATTTTATTTTATTTTGTATCTGTTTAACGTTTTCCACATTAAAATCAAAAAATGAAAAAAAGACTACATGACGATGACAGCTGCCGCCTGATTAGAAGAGTGGTAATTCGGGGACTGAAGGCAAATAAAAACAAATAAGTGAGGTGTTTAGATTAAATAAAGAAAATGCATTATGTAATATCAATTTTATTGCCATCAAGCTGGGCTTACATTACTTTTGCATTTACAAACAATGGGATTATAAATTTGGGAGCAAGAGGAAACAAACAATCATTGCAGGGGTTTGTCTGCCATGGGCTGCAGGCTGCTAGAGGGCGTCCAGTAAGGCTGGAGCAGCTATGCCTCCCAACTCCTTTTAAAGACCCCCAGAGCTTCCTTTCCACCCTCTCAGGTGTTTATGGGAGACCCCCCACATTATCCTGTCTTTGTACTTCCTGGTGTGGCAGCTTGTCTCCAGGAATCTTGTACCCAAATTTCCCCAAACTACATCTCCTTGTCTCTACAAGTCGGGTGTGAGTTTACTAATGTGGTCAATTAAAATTTGCTAATGTCCCAGAGGAGCCACCGAGGGCAAAAAGTCGTACTAAAATTACCTGCCCGTGTGCTATGACGGTACTTTTTTTTTTTTCCTTTTTAGGAGGTACCAGGGATCGAACCCAGGACCTCATACATGGGATGCAGGCGCTCAACCACTGAGCCACATCCGCTCCCCATGATGGCACATTTTTTAACAGTAGCATTTTCTAAGAGGCAATTAAATTGGTTTCCGATCATGGACCCATGGAAAAAGGGGTGGCTCCTGGGGTTGAGGAGAGGCCTCCCTCCTTTTGGGATGGCCAGTCACTGCTGAGTGTGCCCATTGTGAAGCAGCTGTGGGGCCTCATCCAGGCCAGAGGAGGAGGGCTTCTGGGAGCAACTGCTGGTGTCTGCTTGGGGCACAGCATGGCCATCCCCGCCTTAGACAGAGGCTCAGAAATTTTTCTCCAGGTGCGTTAGGTATGGATGGAATAGGTGGGGCGCAGTTGGTATTTGTGGGAGTCTGAGAATTGGAGTTAGAGTAAAATCTCCTTGCCACCCTTTCCCAGTTGTTTGTCCTGAGGCAAGCTGCAGATCGATATTTTTCTCTTCAGGGGCAGAATGGATAAGGTGGGTGGGGGCAGACAAGTCCAAGGACACACTCTGGAGAGGCCACGATCATGCAGTCTCCGGGATCCCCAATGAATGGCAGGAGGAGCCAGGAGGTGAATTGGGGGGTGCAGGCTGGCGGGGCCAAGAGAACAAAGTTCCACAGCTCGAGGCCGGCCTGCAGGTGGCAGCAGGGAGCAGGGACCCAGCTCAGCAGGCAGCGGTACCACCTGCGAGTGCGGAGGTGGCTCTTAGGTAGGTCTGGGCTCCAGGGGCCCAGAGGGGCGCAGGGCCTGAGACTTGAGGGGCAGGCTCTCGCTGGCTGGGTCCTTCTCCACAAAGTGGAGCTGATACACCAACTTCAGAGGGGCTTTTTTTGTGCATGTGCGTGAGGGCAGAGTGGAATCAGGTGTGTGAGAACCACCGCGCAAACTGCAAAGCCTTGACCACGTCAATTGTGACCTTACGCTTGAACCTGTTGGTTAGATCAGGTGGAGGCAGAAAAGGAGCAGCAGAGCTTTTCTGCAAGGACCCGGGCGCGAACCTTCCACCGAGAGAGAAAACAGGCGCGTCCACAGCTCCCGGGAGGACGGCCTCACACTTGAGCACGGGATGGGCTTGAGTTCAGAGCGCATGGCAATAAATCTGCAGGAACCACTTCCATCTAGTGGTCACGCGCGTAAACTGCAGGCCTCCAAACTTGATATTGTTTGATATTTCCCCAGGATGTCGAAGCAAAGTTATAAATAGATCGATTGACAGAGAAGCAATAAACAAGCAAATGAGTAAATAAACTGTGAACGGCTTTAAGTCTATGTTTAATCAGGCTGTAAGTGACTCTTTAATAATACAATTAAATCTATTTAATAATTTGACGGTTTGCCTTAACTTCTCAGTCCTCTAACATGACTCTGCCAACACAAATATCCCACGAGTGTTTGTTCAGGATAATATTTGAGTAATTTCATTAACCCGTTTACTTTGGTATTGATGAAGGAAAAGTTCCCAAGTGCAACCAAGGTTTTCTACACATCCCTTCTATGACCGAATTATGCATCTATGGCTCTACCAGTGCATCCTCACGTTTCAGCCCAGCAAAACACTTGGCCATAATTTTTTTTTAGCCCCCTCCGTCAAACTGCAGAGGCAGTGCTTGCCTCTTTATTTCTCCTGAGTCTCTCCATTCTCTGCCATCTCTCTCCTTAACTTCTTGTCTTCCAGTTGCCAAAAAAAAGTTGTCTTTCCCTCTCCTGCCCCCACTTCTGCCCTGCAATTTTCCCAATGACCATTATGAAGTCACTGAATCTTGGAGCTGAAAGGGAATCCCATGGATATGGAGTTCCCTCCTCCTAACTCAACAACTCACCTTTGCAGAAGCCCCTCAAGGGGATGACTTAATGGGTCAAATGGTTTTAATTATTATAATATTGTTTAATTTGGAGAGACAAACTGTGCTGTAAATATCCATCTAGTGGATCCCTCATGCATATGAAATTTCTTCTCTTATTTGGCTCGTTCTTACCACTCAGGGGTGAGCGTGACCAGTTGATCTAAATTCAGAGGCTTCTTTCAGTCATTGCCCTCTACAATTCACTATTTCTGTTCTATTTCCTTCTAGCACGCACCTATATCCAAACAGGCCATTTAGCTTTGAAGGCTTGTCTTAGTTTATTTATTTATTGGCTTGCAGTTTTGACGCTAGTAGAAGTTCAAAACTGAGGTATCAGGAAGCAGATGTGACTCAAGTGATTGGGCTCCTGCCTACCATATAAGAGGTCCAGGGTTCGATCCCTGGGGCCTCCTGGTGAAAAGCAAGCTGGCCCGCACGGCGAGCTGGCCCAAACAGAGAGCTGGCCCACGCAAGAGTGCTGGCCCACACAGAATTCTGGCCCGGGTGGAGAGCTGGCGCCGCAAGATGACGCAACTAAAAGAGACAGACAAAAAGAGACGTAGCAGACCAGGGAGCTGAGGTGGCACAAGAGATTGTGTGTCTCTCTCCACTCCAGAAGGTCCCAGGATCGGTTCTGGGTGCTGCCTAAAGAGAAGACAAGCCGACACAGAAGAACACACAAAGAGCAGACAGCGAGCGTAAAACAACGGGGTGGGGGTGGGGAGAAATAAATAAATAAATCTTTAAAAGCAAAACAAAACAAAAAAACCCCTGAGATATCAGCAAGATGATGCTTTCTCCCCAAAGTTTGTAAAATTCTGATGCTGGCTGTGGGCAACCCTTGGGGTTCCTTGGCTTGTATCCCTGCCTTGAGTCACACCTCGATGTCCTCCCCTTTCTCTTCCGGGTTCTGTTGACTTCCGCTTCTGGCTCCTCCCCTTAGCTTTCTCTAACTATTGTCTAAATTTCTTCTGATTATAAAGGACTCCAGTAATCTGGACTGAGGCTCAGCCTCAACCAGCAAGGCCACATCTTAACGAAAATAACAACTTCAAGAGATCCTCTCTGCTGTGGGTTCCCACTGACAGGAATGCGAAGTAGGAGTAAGAACAAGTCTAAACTGGGGTACATCACTCTCTCTACCACGCTTCTATAGAAACTGGAGGGTGTTTGTTCGTTTCGTCTGAGAATAAAGAAGGCCTCACCAAATGAAAAGTGGAATGGTAAGAAAGAACCAATGGAGAGAAGAGCTGGATGCAGTGCCATGGCGGCACTGATGTCCCATGTTGGGAATGAGCATGGCACTCTTGGGGTCCAGGAAAAGGGCCAGTAGGGCTGGCATTTAGTGAGTGAGAGTGGAAGAGTGGGAGATGGGTGGGAGGAATTGGTGGGGAACAGTTCATATAGCCTCAGAGACACAGGTGTGGAGCTGTGATTACAATCCAGATTTCAAGGAATGATATCCACATTTTCAGTTATAATAGGATGCCTTGGTGTGTTTGCATCGAGATGGTGACTCTGTCAATTGTCGGGTCAGAGAGTGCTGTACACCTGAAAACTGCCCCGCCTGTTATGCGAATGAACAGTGCAATGTATAAGTATATAGTAAAAAATAAAGATTTTTGGAAACTTCAGATGGTTAAGGAGTGGGAGAGAGAAAATTAGTTTTGGTATGTGGGCTGGTGGGATGGGCAGAGTTGGGGATGTGTTTGGGCTAAGTGGAGAGGATGATGAAGGAACTGCCAGCTGTGTGGTTCCTTGCAGTGGCTCAGATGTGTTAAAGTGGGTTTGAACCCATCCATCCCATGTTTGCAGTAAATACTCAAACACAGAGCAGTCTGTTAGGTGGAGGTGAGGATTTTTATTTATTTGCTTTTGGTGGTGCTGTTAAGTCTTCAGTTTGAGTTCCGGGAAGCTGCCCTTTTACTGGGTGTCTGCTTCTGAAACAGTGACTGTACTTGAAAGAAAAAACAATCTCTGAGTCTTGAAATACAGATGCATAGGCACTGGGTAAAGGTCGAAGACATACTGATGCATTTATGCAGCAACTTGCAGCAGAAAAGAAACTCCTAGGTACAATTCGCGCACACACACACAGGCCAGAAATAAAACTTTTACTGCTCCTTCTAAGTTGGGTTTCTGGTCTCTGGTGCATATTCTTACTCTGTGTAAAAAGAAAGCCAATATCCTGGTAAATCAACACTTTATATTCTCGCCACATTTGCATGTCTTCTGATTCTGAACGAGCATATTATGGCCTGGAAGTCAGGGAGGGGGTTTGTTCTGGATGGGGGCCTAGAGAGGTTGAGCAGGAAAGGCCAGAGGTTCTGATGCACACGGTTGAGTTCACAGAGGGGTTTCTGTTCACGGAAAGAGCAGAGTAGGGTGTGACCTGGGAGGTTGTGGTTGCCGTGGAGTGGAAGACAAGACCAGAGGAGAAGAGGAGGTCTAGGAATCGAGAGGTGAGGGCATGGAAGTCATCTATGTGGATACAGAAATCACTAAGAATCGTGGCAGGAATCGTTTAGGCCTGAGTGACAATGACCAGGAACTAAGGTCTTCAGGGAATGTCGAGGAGTATCCTGCGAGCAGAAATAAGTCTACCACGTGGAGCTACACCTTGATGACTTGAGAGCCAAAGTGGCAGGTGCCAGGTTCATGCGTTGGTATAGGATGGCCTCTGGAAGGGCAGGGGAACCTGGTTGCTGAGTTTGGGGGAAGGGGGGGGAAGACACCTATTTTTTCACTTATTCTCATCTGCCTCTTTTGAATTTTGTGCCCTATACGTGTATTATCTATTCAAAAATAATGAACAAGCAATGAACGACATGAATAAATAAGCCACTGAGGAATTAAACAAAAATTAATTTTTGTGTTGTCATGGGTTATATAGGAAAACATTAAATAAAATCATGTTTTTGCCTTTGGTCCTGTCCTTCTTGGAATATACTTTTCTTCACCTACTTTTTTGGGTTGTTTTCTCTCCCTGCTGGATAATGGTAGGCTTCAAATATTTAACTTACTTATGAATTTTAAAAGGAATTTTGTGATAAACCTCTCCATTCTATTTAAGCCAAAGATGCCTCTTTTATATGATTAATTTTGCCCCCAAAATATGTGATGTTTCTTGCGTTAACGCTTTTTAAAAGGTTTAAAATCCTTCTAGAATGGAAAGCATGTGAAGCTTTTCAATGCACCTCTCTCCCTCACTTCAGGGAAGCATTTTTCTACGCTGATCGGTGGTCAGTCATCAAATGATCCTTACTGAACAATGGCAGTGGGTCTCCAGTCTCTGCCAGAGGGAGACAGACCTTCCACCAGTGTTCCTAGATGGTGGCACAGGATACTGGTCCTTGGAATTTTACAGCAATTGGGAGCCAGCCCTGGCTGCACTGCCAGCTCCACTTGGCTTTGCTCCTTAACGGGCTGGACCAGATGAGGGACTCATTCTTTAATTTCATTTTCCTTAAAGGTCATCACACAGAGAAACTTTGAAAAAAAAAAGTATGTAATTTCTTTTTTTTTTATTGGAGAAGTTGAGAGTTTACAGAAGAATCATGCATAAAATACAGGATGCCCATATACCATCCTATTAACACCTTGCATTGGTGTGGTACCTTTGTCACAATTGATGAAAGTACATTTTTTAATTGTATTATTAACTACAGTCCATGGTTAACTTAGGGTTTACTTTTTGCGTAGTGTCATTCATGTTTTTTTTTTTTTTTTCAATTAGTCGTTGTTTTCTTAAAAGATTTATTTATTCCCCCCACCACGGCCCCATTGTTTTGTGCTTGCTGTCTGCTCTCTATGTGTTCTTCTGTGTCTGCTTGTCTTCTCTTTAGGCGGCACTGGGAACCGACCCTTGGACCTTCTGGAGTGGAGAGAGGCTGCTCAATCTCTTGCACCACCTCAGCTCCCTAGTCTGCTGCATCTCTCATTGTCTCTCCTCTGTGTCTCTTTTTGTTGCGTCATCTTGCTGCACCAGCTCTCTGTGCGGGCCAGCACTCCTGCACATACCAGCTCGCTTTTCACCAGTAGGCCCTGGGAATTGAACCCTGGACCTCCTATATGGTAGACGGGAGCCCAGTTGCTTAAGCCACATCCGCTTTCCATCGTTCGTGCATTTTAAAATTTTTTTTATTCTTTTGCTATGTATTCAACCTAACATTTCCCCTTTTAACCACATTCAGATGCGTATATTTTGTGACTCTACTTATGGTTTCCTGCCCTCTAGGAGGAAAGGTTTCATCGAGCTGCAAGTGACAATCAGCTTGATCTTTAATATTCTCTGACCACTTCCATGGCTGGGAACTTCTGGCTGATGGAGTTTCTTCCCTCTCTCCACATTCTTTGACTCTGACTCCTTCTTTCCCCCATAGATATCCAGTCGTTCCTACCTCTATCTGAGGCCCATCTTTATTCTTACACAGACCAATTTTGCTTTCCTGTTGTTTCACTCTTTTTAACCCGTGTTCTGGGGAACTCTCTTTTTGCACTCAAAGCAATCTGCACATGTATTTTTTTTCCTAATAAAAGGACCAATTTCCCTCCTCTAATTTATGGCAGTAATCACTCAAGGCAAAAGAAGCTGCTGTCAATTATGGTTTAAATTGGAATTTTCTTTTTAATACTTTAAACAAGTATTTACAAATGCAATGACTATTATAAGGCATACAACCAATGTTTAAGTTAATTAGGGGGTGGGGTTATCCATCAGGAAATGCCTGCATATGGAGGTGATGTTAAAGCTGAAACACTACAAATATTGAAGAGGAGTCACCCAAGAAACACAGGGTAGGAAAAGAGGATTTCTCATTCTATAAAGATTGTGTTTCCAAGGCCCTCCCCCACGGTGTGGGGGCAGGTGCCCACAGAAGTTGAGCATGGCAGGGTTGCAGAGAGCAGATGTAAGAGTGTACAGGTAGGTGCTAGAGAAGGTGCCAGGGTAGACATAGCATGGCGGACCTTGTTCTCAGGGTAGATGTTGACCTTCTACCTTTGTGCTCCCTGGGAGCAAACTAGATCCTCTCTAGCAATAGCAAGAAGCAGGCAGCACGATCGGTGAAGGATGCTGCTAAAATTGCCAGGCACTCAAGCCAACTCACAATGTCAAAAGGAAAATGTGCACTGGTGGGTAGAGAAGGTGAGCAGAAGGGATATGTGCATTTCTGTTTACTCATGTGGACCATGACCTAGCAATGTTTCATGACTAAGAAGGTCAGCAGCGTGCCCAAGCCTTTTATGCTATGATCCCATCTTCTATCCCCAACTAACAGCTTTTCTCAGAATCCCCTCAGACCTCCCACCCCCAAGGTGGAAACAGTGAGCTAATGTGTCACTCTGCACAAATTACTCTCAACTTCATATGCACAGTATTCTTTTGTTCTCATACAATATCACTAATGAGTAGAGTGGGATATTACATTGGTCCTTCCCCAATCCCTTGTCCCAGCAGGCTGAGCCCCTGACAGAGTTCAAGGCTGGCCTCGCTTTGCAGTCCAAGAATGAGAACAACTGGCAGCCTCTTCCCTTTGACTTTGTTTCTCCCTCTGACTTGCTGTAACCTTCATGGTCTCCAGAAATACCTGACTGAACACGTTCTTTTTATACTAACCAAACCTGAAACACCAAATACCTTCAAGCTCCAACCATTTAAGGAACCTCTTAAATGGTACATTCACCATATGTACTACTTAGCCTAATGGGTAATTCCCATTTTATTGCAATAAATGTCTTGCCTGACTGGTGATGAAAAATTGTTGAAAGCATTTAAGTGAATGAAGGTCATCAGATTGACATTATTCAAAGATCACTCTGGCTACAATATGGATTGGAAGACAAGAGTGGGTGTGAGAAGCCAGTCAGGTGGTGAGACAAAAGACTATTGTGACATAAGTAGATAGGAAAGATATTTAGGAGGCAGAATCCATACGACCTCATATGACGGTGAAGCTCCTGTGTCACCATGGCCAGATAATAGTTCCCAGTTGTTTGGTCAAGCAAGCACTGACCTAATTGTTACTGTGAGGACATTTTATGGACTTTAATCATCATCAGTAAGTTGCTTGCATCTCTGGCTGATGACATCTACAATCAACTGAAGAGATTGCCTTCAGCCATGAGAGACATCTCATCCAATCAGTTGAAAACTTTAAAAGAAGTCATGATTTCAGCAGTCAGAAGGGAGAATTTCCTTCTCTACTTCAATCAGCCAGCTTCCCCTGGAGAAGTCATGGAAAACCTTCATGGGAGTTCTTGGCTTGCAGCCTGACCTAAGGAATTTGGACTTGTGAATTCACATAGTTGTGTGATACTATTGTATAAAATCTCATAATATTTGCAGATATCTCCTGTCGGTTCTGTTTCTCCAGAGAACCCTGACTAATATACCTGGCTTCTTATTAGAGATGATGGTGAAGGAAAAGGAAATGCTGAGCAGTTTTCCCCTTAAACCTGGGCAAGAGGTGCCTCCTCCTGAGTTGCTGTACTTTAAAGGGCTCTGGCACTTTTCCTCTTGTACTGCAACCCCCCACCACCAAGGGATGTGCAGAACCCATGGGCCATGCACATATTGAACGACAAATCCCACCCCTGGGCCACATTCTGGGTGCTTAGTATCCTGTATTCCCATTCCCAAATGTCCCCGAGTCTACTTCTATGGCTTATAGAGACCTCATCTCCTGCTTTGTCCTCCTGTGGGTGGACTGTGTGCCACATGTGTGTGTATCTCTGGGACTTGGTGTTCCAGGCTGTGGTGTCCACATATATGAACACAAGGTCCCTCACAGTGTGAAATGGAGCCAGGAGTGGGAAGAGAAGGGAGATGGTGCAACTGAAGGCAATAGGGGTTAGGTGCCAGTTCTGCCTGTGCCTCTCAAGTTCTGGCATCGTAGGATGCCAAGACATTTGAGGAGCCCTAATTTTAACCTGTGCTTCCAGGTCATTATGAAGGTGTATCTATAAAAGTAAGAGCATAGAACCTATTTTACTTGACAATTAGTTAGTCTAATTTAAGCATTGGTATTTTAGGCATATAGTATGTGGGTACCCATTTGTATTGCTCAAGGCCTGCAAAAGTTAGATTTTATGATTTAGAGAGCTGAATGGTCCCAGAAACAGAGTTGAAGTTATCTATTAGGATAAACAAAGGGTGAGAAGAAAGGGTAGGTTTTGCAAATATTCACTTCTCTATTTTTGGAAGTTTGTGAAGGACTGGTATTGATTCTTCTTTAAATGTTTGATAGAATTCACCAGTGAAGTCATCTGCACCTGGGCTTTTCTTTGTGAAACAAGGTTTTCAATTACCAATTCAATCCATTTGCTGTTATAGGTGTATTCAGATTTTCTAAAGTATTGTATCTGCAGTATCTAGCACAAGTAACTGCCATATAATAAGACTCAATAGATATTTGCTCATATAAAAATCATTAAAATTATTTTCACTAGAATTCCAACTAATTAGATAAGTTATATAAAATAGAAAAATTCTAAGACACAAATTACCAAATCTGATACAAGAAGAAACAGAAAATCTGAAAATCTTCAGCAAAATGCCAACAAACCAAATCTAACAATATTCACTGTGTCCAAGTGGGCTTTTCCCTAGGAATACAAGATTAACATCTGAAAAATACTCACTGCAGTACACCTTTTAATAGAGTAAAGGACACAAAAACACATGATCTTAGTAGATACAGAAAAAGAATTTGACAAAATCCAATATCATTTCATGATAAAAACACTCAACAAACTAGGAATAGAAAAAAAGTTCCTCTATGTGATAAAGGATATCTATTTTTACCTACAGTTAACATCATACTTCATGGTGAAAGACTGAATGCTTTCCCTCTAAGATCAGGAACAAGACAAGTATGTCTGCTTGTACCACTTCTATTCATCCTTTTACTAGAAGTTCTAACCAGGGCAATTAGGCAAGACAATTAAATAAAAGTATTCCTTTTAGATTGGGAAGGAAGAAGTAAAACTATCTCTATTGGCAGATGGCATGATCTTGTATTCAAATATCCTAAGGAATCCATTTAAAAAACTATTAAAACTAGGAAATGAGTTCAGCCAGGTAGCAAGATAGAAGATCGATAGATC
>JAKSZT010053798.1:8511484-8594682 GCA_026826555.1 Tolypeutes matacus
ATCTATCTATCTATCTATCTATCTATCTATCTATCTATCTATCTATCTATCTATCTATCATCTATCATCTATCTCTACCTACCTACCTACCTACCTATCATCTATCTATCTATAGATCAATTGTATTTCTATACATTAGCAATGAACAATCTGACAATAAAATTAAGAAAACAATTTCTTTCAGAGTAGCATGAAAAGAATAACATACTTACATTTAAATTTAACAAAAGATGCTCAATATTGGTACACAGAAAATTACAAAACATTGTTGAAAGTAACCAAAGAAAATTTAAAATAAATGGAAAGACAATCTGTGTCCATAGGTTGAAAGACTTAATATTAAGATAACACTTCCCAAAATGATCTACAGATTCATCACAATCCCTGTCAAAATTTCAGCTGGGGTTTTCTTTGAAGAAATTGACAAGCTGATGCAAAAATTCACATGGAAATTCAAGGGATCCATATTAAGCAAAATAATCTTGAAAAGAAAAATGGTTAAAGAACACACACTTCTCAATTTCAAAACTTCTACTCAGCTGCAGTAACAATGCTGTGTGGTACTGACATAAAGATAGACATGTAGATCAATGGAATAGAATTGAGAGACCAGATAAACCCATGTATGCTCAATTGACGTTTAAAAAATTTTTTTTTATTGAAGTATATCATTCATACATGAACTTACATAAACAATAAGTGTATAGTAAAAGTTGTGAACTTACAAAACAAACACGCATAACATCATACAGGGGTCCCATACATCAACCCGATACCAACACCTTGCATTGTTGTGAAACGTTTGTTACAAACTATGAAAGAATATTGTCAAAATCTTACTATTAGTTATCGTCTGTTCTTACAGTTGGTGTATGTTTACCCCAACCCACTCTATCATTTCAGTATTTTAAACATATTTTTAATACAGAATTTGTGAATTTACAAAACAATCATGCACATGTGTAGAATTCCCATACAATGCCCCTTCACCAATGCACCATACCATGGTGGAACATTTGTTACAGATAATGAGATAATATTACCAGACTAATAGCACCAACCATGGTCCATTGCATACATTTGGCACACTTTTTCCATACTCCCCCATTATCAGCACAGTACATCTTTGGCATAAATACATGAATATTACAGTATTGTTGTTAATCACAGTCCATAGGCCACTCCAGTTGTATTTTCCCATGCTTCTCCACATTCCCACCACCCCGCAGTAGTCACGTACATCTGCTCTAGCTCACAGAAAGACACATTTGCATCTGTACTATTAACTGCAGTTCTCAACCACCTCTGGGTTCACTGTGTTATTCAATCCCTAGATTATTCTCTAGCTTTCTTTCAATAGACATTTACATCCCTAGACTACTCTTTCCAGTGACATTCCCATTTATAAACCAGCTGCTACTCACTATAATGTGTTACCATCAACTCCCTCCATTTCCACACTTTTACAGTCAAGTTAATTAAAACTTCCACATACATTAAGCATCAGTTTAGCAAGTATTTTGTTGAGGGTTTTTGCATCCATATTCATTAAGGAAATGGGTTTGTAATTTTTTTGGTAATATCTTTATCTGGCTTTTGTGTTAGGGTGATATTGGCCTCATAGAATGAGTTTGGTAGCGTTTCTTCTTGTTCAATTTTTTGGAAGAGCTTGAAAACAATTGGTATTACATCTTTTTTGAATGCTTGGTAGAACACACCTGTGAAAACATCTGGTCCAGGGCTTTTCATTTTGGGGAGTTGTTTGATGACTGTTTCAAACTCTTTACTTGTGACTGGTTTGTTGAGGTCTTCTATTTCTTCTAGGGTCAGTGTGGGTTGTACATACATTCCTAGGAATTTTTCCATTTCATATACATTGTCTAGTTTTTTGGCATACAGTTGTTCATAGTATCCTCTTATGATCTCTTTTACTTCTGTGGGGTCACTGGTAATGTCCCCGTTTTCATTTTTTATTTCATTTATTTGCATCTTCTCTCATTTTTCTTTGTCAGTTTAGCAAAGCAATTGTCAATTTTGTTAATCATTTTGAAGAACCAACTTTTGATTTTAATTCTCTCCATTTTTATTTGTTCTCAATTTCATTTATTTCTGCTTTTTGTTATTTCATTCCTTCTACTTGCTTTGGGATTAGTTTGCTATTCTTTTCCTAGTTCCTCCATTTGTGTCATTAGGTCATTGATTTTTAGCTTTTTCTTCTTTTTTAATGTAAGCATTATGGGCTATAAATTTCCCTCTCAGCATTGCCTTCGCTGAATCCCATAGGCTCTGATATGTTGTGTTCTCGTCATTTGTCTTGAGATATTTATTAATTTCTCTCAAAATTTCTTCTTTGATCCACTGATTATTTCAGAGTGTGTTGTTTAATCTCCATGTATTTGTGAATTTTCTCTTTTTCTACCTTTTGTTGATTTCCAACTTTGTTCCGTTATGATTAGAGAAAGTTTTTTGTATAATTTCTATCATGTTGAATTTATTGAGATCTGCTTTGTAACCTAACATATGGTCTATCCTAAAGAAAGCTCCACGAGCACTTGAAAAAATGTATATATTGCTGATTTGTGGTACAATGTTCTGTATATGTCTATTAGATTTAGTCCATTTATCATATTATTCTAGCTCTCTGTTTCTTTATTGATCCACTGCCCAGATGTTCTATCCAATGCTGAGAGTAGTGTATTGAAGTCTCCAGCTAATATTGTATATATCTATTTCTCCCTTCAGTTTTGCCGGTGTTTGCCTCATGTATCTTGGGGCATCCTGGTTAGGTGCATACACATTTGTGATTGTTATTTCTTCCTCCCCTTTTTATTAATATATAATATTTTTCTTTGTCTCTAATAACAGTTTTGCTTTTAAAGCCTGTTTCATCTGATAAAATTATAGCTCCCCCAGCTTTTTTTTTTTTTTTTTTTTGGTTACTGCATGTGTGGGATATCTTTTTCCAGGCTTTCACTTTCAATCTATTGACATACTTGGGTCTAAGGTGAATCTCTTGTAGACAGCATATAGATGGCTCATATTTTTAAAATCCATTCCACCAGTCTGTGTCTTTTGACTGGGGAATTTAATCCATTAACATTCAATGTTATTATGGTAAAGGCAGTTCTTATTTCACCTATTTTGACTTTTGGGTTTATTTTATTTTCACCACTATTTTGACACTCTTAGTTACTTTTACTGATGTAATCTTCATTTATAGACTCTCTTCCAAGACCCTCTCTCCTCTCCTTTCTTTTCAGGCTCTAGAATTCCCTTTAGTATTTCCTGCAAAGCCGGAGTTTGTTATAAACTCTCTCAGGTTCTGTTTATCTGTGAATATTCTAAATGTGCCCTCATTTTTGAAAGAAAATCTTTCCAGATATAAGGTTCTTGGCTGGCAGTTTTTCTCTTGCACTATCTTAAATATATCATACCACTGCCTTCTTAATCTTATGTGGTATCTCTTATTTGTTATGCATTGCTTTTCTTTTGCTGCTCTCAGAATTCTCTCTTTGTTTTTGGCATCTGACATTCTGCTTAATATGTGTCTCAGAGTTGGTCTATTTGGATTTTTTCGGATGGGAGTACATTGTGCTTCTTGGACACAGATATCTATGTCTTTCAATAGGGTTGGGATATTTTCTACCATTATTTCTTCAAATATTCCTTCTTTCCCTTTTCCCCTCTCTTCTCCTTCTGGTACACTCATGACAGGTATGTTTGCACATCTCTTGCTTCTTTTAGTTCCCTGAGACCCTGTTCAATTTTTCTCTATTCTTTTCTTTATTGTTCTTTTGTATGTTCACTTTCAGAGGCCATATCTTCAAGCTCACCAATCCTTTTTCTGTCTCTTCAAATCTGCTATTATATACCTCCAGTGTATTTTTAATTTCATTTATTGTGCCTTTCATTCCCATAAGATCTGCTATTTTCTATGTATGCTTTCAAATTCTTCTTTGTGCTTACCCAGTGACTTCTTAATATCCTTAATCCCTTTTGCCATCTCATTGAATTTATTAAGGAGATTTGTTTGAACGCCATGATTAATTGTCTCAATTCTTTGATGTCATCTAGAGGCTTATCTTGTTCCTTTAACTGGGCCATATCTTCCTGTTTCTTGGTATGGATTGTAATTTTTTGTTGGTGTCTTGGCATCTTGCTTACTAGATGTATTTATTCTGTCTTCAGTGTCTCTCTTTAGTTTAGGGCTTTCTTGACCTTTCTCCCTTGCTGGTTGTGTTGTAGGAGCCAGGGAAGTAGTTGGTACTGTAAGTTGTGGAGGCTGAAGCTGCCCACATTGCCCCAGGGACTGATGAAGCTTCTTTCACCTTTCTCTTTTGCCAGGGTTAGGGACAAAGTCACAGCTGTGTGTTCAAGTTATGTAGGGCAAGGCCATCTGTAGTTGCCTGGATAGACTGATGAATCTTCATGCCCCTTCTTACCCTTCCTGAGGTGGGGATGGAGCTCCATGTGTGGGCAGCAATCTATGCCATGTAGGTCCAAAATGACCACAGTTGCCCAGGTAGTCTGTCATAGCACTGCCAGCCCCCTCCCTGCCAGGGGTCGTGATGGCCCCTCTGCAGTGCTCAACAATCTAATTCATACTGACCAAATGTGCCTGCAGTTGTCCTGAGAAACTGAGGGAGTACTGTCCCTTCTGCCCTTTAGGGGGTGGGGACAGAACCACCAAAGTCCAACAGTTCAGTCTGTGTAGGCAAGAAGTGCCTGCCGTTGCCCAGAAAGGCTGAGGAAACACAGCTCCCCTCCTACCTTACTTGGGGGCTGGGATGGAGCTATAGGTGTCTGACTATGTTTGTGTGGGCTGAAAGCACCTGCAATTACCCAGAGAGGCTGAGGAAACCCCAGCTGATGGAGTTTCAATTAAAGGCCATGACTACTGACAGAAAAGAAGGTCACCTTGGAATGTAATAAACAAGCTCTCCAGTCTCATGCTAATAGGAGCTGGGTGGGGAAACATCCTGAGTTTGTAAGATTTACGTCTGTGAATTGCAGAAATGTAAAAGAGCTGAGTCATTGACCTTTAAGACTTGTTGATTTCAGTAAAATGTAGCTGTCAAGTATCTATTACCCTTGCACATGCTCACACATATTTTCTTTGTTCTAAAGCCAAATAAAAGCCACACTTTATGAGGTGGCTGGGCTCTTCTCTCTATGTCGGATGGAGAGTCCCCTGATCCCAGTTTTTCTTCTCTTTGTCTTATTCTTTCTTTCTCATCTGTGGCACTGTTTACACGGACCCAGTTCTTGAACGCTAACACCCAGCCCCTTCCTAGCTATGTGGTTGGAAGAGAGAAGATGGAATTGAAGGTGCTCAACAAACCAGTTTGTGTGGGCTAAAAGCACCTGCAGTTGCCCAGAGAAGCTGACGAAACAAAGCTCCTCTCCTATTTTATTGGGGTACAGGGATGGAACTCCAGGTATCTGACTATTCAGTCTGTGCCAGCTGAATACACCTGCAGTTACCCAGAGAGGCTGGTGCAGGTCTTGCCAGTTTCTTCCTTGCCAGAGGTGGGGCTGGAGCCTAGGCTAGGGCTGCAGTCAAAATTTGAATTGGAAGAAACTGGTCCTCACCATCACTGTGATTTCAATCAGCCCAGTTACCCCTCATGTCGGGGGTGGAGTTAAAATGGCAGCTACCGGCCTCTACCTGACTTGGACAGGTTCAAACTTTAGTTGTTCTTAGAGTTAGTTTAGTCAGCCAAATTCACTAATCAGTAGCTGAAGTTGATGGCCAACCATCTCTTTATCCCCCATTTTTGGTAAGTGGAGCTTCCAACTCCAGCCACGGAATATCTCCTGCAGTGGCTTGTGCCGCCAGTGGGGGATGGGCACTGGCCTCCACAGTGTGGAGGGCTCTACTTATGAATCTTCTCTGCAGATGGGCAGTCTCCACTTTCCATTCTTTCAAGGATGCTGGAGATGCTCTTCTGGTCTCTTGGGGCCCCCAAACAAGTGCTTGAGATAGCTCTGGGTATTTACTCCCTGCCCTGTAGGATGAACTGACTCTTGGAGCTCCTTACTCTGCTGCCATCTTGCTCCTCCCTCTCAATTGACTTTTAACAATTTTGCCAAGACAATTCAACAGAGAGAAAATAGTCTTTTTAACAAATGTTCCTGGGAAAACTGGATATCCAACCACAAAAGAATGAATTTGGACTCCTATCTCATACCATTTACAAAAATTAATTCAAATGAATTGAAGACTGAATGTAAGAGATAAAACCATAAAATTCCTGGAAGAAAACATAGGAGTAAATCTTATGAACTTGGGTTAGACAAGTCACCACCAGAAGGCTACAGATGTTGGAGAGAGTCTGCTCCTGCCAATACCTTAATTTTGGAGGTCTAGCCTCCAACACTGTGAGACAATAAATTCCTATTGCTTAAGCCAACCAGTTCTTTGGTATTTGCCATAACAGCCCTGACAAACTAAGACAAGGTGATTAATCTTTTGGGAAATACAAATGAAAACCATGATAAGATACCACTTCACATCCAGTACAGTGGCCAAAATTACAAAAAAAAAAAAAAAAAAGAAAATCAGAAAATGACAAAGATTGTAGAGAATAAAGAAGTGAAGATGTTGGCACCCTTATACATTGTTGGTGGGAATTTAAAATGATGCAGCCATTTTGAAAAACAATTGGACACTTCCTAAAAACATAGTTGCCATATGACCCAGCAATTCCACCACTAGGTATATATTCAAGAGAAATGAAAACTTATGTCCATACGAAATCCTGTATGTGAATGTTCAGAGAAGCACTATTCATAATGGCAGAAGGTGGAAGCAATGCAAATGTCTATCAACTGTTGAATGGACAAATAAAATGTGGCATACTCATAAAATGAATTGTTATTCAGCAATTAAAAAGACTGAAGCACCGATACATGATGTAACATGGATGAATATTGAAAACATTATGTTAAATGAAAGAAGCCACCAAAAACCACATATTGTATGATTCCATTGGTAGGAACTATCCAGAACAGAAAGTGGATTAGTGTTTGCTTATGTCTGGGGTGGAGATGCAGGCAGGGTGGTGAGGGGTTGCTAATGGATAAGGGGTTTCATTTTGGGGAGAAGAAACGAATGTTCTAAAATTAGTTTTGGATGATGGTTGTGCAACTCTGTGAGCATACTAAAAACCAGTGGATTGGACATTTTAAATGAGAATATTTATGGTATGTGAATTACATATCAATGAAACTTTTATAATTATGTTCACTAGTGTCACAGGGTGCCTTTTTTCTGTTATGTAATGAAACTTACAAAGAGTTTCAAAGATTGCCAAATTTTCTAAAACAAGATATTCCAGTGGAGAGGATTTACATTTATTGGAATGTCAACAAATCTTTCTTTGTTTTAAAGAACTCTTAAATCATGTTTTGAAGTTCAATAAACAAGAGACTCGGTCTTGGAGTGAATCCTTTCTCCTTCCAGAACAAGCTGCCTAAAACAATCTTCTAGTCATGGTTTCTAAGAATTTTTAATTCCCTCCTAATTCCAAGAATATACCATCAGCCAGAACAAACTATCCAGGCAATTCAGTGGTTTCAGTACAAGGATATAAACACTGTATCAAAGGGAAAAAAAATAATAAATTCTGCATCTAACATGATAATAACTTTAGGTCTTTTATGCAAGAAAAGAGTTTTCATTATAAATATGTGTTCTGAATGAAGGCAGGAAAAAATATGCTCATTCTGTAGCCCTGGTGTCCATGTCTGAGCTACATGCAATTTTGACAAGCTCATTTAACCTCCCATGCTTGTGCAATCCACTGCCAGCCAACACATGGGCTTGCAATAGTGTCCTGAGGGTGGGTGTATCACAAAGGAAGGGTCAGAAGGTAGGAAATCTGCAAAGAAATAGCCTCATGAGAAACTGCCATTCTCCAGTTGTACTTTGTACTCTCCACTTTTAGCTAACTTAATGGCTCATGCCTGAAGCTGGCTATTGCACATTACTGCTGATTTTCTGTCAGTTCAACAAGTATTTTGTTGAGTGCTCATTCTGATGGAATCCATATAGATGCGAAAATGAGATAGACAAACAGGTAATTAACTTTTAAATGTACTCTCTCCTAAGCATTTTGCTAGTCTTCTCATTTAAACCTTTATAATCATTCCCCAAGCATTCTCAGTTTCCAAGTGAAGCAACAGAGGCTCAAAGAATTTAACTAACTTGGTTGAGGTCAAATAAATCCTGGTGGATCCAGGACTTGAACCCATGCATGTCTGATATCAAAGTTCAATCTCGGGCAGGAGGGAGAAGAAAGTAAATGAGACAGAGAAAAGCCATCACAGAGAACAGAAGAGGATCAAGAGTGAGTGAAGTTTAAAAAACCCAGTGCATTTCAGAGAAGTGTTGGCCAACCTTGTCCAGTGTGAGAGACAGTCAAGGAAGCCCAGCTACTGGAAGGCTGTCTTGGCCGTGGCTCTTGACCCATGGAAGAGCTTTGAAAGAACAGTTGTAGGGGTTCTGTCAAAGGGTTGGATGGGAGCCAGATAGCAAAGGATTAAGAAGTACTCAGACAGGAGAAAAGTAGGCACTGGTGAGGTTACTTTCAAGCAAAATTTTCACTGTGGCAATGGAGAAAAGTGAGTCAGAACTTGAGGGAAAAAAGGGAATCCAGAGGTGTTCCTAGTAGGATGAAGATGCTTCTAAGTTTGTATAGGATGAGGAAAGAGCCAATATGAAGACTGAAGGAAAGTACAAAGAGGCTTAAAAGAGCAGGAAACTTTAATGGCCAGAACTGACGACTCCCATCCAGTGGCTCCTGGCCCCCTGGTATTCCATCCTCTGGGAGGGTCTCAGAGTCCTGCTCTGGGCCGTTTGCAGACAGCCAACCCAGGGGTGACAGGAGGTGGGCTTGGAGAGGACACACACACTTAGTGGCCAAGTCCTGAAGTGACATGGGGTTCTGCTCCTCAAGAGCTGGGCACATGGCCCAGTGACCCCCACCTAGATGCAAGGGTGAAAAATGGAGTTTAGCTGTGCCCCACCAGGGGAATTGAGTTTGGTGGGCCTGTGTGCCTTGGCAGAAATGAGACTGGGGCAGATGGAGGAGTGGAAGAGCAGAGAAATGATAGAGTGTTGGGTGGTGCAAAATTCAGAGTGGAGGGGCTAGCTTCTGGAAAAGTTGGGGTGAGATAGGTTCAAATGCAGACATGAGAAAGCTGAGCCCTGCAAGTGGGCCACTTCTAAGAGTCAACAAAAGGGAGATTAGCTCTAGCTATCAAGAGGCTTTAAGGGGAAAATATGGGAATTTGGGCATTCATGACAAATGGCTCTAACACATGATTTATGATAGCAGTAGACTTTTTTTTGCACAATGAAATAAGGTATAAAAGGAAGAAATGGAGAAAAGCATATTCAAGGATAACAGCTAGTGGAAAAATACAGAATGAAGATAGGATCTGAAGTCAATAGAACTCGGTTCAAGTCTCATTGCTTCTACTATTTATGTGATTTTTAAAGAGTTGATTTCCTTCAAGGCTTGCGTCTTCTTATGTGTGAAGGGAAGGGAAGGGTAAAGAGTTAACAAATGACACCTGCTTGCTCTGCATCAGGCACTAGGAAGTCATAGGGCCACTAGTTTGTGAGTGACTATGAGTAAGTTGCTGAATCTTCTGAACCTCAATAAATGGGGGTGTCAGTTCACCTGCCCCGTGGGGTTGTGATGACGACACGTATGAGTGTTTCATTAACTCAACTCACGTCCCATCCCCTTCCCAGGAGAGAACAGAAAATTCAATCAACTTTTCAGAGTAATGAACACGGCCACATGCTGCAGTTTGAACTGCAGTGAAACAGGTATTTTTCCATAATATTTTACTTTAGTCAGAGCAAAAAAAGATGCCCCACATCTTAGAAGATTCCTGAAATCTAAACCTGACATCTTAGTTTTTCTGCCCTTGAAGCTGTTTGTTCTCTGTCTTTATGAATGAACTGACAGCTGAAAGCATTTGATGAAGGCAAATAGGCCATTCACTACTCTCCATTCATTTAAATCATTATTTAAGGATTTGACATGTATTCGATTATGGTGACTCTTTAATATGGCTTTCTTGCCAGCCTAAGGAATCAAAGTAATTTCACCATTATTGAATTGTTCAGGGTGACCTTAATGCTGGTTGTAAATTAATATTTTTCTATATGATTGAAGAAGGATTCTTGTGCTGAGATATATATCACCAAGGTTCAGCTGTATAGTTTTGGATTAAGATAATAAAAATGAACTTCCATTTCAGTGGAATTCTTCTTTAAGGGAGGGCTTGGACAAGATGATTCCAATATGTAATACTTCATCATATGATAGATTTTATAAGTAGGAAAAATATAAAAAACATGAATATTTGAGTTTGTAGAGAAAATAAGAAGAAAGCAAAAAATGCCATGTGAAATGATTGAAAATATCTACTGGTGAAATGGTCCTGGGTATTTCTTTAACGTATTAACCATATATTATCAAAAACTGATTGAAGAGCTCATCTCAGTTCTCTAACTCTGTCATTCTTATATTCTATCTATGTTTCTACTGGACCTGATTATCATTTCTGCTAATATTTACTTAATATTCTTTAAATTGATTTGCAGTTCTTTTACATAAATACATTTATTTAGTAAGAAACATTTGTATCATGACTGTCAATGTAAATCCATCATCACTTGACAATAAACAATCTGTAAGTCTACATGCTTTAAAAACCGTGTAATGTCAATGAATTCTAGCTAGACACCGTTGCTATCCAAGAGCTTGAAGCACTTGTGCAGCTCTCTGTTAAATGGAGATTATGAAGTGCCTTGGAGGTATGAGGGACCCACTTTCACTAAGGCAGAACTTTCTCCTTGACATCATCAAAAGGTGAGAACAAAGCAGAGTAAAGATACCGTTGAAGTCCACCAAGAGGAACCCAACCGGGCCATGCCTGTAGACAGAGACGTGTTGCTAGCAGCAAGTAAAGGAGAAAACGTCGTGGGGAAATCTTAGGAGCGTTTCCACCTGCGAAAGCCAGGCATCAGGGCTTGGGCGAGGTGGCTTTATGCTGGTCTGGTGAGGCGGGGAGATGGTTAGGATTAGAGGGTTGGGAGTAGTGGGGAATGCTTCAACTGTGGAGAAATGGTCCTTGGTAATAACTATAAGAACATTTCTTGTGGCTTTACTTAGGGTGTAGGTGGTAACTTGTGGTTTCTGAGTCAAGATTTCACGAAGCCGTCAACTGGTTTCTCTGAGTTAAACTTGCTATCATGTGTTATTCTTATTTAATGTATGTCCAAGCGGCTCCTGAATGATCTCTTACACCTAAATCATGGCGCATGGCACATGGCGCATGCCTTCAGTGGTACAAATCCCACATTTTGTGAAGCACTGGTCTGTTCCAACATTTATCTAACTAAAACAGAACTGACAGGATAAAAATATATTTATAATGTAAATATTATGAGATTTGTTGTAAGAATTGGTTGGCATGACTATGGGGATCAGCAAATCTGAATTCCGTAGAGCAGGCCACAAGCTGGGAACTGGTGTGAAGGTTTCCAATGAATTCCCTAGGAGAAGCTGTCTGGCTGAAGTAGAGATGGAATTCTTTATGCCTGCTGGAATCAGTTCTCCCTTAAGGCCTTCAACTGATTGAATGTGACTTCTTTAATGGCCGAAGGCAATCTTCTTTGTTGACTGGAGATGTAATCAGCCACAGATGTGACCAGCTGACAGATGATTTAAATGCAAGACATATCCTTACAGTAACAATCAGGCCAGTGCTTGTTTGACCAAACAATTGGACACTATAACCTAGCTAAGTTGACACATGAACTTAACTATCACACTGACAAATGATTTTTTTCCTCTGTAATATCTTCCCAAACTGGCTGTTTGTCTTCTCCTTGACTATCTCAATGATGGGGAATGCAATACCGAAAAAGGCCATTACCTGGTTGAAAAAGATTAGTTGGAAGATCTTTTTAAACTATGCCAACCTTTTCCTCCCTGTAATGTTGATTTGTTCAATTCTTTCCTCTGCAGTCACACAGTTGGTGAGTTTTCTTGGTTCCTAGGACACTGCACAACTTTATTAAAAAGAAATAGTGAATTGACCTCCTAGGACCTTCCTCTAACTTCTCTCCTCACTGTTCTGAAATACTCTTCCATGATTTTTGCTTGTGGATTGTACCTTCCTGCCTCTCCAGCACAGACGCAGATCTGCCCAGAGTTTTCACATTAGACTTTGAGAGGCAGGATGGAGAGGTGGTGTGCAAGCCACCATCACACCTGGATGCTGGGCAGTTATTTTTTTTAAGCTTAAATCAAGATCTTTTCTTTTATCCCAATTAAATATCACCAAGTTTTGGGAACTGATTCTTTGGATCAACATTCTGTAATTGGTCCTCAGATTTGTGTTGTGTGCAACTTCGGTCAGCATGTTCCAAACCCCCATCTAAAGCTGACCCAAGAAATCAGAAGAGATAAACAGACACCTGGACACAAGTCTCTCACTATATTGGTCAGTTTCCTTTCTGATTACTCCAGTAGTCAGTTTTTTGCCTGTTTAGAAATTTTCTTCCTAAATATAGGTATTCTTTTTTTTTTTTTCCTTTCATTTTTTAGGTATTCTTCATTATTGTTTGCATCTTGGATTCTAGTAAAATCTTGAAATCTAGTAAAATCTTGAAATCTATTAAAATCTTGAAATCTAGTAAAATTTTTGAGTAAGAATGGAAAAAGGATAGTCCTTAAATGGGCATATTTGAAGATAATGCCGGCCATCAACATGAGTTACTACTGCCATCTGGTGGTCTTGATTTTCATCGTCCAAGTAGAAAAATGAGTCCTGGGTTGATGGTAATGTTAGGTGTCTGGAGAGGGGTTTGTGCTGTACAGGAGTAAGCATTTGTCGTCTTGTTGATACGATTCATTTTTAGAAGACGGTGCAGTAAGGCACTCCAGGACTCAGTCCTTCCACCAAAACAACAAGCACACAGGCAGGAACTGCCTGAAACAACTATTGTAAACTCTGGAGGCCAGAAGAACACTGTACAGCATCCAGGAAGAGCGGGAGGAAGAGGCTGATAAACTAAGGAAAAGAACAGTAAATCGCTCCCTCCCTGCAGTAGCTACCGGTGCCCATCCACCACTTTCGTGGCAGGCTTCCCTGGGTTAAGCTTGCTGGTGACAGAAGGGGACATAAAACTCCTCTTTCCCAAGTATAGGGGGGTGGACAAGACAGATGACTGTTCACAGCAGGTTTCTGGGAGCGGGACGCTGAGGCCAGCCATGATTTCAGCCCTCCCCAGAGAGGGGAGGTAGCGGTGGAGACTTAAAGACTCAGTTTCCTCAGGGCTGCAGGGGACAGTGAGCTGAAGGGCTGCATCGTCTGGGCAGGCCAGGAAAGTTCGGCTTTGGGAGCTGTCAGAGAAGCTCTTGGTCCCCTTGTGGACCCCCTTGCAGCAGCTGCAGAGCAGTCTGTGTCCCTTCCTGGGTCCCTGGCCCTGCTGGGAAAGACAGACTTGGTAAAGTGCTCTCCAGGGTGAAACTCCTCCCAGAATTTGGCCTCCAGAAAAAAGGAGCTTGAGACAAGGAAAAGAGCATAAAAAACTATAGAGGCGGACAGTGTGAGACAAAATCTTACTGGCTTAAAACACCAAGGAGAGAAAACAGGGGACAACCAAACTCCTGTCAACATGGGGACTCCAAAACTACTAACAAGCAAAGGCCCAGGACAGAAGAGAGACCCCGAAAGACAAGGAAACCACTGCACACTGCATTTTCTTGGGGCAGGCCTTCCTGATAGGTAGGCTGAAGCTCAAGAAAATCTCTGACTTATCACCAGCTGGTTATGAAACCAAAAACAGACATATCAGGGTGTAAATCTCAGATTTAACATTTTAAAATATTAAATTGTACAATGTGCAACAATAGAGTCCAAGACAAACAAAGAAACAGGAAATGGTGGCAATCCAAAGGAAGAGGATAAAAATACATAAAGCACCAACGAAGAAGAAGAGAATGTGGACATACTGAAGAAAGGCTTTAAAAAAGCGATCTTGAAAAATGCTGAAGGAGATGAAGGAAAATACTGAGAAAGACTTACAGGATATCAGGAAAACAACGAATGAGCAATATGAGAGTGTAGGTAAAGAGATAGAAACTTTAAAAAGAACCAAACAGAACTCCTGGAGTTGAAGATAATGAAAGTGAAAAATGCCCCGGAGGGTTTCAAGAATAGATTGTAGCTGGCAGAAGAAAGAATCAGTGAACATGAAGACAAGACATTTGAAATGAGTTAGGCTGAGGAACAGAAAGAAAGAAGAAATATTGAAAATAAAAGTAACTTAAGACATCTCTGAGACACCACCAACCACACCAAGTTATTCATTATGGGAGTCCCAGAAGGAGAAGAAAGAAAGGGACAGAAGGAATAGTCAAAGAAACGATGAGAGAGAATGGCCCAAACTTAGCAAAAGATGTGAAAATGCACATCCAAGAAGCTCAGAGGACACCAACAGGATAAATGTGAGCAAAAGTACACCCTACCATATTTTGATCATGCTATCAAATGCAAAGGACAGGAAAGAGTTCTGAAAGCTGCAAGAGAAAAGCAACATGTTTTAAGGACGTTTCATTTGGAATGAGAGCTGATTTCGTATCAGAAATCAGAAACTGTTGAGGCAAGAATGCAGTGGGTTGAAATACTTAAAGTACTAAAGGAAAACAACTGTCAACAAAGAATTTTATATCCAGTGAGAATTTCTTTAAAAAATGAGAGTGAGATTAAGAAAAAAGCTGAGGGAGTTCGTCGCCACGACACCTGCTCTACAAGTAATGCTAAAGGGAAATCTTAAAATGGAAAAGAAAGGACACTGGACAGTGGTTCAAAGCAGCATAAATAAAGAGCCATGTAAATGTAACCATTTGAGTAAATATAGATACCAGTATGATTGTAAGGTAATGTTCAGTATGTAACCCCACTTGTTACTTCCTACAGGTGCTAAAATTTAAATGCATAAAAAGTAATGATAAATCTATGTTTTTGGACATACAATGTACAAAGTTATGAGTGGTAACAAGTACAAAAAAAATGGTGGGGAACAGAGGGGTATAGGAAAAGTATATGTACATGATATTAAAGTTAAGTTGGTATTAAGCTGAAGCTTAAAATGTATAAAATGTGCAGGGTTCCTATTTGTAATGATAGAAATGTTTAGGTAACGGATGGGTGTGATGGTAGCACAACATTGTGAACACAATTAATAGCACTGAAATATATATCTGAATATGATTAAAAGGGAAATGTTAGATTGCATGTATGGTAACAGAATAAAAGTTAAAAAAAAAAAAAATCCATGGAACTACATTACACAGTGAAGCCTAAGTTAAACTGTGGTGTTTAATTAATCGTGAATCCTGTATTTTATGCACGATTGTCTGTAAACTCATAACTTCTCTAATAAAGGGGAAAAAAGAAACAATAATGGAAAATGCATGTTTGAGAATAAAATTGTTGATTAATCTATGGGCATCTACTTGAGGCAAAGTCTCCTACCATGTGACACAGGTCCCGGGTCTCTTTGAGTCACTTTTAGATGGGAGTATAGAAAGCACAGATCAAAGCTGTGCGTAACCCAAACATGAGGACTGATTATGAAGTGGTGATGACATCGTCAATTCCAAAGCAGATGGGGCAAATATAATGCATGATGAAAACTATCAGAACAGCTGTTGTTTTTGGAGGGAGCATCGTGGACTTATGGGGAGGGGTCTCCAAGGAGCTTTCTGGGGTGACATTGATGGTCTGTATATTGACAAGGCTTTGGGCTGTGAGGTATAAGCATTTATCCAAAGTCCTGGAATGGCATACTTCAAATTTGTACATTTCATATATCCCATTGTATAGGAACTTTATTTCAAAAGAAAAAGGACCATAAGCAAATACTGAACTCTGGTCAATAAAATGCATGCTCAAGAATATGGTGGGAAGGAAAGGTAGTGATGCCCTGTATCTTACTTTTTATTTTATATATTTTTAGGAGGTACCAGGGATCGAACCCAGAACCTTGTACATGAGACTCAGGCACTCATCCACTGAGCTATACCCGCTCCCCGTGTATGTTACCTTTAAATGTACCAAAAATATTAACATGAATAATGAATGGATAGGGGAATAGGAAGATGAAAGTGGTAAAGCAATTATAATACAAAGTTCATTATAAAATATTGGTGCTGGTTATGTGGACAATCAATGTAAAATTCTTTCAACTTTGCTGCATGTTTGAAAATGTTCATAATAAAAGATGAGCAAAAACAATAAATGATCCTGTATTAAGTGCTGGGCACTTTAAATTTGCTGATATTATTAATTCTAGCCATAACTTTAAGAGGTAGATATTATTATTGTTTTAAAAACATATTTGGAAACTGGGATTCAGACTGTGTAAGGAAGATTAAAACCCAATAATTAGGGAGCAGATGTGGCTCAAGCAGTTGATGACAACTACAATCACCCGAGGAGATTGCCTTCAGCAATAAGAGCTGTCTCATCTAATCAGTTGATGACCTTAAAAGGACAAGTGATAATTTCAGCAGTCAGAAGAGAGAATTTTGAGTCAGCCAGCCAGGTTCTCCTGGGAAATTCTTTGAGGACCTTCATCGGAGTCCTTGGTTTGCAGCCTGCCCTGTGGAATTTGGACTCATGCATCCCCATGGTCATGTGAGGCAATTCTATAAAAGCTCGTAACATTTATAGGTATCTCCTGTTAGTTCTGTTTCCCTAGAGAACGCTGAGTAATCAGGATCCTTTAGTTTTCTGGATAACCCTAATGTGTCATCAGGCCACGGCATCTTCATGTTCCCCCACATTGCTGTCCAGCCTGCATTTATCCCCGTCCATTCCATGAAGTCGTTCCTACCACCTGGCCCTGAAGTCTCCTTTCCATCAAGCTTCCTTCACCAATACAGGGTGAAGAGGCGATTGCTGCTGCACCCAAGTGCTCTCGAGCCACTGGGTGTCACTGCTGGACCACAGAAATCCTGGAAGGCATTTCCCCCCCAAACTAAAAATACCATGATTATGTTTTCAAAAAGTGCTTCCGTTGAAACACTTAATCGTTCAGTTAACAAAATATCTTCTCCTAAACCACAAGGACTGGAAGTCTGATTGAAAGCAGCTCTGTTGTCGCTTCTGCCCAGCCGGGCTGGCAGCTTCTGTGTTCTCTGGGTCTTCATGTGAAGGTCACTAATCAGGCATCATTTTTAAAAAGATGGGTATTTTTTTTATATAGTGGGTAAACAGGTTGGGAATCGGCGTGCTTTTCACTGCCCTATGTTTCAAGCTTCTTCTCTTAGTGATATTATGGAGAAGCTACTTAACTCTGGAGGCTAAAAAATGATGTGGATTTAAACCACGAGAAATAGAGAAAGTGATACCAAATGATGTCTACTAAAAATCCTTAAATTCTAAATTCCTTAAATTATTTTTCCACTGTTTTTAGTGAACAACAAAATCCCATTCCAGGCGTGTGCATGACTCTATTCCTAGGCATTGACTGTGCATGTGGTTTGCAATAATTGGGCTGAGTTACACCAAAAGAAATGAGAAAGGGGGTGGCACTGGTGGTTTGGAAATGGCAGCATTCTGAAAGAATTCACTTACAAATAGATCAACAGATGCAAAGATCTGTCTTTAAATATGGTACATATTTTATAACTTGAGTTCCATTAAATTCTTCTTACATTAAAGCTTACGGAAATAATGCATGAGAAAAATTCTCCGCAAGTAATAAAAGTAATATAACACTTTATTTCTACAGCATAATTTTTGACACCCTTTTAATCAAAAGCCAATGCATCTGTTGTCTAAACTTCAAAAGTGGACAATATTAATAGAATTGTAAAAAGAAAACTCAAACAGTGTGGCTCAGGGTGTACATTTTGAAAAATACCTTTGGGCAAAAACCTTTAATTTTATAAAAAGAAATATACAGAGAATGATGCAGAGCCCAGAGAAGGGAGAATCCACTTGCTTTATTATTCACGTTTTAATCTTTTCAGATAAGAAAAATGAAAGATTGCAAATCAATAAATATGTAATGAACACCTACGATGGCCGAGAGGCATCCATCATTTGCACAGCTTCCCTTTACAACGGTCCAGAGAAGACATTCTCCCCAGTCTAGGTGTCAGCATCAGTCATATTTTTCATCTTCCAGAGTCTGGGAGCCTTATAACTGATTATTTCCCTCCTCACACCGACTGCTAGAAGATGAAAATAAAATGTTTGTGATGCACCCATAGCCATAATATGCAGTTGAACATTAAACTAAGTCCTTGCTCCATTCTTCTAACTTACTTCCTTCAGTCTTATTTTTACCCCTAATTTTAACCTGTTTTGTCTTGTTTATCAAAGAAACCATTGTAAGCTGTGTTAAATCCTTTCTGAACTAAGGTGGGGGCTATAAATATAAATGTAAAAATAAATGAAAAGTGAAGGGGCAGAATCTGTTATCAGTGGACATACAGTGGCTTAAAAGGGCCAAAGGCACAGGAGCAAAGTGGCAGCTTTTGGGGTGGGTATGAGCCCTTCTGTTGCTGTGGTGAGGGAGGCGCTTGAATAGAGGGCAGGGAACAGACTCGGTAGGCATTCTGTGTGGTGGGGACAGCGTCCCCTTTGGCTGGGAGGAGCCACTTCTTGCCCTGAAGCAGGGGGGACAAATGGCTTTTTTCCACAGCGAACAAAGAGTGAACCAGTAGTTACTGTGTGAGGTTCAGTGCAGTTCATGGGAGGCCTTGCAGCCAGGGATTGGTGTGGTGGGGAAGCCTGCTCCCCAGGTGTAGTGGGGAAACCCACTCCCCAGGTGTGGCAGGGAACCCCTCTCCCCAGGTGTGGTGGGGAACTCCACTCCCCAGGTGTGGTGGGGAAACCCACTCCAGGTGTGACAGGGAACCCCATTCCCCAGGTGTGTTGGGGAATCCCACTGCCCAGGTGTGGCAGGGAACCCCCCCCCAGGTGTGGTGCGACACCCCACTCCAGGTGAGTTAGGGAAACCTACTCCTCAGGTGGCGGGGAAACCCACTCCAGGTGTGACAGGGAACCCTATTCCCCAGGTGTGTTGAGGAATCCCACTGCCCAGGTGTGGCAGGGAACCCCACTCCCCAGGTGTGTTGAGGAATCCCACTGCCCAGGTGTGGCAGGGAACCCCACTCCCCAGGTGTGGCGGGGAAACCCACTCCAGGTATGACAGGGAACCCCATTCCCCAGGTGTGTTGGGGAAACCCACTCCACAGGTGTATTGGGGAACCCCACTGCCCAGGTGTGGCAGGGAACCCCATTACCCAGGTAAACGCCTCTCCAGGACTTAGGCCTGTCCTGAGGAAGCCCTTGCCAGTCACGGTAATGATGGCAACTTATATCCAGCACCACAGGGAATCCTCACAGCATCCTGAGAGAGTGGCTACTACTGTTAGCGCTTTTGAAAGGTGAGGAAACAGGCCCTGAGAATGAGCAACTTGCCCCAAACCAACCAGCTGTTCAGTGGTGAGACTAAGACCCAGGCGGTTTCCTCCTGATTCTTTCTCTTTTCCATCCTGTGAGAATGACTCTTAAAAACAAGTGGGACAGCACTGAGTGTGGATGCAGAAAAGAGCAGGGGAAGCACATGGAGCCCAGAACACTGGGACAGGGCAATGGAAGAGACACTAGAGAATATGGATGGCAAAGTCCCAAATCACCCCAAAATGATTAGTATGCAATTATGGGAGGACAGCACTTGTTAAGTAAATTCGGAGAGTTTTTTAAGTTCATTGCAAGACACGCAAAAAGTAAAAAGTAAAAAGAAAAAAAAAAAAATCCAGAGGGATGAAGAAATGGACATTAACTGAAGTCGCCAGGAACTTGGGACAAGACTGACAGTATGTCCATGTGTGGTCGTTCCTACTTGACTGCTAACCCCCAAGCACATGTGTAGATTATGTGTGGTTATTTGAAATGTTAGCTCGAACTCATTGGTTTTATCCTTTCTCAGATCATCTCACATCCTCCCCACTCCTGGGGGTAGCTGATTAAAGAGCTGACTCTGGAAGATTTTGAAGTAGAAATAAATGAAAAGAGTTTTGTCTAATTGACTAATCCACATCACCATGTCTAAAGAGGAGACAGTATATAGCAGGAAGTCTAAGCTGGATGATACCATGCATGTGATATAGAAAGCATTCGATGATTATCTAAGGAATGAATGAATGAACGAAGTGGGTAGAGCTCTTCCTCAATGATGTTACGTGGTAGGTCCTAAAAACTGATGCCTTACCAAACTGATGATCATGTATGGATTCCCATGCCTGAGCCTAGCAAGGAAGCAGGGAGCAAAAGGAATATAGGCAAGGGACCTGCTTTTAGAAATTCAACAACTTTTGTTAGAGAGATAAGACATAGAATCGAAGGAGTGATGGCACATTAAAAGGAAGGGTTGAGCTTTGAGCCAAATGAGTGATGCTTGGAAGTAAGTGAGGGAAGAGCTTAGAAGAAGCACTTCTTGTAAGGGATAGAATATGAGGAATTCTGATAAAATGTGTGTGTGTGTGTGTGTGTGCAAGCATGCGCACACTTTGTGCAAAGGACACAGCCAAGGGGGGGCAGAGAACAAAGAGGATGCCTTAGATTCCCAGGACTGTGTATTAATTAGCCTGCCAAAGGGGTGCTGATGCAAAGTACCAGAAATCTGTTGGCTTTTATAAAGGGTGTTTATTTGGGGTAGAAGCTTACAGTTACAAGGTCCTAAAGAGTCCAACTCAAGGTTGCTTTCTCACCAAAGTCAGCTGCCACGTGTTGAAGCAAGATGGCGGATGATCTCTGCCTGGTCTCTCCTCCCTGGGCTTCCCCTTCCTCTTGAGGCTTCATGGGCCCAGCTTCTTCCCTATCTCAGCTGTAGGCTGGTGCAGGGCTGGTCTCTCAGAGCTTCCTCTCTCTCGGCATAGGGCTCTCGAGTTTTTCTGGGCTTTCTATATCAGATGCAAACTATCAGGCGAATGGCTCATCTCTCCCCAGGGCCTCTCCTTTCTGTCCTATGGCAAAGTTCTCTCCTCTTCCTCTGTGTAGTCTTGAGTGAGTGTCCTTTCATATCAGCCCACCAAGGGGGCTGGGACTCGACCCGAGTCACGCCTTACAGACGTGGTTGAATCAAAGCCCTAATCTTAACAGGTAATTTAATCAAGGGCCCCTCAACTGAATCCAATATAATCAAAGGGTGTCACACCTGGAATAGATTAGTTCACAAACATAATCTTTCTCTTTTGGGGATTCATAAATAATCTCAAACTGCCACAGGCTTCTATAATAAAGCATCACAAACTGGGTGGCCTCAAACAACAGAAATTTATCTTCTCACTGTTCCAGAGCCTGGAAGTCCCAAATCAAGGTGCTGCAGGACGGTGCTTCCTCTGAAGTCTGCTGGGGGAAGCTGCTTCATGCCTCTCTCCCAGCTTCCGGCAGTGGCTGGAAATCTGGAGTGTTCCTTGGTCTGCAATCATCTCAGCCTCGGGCATCCCATGGCCTTGTGCCCTGTATCTGCCTCCAGCTCTGTGTCCAAATGGCCTCTTCTTAAAAGGAACCCTGTCCTATTAGGTTAAGGGCCACCTACTCCAGCACAACCTCATTTTAACTTGCCCAATTCCATCTGTCAAGGCCCGATTTCCAAATAAGGTCATCTTCACAGGTACTGGCGTTTAGGGCTTCAACATATCTTTTTTTGGGGGACATAATTCAATGTATAACAGAGCCCAAACTGATTAGGGCAGAAGGTGGAGCTGGGGTTATGTGAGGCCTGGAGCCGAGGTAACGTGCCATGGCAGTGACTGGCAAGACTTATTCTTGACTCTTTAAAGGTGATGATTGATTTTGTGGACTATCTGTGGAAATGTGGAGGAGTGGAAAGAGGTGCAATCGAATCCCATTTACCACATGTGATAGTGGTTGGCCTCCTGGTGGCAATGGGCATACTGGGCAGAGGCAGACAATGTCCCTGCCCTGGAGAAAATATGTGTCGCAGGGCACACTGTATCTTGGTTCCACCACTTCCCATTAGGTGGCCTTGGCTATGGGACCTTCTTGAACCTCTGATATTTCATTCATGAAAAGGTTGTAACCAGAGTCACTCCCACATTGGGCATTGGTGAGGATTACATGCCTTTCCTCATGGAAAGCTCTTAGCACAGTGATTGATTTTGGGAGAAGCTCAGTGGATATGAGGTCTGAGGTTCCTCTGGGAGGTGAGCTCCGTGGTGAACTTCACATCCCATCCGTAGGGTGTTTGGAGCACAAGAACTCCTTAAGTACTGGTTAGTTGAATGAAGTAGGGTGTAATCAACTTGTACCAAGAGATATAAATTGGGAAAAAGAAAGGGATGGAGCCCTGAAAGGGGGGGTGTTAATTTTCTTTGAGTGACTAGAGGAATGAGGAGCTTCAGTGAGGCCTCAAACTTAATAATTGAACTGAAGGAAGAACAGAATGCTGACCAAGGAGAGGGGAGAAGATACATTTGCATGGTGGTCTTCACACTTTGAGCATCACCAGGATGACTTGATAAAATCAAGACTGATTCAGGAGCTTGGAAGGGGGGGCTGATGAATTTATATTTCTAGCAAGTCTCCAGGAGAAGCTGGTGATGTGGTCTGGGGAGCATATGTTAAGAACCAGTGTTTTGTCAGAGGGAGTGTCTCTAGATGTTCTTCCTGTAAGTAGCTCTATCTAAAGGATACCTAGGGTGAAATTCCTGGGTAAAACAGGTTAGGTAAGGTTTGAGGGCTTTCTTCTTTGCAGCTTTCCCAGTGCCTCACTGGCAGGTACAGAGATTTCCCCACCTGCCCAGAGCAGCCTTGTGCCAGGCAGGGTCCATGGGGGAGGAGAGCTCTTCCCCCTGCAGCCCTGCACCTGCGCCCCTGGGATTTCAGGATGAGAGCGGCCATCGGGCAGGGCATGGGCTAATGGGGAGCTTGGCCAGGAGAGAACAGGGAAACCTGCAAATTGCTGCGGAATGGAGCACCCATGTGGGAAAGCCTCCCCGGCACGGGCAAGGATGAGGTCTGGGTTGGTAATACATCAGATTGGAACCAGGGGTCAGAGTAGCAGAGGTAACTATTCATGTCTCGTGTCTGGGCTGGAGGCTCATGCAGCAGAAACTGCTGGAGATTGCAAAGCAGAGAATGCAGGTGGCGAGGCCTGGCTCACCGGGGGGGAAGCCAGCTCTGCAGAGAGGGTAAAGGGGCTGTCGTTTATCTCACCCCCATGGTCGGAGCACTGGACTGGGGATGCACTTTGCACGTGTTTCCCCATTTAGTTTTCACAGCACTCCCTGAGACAGGTGTCAGTGTCCCCATTTTATAGATGACAAACAGCACAAGAGATGTTACCTACCTTTCCATAACCGTATGGCTGGAAAGTGGCGAATGGGAGCCTTCCTGAAAATTCCCCACGAGAGTCGGTACATTCCTGATAATCACTCTGCTTTGAAAGTCCTAACAGCTTCCTGCCCCCAGCTTTCTTTAGCTTCTTTAGCTAGTTTAAGTTTATTCAGACTTGTGGTCACCTTTGATTTTCTGCATGGAAAATGCCCAGCCCAGTGCCTGGAATGCCATCAACAGTTGATTTAAGAAAAATGTATATGTGCACATTGTACAAACAGTTTTGGGGACTCAAACTCCCTGAAACTGTATAGAGACCACACTCTTAGGTCCCTGTACTGTAACGTAAATACTTCCAATTTAAATGCCTACAGAAGTAGTGACAGGGGTGGCTTCAGGGATTATTATTATTTTTTGCTTTTGTTTATTTCTTCTCCCATTTTTTTCCAATAGTTTAATGGTAGTTTCTTTTTTTTTTTTTTAACCAATGGTGAGTGTAGCAGTTTGATATTATTGATGAATTCCAAAAAGAAGTATTGGATTATGTTTGTAAACTGGTCTTTTCCTCTAGGCATATGAGAGTGTATTGGATTCAGAGGTTTTACTTTTACTTGATTAAATAATGATTAAGGCTTTGATTGGGCCATGTCAGTAGGACATTGTATCCCTGCCCCCTTAGTGGGTGGGGATTCACAGAGAAACTGCACTGCAGAGAAGGGAGGTTGGAATTTTTGAGCTGGAGCCCAGGAAGTAAGCACACAGAAAAACAGAGCAGATGAGCCTGGAGAGAATTGGGTTCTGGGGAGAGAGACAGAGTGGGTCGCCTGATAGTCTATAGCTAGCCTTGTGGAGAGAGCAGGGAAGCTGATCCTGGAAAGAAACAAGCCCCAGGAAGAGAGGAACCCAGGAAGCCTGAACCCTTGCAGCCATCTTGCTCCAACATGTGGCAACAGACTTTGGTGAAGGAAGTAACTTATGCTTTAGAGCCTTGTGACTGTAAGCTTCTACCCCAAATAAATACCCTTTATAAAAGACAACTGATTTCTAGTATTTTGCATCAGTACCCCTTTGGCCAACTAATACAGTGAGACAGACTTAATTATAGATCATGAAATAAAGACTGCCAGAGCCATGTCACCCAGGCTTCAACCCGTGAATGCTGTCAGTGGTTAAAAAGGAAATAAAAATAATTCAGGCCATTAGGAACAAAAGCATACCAGGGGTACTCCAGAAAATTAAATGTGATTACCCTAAAGTCCTAAAAAATAACCCCCTTAACACTCCTCCTTACCCACATGAAGTTGTCAATGCACCAGCGTCTAAGAGCTTCATCTGACCTGAAGGCTTGCTGAGTCCCATTTTGAAAGGTGCTGGTGTTAGCTGACGTGGAATTTGGACCCAGAAAGGGAGGAAACGTCAGCTATCCTGCAGAATCTCATCTAACTACAAGGCTCCCTCCTGCTGGGTCTCCATCAAGTCCTGCCTCTTCCTTTATCTTCGTGGTGCAGTTTTACCCATCACAGCAAACGTAGGTGAGGACCTCTACCATGGTAAGTAAAAGGCAAGGTTGCAAGCCAGACACAAAAGGACAAATACTGTATGAATGCATTACTATGAACGAAATATATTGTGTAATATATTGTTTGATTTAAAAAAAATTTACATGTATCCATTACATTTAATTGAGAAATGTAAAAAAAAAAAGAGGAAGCCTGTAGCCTCATGTCCCTCATCTTAGGACCATGAGGAAAGACAGCCTCAGGATGAAGCCAATGCACTGGGCAGACCTCAGAAAGTCATGGAGAAATGGAGCTGGAGCCCTGAGACAACCATGCCTGAAGCCTACCCCTCCTCTGGGCTTTTCAGTCAAATAAGTTTTAAACCATGAGTTTAAAACTTGCCACTGAAAACATCCTAATCCTAACAAAAACACGTAGTCACTTGGCTCTTCTCCACCTCATGTTTTTCTTCTTTTTTTTTTTTTTAATTTTACCGGGAGGTCCCAGGGATTGAACCCAGGTTCCTCCATATGGCAGACGGACGCCCAACCATTTGAGCCACATCCGCCCCCCATGTTTTTCTTTTTAAATTCATTCTGAATTTTATAGAAATATCTAAATAACAGCAAAGGAAAAAGACTATATCTTACCATCTGAACTGCTACTTCATTATTGTGTATTTCTATATACATGTGAAAATGTGCATTTTATATTCATTTTAAATGTTTGCAGATTAAATGCTAATTATAATGTCAAAAAAAAAAATGACAAGGTTGAAGGTATTGTCACAGGAAGGCTTGTCCTGGACCATCTCAGAGTAGCTGGACTAAAACTATAAAAGAGACAGTGTTCAAAACCGCTTTTAGAAGGACTTCATGATCTGCTTTGTAATTGGGATGATGTAAGTTCAAGTCAACCAGGAGCACTGTCCAAGGGTCATGGTTTGACTTTCTGAAGGGAGAGAGATCTTTCTTTGGACAGACAGCCTCCTCCCGATGCAGACTAAAATCACAAGGCAGTTCCTGCAGGCAGGGCTGGTTACCTGCTTTGTAGAGTCCAGTGCAAAATGAAAATGCCGGGCTGACCCTTGTTCAAAAGGCAGGGAGAGTGTACTGGTAAAGGTGCTGATGTAGAAATGGTTTTCCTTCCTTCCCCATCTGTTCTGCATAGTCCTCCCATCGGATTTCACTCGTAAAAAGCAAGTTTAAAGACGAAGTCATTAAGAATTTCAAGATGGCGAGAGCAGAGTATTAAATTGGGCAGGTCCCATCTGTGAGTTCACAGATGCCACTTCCAGGAGGCTGCCCCTGTGTCCCTGGGGTATGAATGAACAAGGTGCAAGAAGTGAATTGTCAAACGTAGGTGGGGTCGTGGCCAGTGGGCAGGTTGGCCAAATCGGACCCTGAGAAGTTTGCCTACTCTGAGTCTCAGTTGAAAAACGTGAGAGTCTAGGACAACTGTCAACTGTCATTGCCTAGCAGTACTCGGCTGAAAGCTCTTGTCGGTTGGGGTGGCAGTGATGTCAGTTCCCTTTGGAATCCTGCTGGGGTCACATGGCTTTTGCATTTCTGTAGTTGACGCTGCCTACTGCAGCATAGAGTTGACCTGGAATTCGTAGTAAACCACTGGGCCGGAGCTACCCTGGCTCTGGCTGCATGAAGCCTGACGAAAGCCACGTTAGTCTGGATGATGGCAGCTTCCTTGCCAGGATGCTTCTTTCACTCCCAACACGAAGGGGCAGAGCCAACCACCCTGGGGCTCTGGGGTGCCGGCACAGCCAACAGCCAGGGCCCCCTGTCTCCATCTCTGTTAACGTCTAGCTCCAGAACCAAACCCGACCCTTCCAAATCTTGCCAACTGCCCCCATGAGAGTGACCCAACAACTCCTTCACCAGCATATGATTCTTAGAATAAAAACAACAGCTGCAGCAAAATCGAAGCTTGTGTGAGCTGGAAGTCAGTCTAGAAGCAAAGTGAACAGGTAGGGGGAGAAGACGCAGGCCTCGTCGTTCTTGTTTTAGATGAAGTCTAAATTCCCTGAGATAGACGGAAGGACGAAAGGCCTTTTACCACTTGGAAAAACTGGGGCGAAGACTCAGAGACTAGATTAAATTGCAAACTGGGCACCCATGAGAGGTGGCCTGCAGACATGTTTGGTTTGGCCCACATAGTGATGGCAAAAAGAATTGAAAGAGCTGACAGCATGTAGAAATTTGGAGATTCTGTGTAATACGCCGGTTTGGAACTGGATGGACCACCCATTCCTGAGGATGTGACACTGTTGTATGTAGGACCTTTATTTATTTATTTATTTTTTATTAGGTTTACTGTGTTTAATAATTTGATAACCCTCAGTAATCATTAGGGATCAGAAGTTTTCTTCAGTTTAAAATTCTATAATAGATAATGTCACCATGATTTTTTTTTTTTTTTTTTTAATTAATTTATTTTTTATTGTGGGTAAAAATCAAAATTTTCACAATACATACCACTATTTGTAAAATGATATATAAATATATATGCATATATGTGCATTTGCTTACAAAAATGTTATTTATATATATATATAAATATATTTTAAGAGGTGCTTAGATTACCTAAAATATTACACGGAACCTACTGGGATTCCCATGTTGCCCACCTCCCACACCTCCCACCACATCCCACACAAACATCTCTCACAAGTGTGGCCCACCAGATTGGGGGAAGAACTATGGACTAGAGTGGACTTGATGGTATTCTGTTGTTCACATATGGTGATTCTAGCAATGGAAGAAATTATAACAATGAGGTGGAGCCAGTGGCCACTGGACACTTTTGGGGCAGGGAGGGGACGAGCAGTTGAAATACAGGGGCTTCTTTGGGATTTGGAGGTTGTCCTGAGTACCGTTGTGGCAACGGATGCAGGCCATTTTAAATCAGCACACATCACTCAGAACTGTGTGGGAGAGAGTGTGGTCTACGATGTGAACTGTGGTCTATGGTTGGTGGCAAGGCCCCAGGATATGTAGGACCTTTTGATGAGGCTACTTCAGGTAAGGTTTGGCCCAGCCCCATCAGGATGGGTCTTTAATTCTCTTACTGGAGTCCTTTATCAATGGGATGGATACAGAAAAAGAGAGAACGCTACGGAAGCAAGAAGCGGAAAGCAATGAAATCCGGAAGAGAAGGGAGAGCCCAGCAGATGCCGCCTCATGCCTCGCCATGTCCTAGAGTCCAGGGTCGCCTGCAGCCAGTCTTTGGGAAGAAAGCATGGCCTAGATGATACCTCGGTTTGGACATTTTTCTCAGCCGCAAAACTGTTAAGCATTGTCATTGTTAAAGCCAACCCATTTAATGCTGTCTGCTTTTACTAGGAAATGAAAACATTCTCCTAATTTCCTGGTGTCCCTTGAGAAGTTGGCAGATCTGAACACGCCTGACCTGAAGGCTTCATTTTACAGTGAGGAGCCCGAGACAATGAAATGATTTGTTTAAGGCCACAGCTGGCTGTGGCGGGCTGGGGCAGCTCAGGCACATCACTGTGTCCCCCTTTCTGAGCTCCTTCTCTCTGCCCTTTCATGACTCTGTCAGGAGCCCATCTCCTGGCTTCCTGCCACATAAGATGTCTGCAAGAAAAACTGCTTTTTAAATTGAGGAACTAATTCTTTCAAACATACCACAATTGATTTTTCTCTATAGTGTTGGAATGTCACTTCAAGGAAATCCTTAGATGCGGATGAGATCTATGACTGTGGATGAGGAAATATAAAATTAGTTTATACATGTAAATATGAATAATTACCTGGATAGAAGACAGAAACATGCATTTTAAAGTGGGAGTGAAAGACTAGTATCCAACTGGAGAATGGTTTCATATTGTTTTTGTTTTTCCGTTTTAAGTCCCTCCATCGCAGACGTTTATGTCTTCTTGAAACTACTGACTTTGAACAATACCAAGCCTTTTGCATTTTGCTCTCACCATCTGCAAAACAGACCCTAAAATATCCACTCCTGCCTTATTATACTGATAAATTAGACAGCATGTGTAAACGCCTTAAGCTCCTGGGACGCGAGTCAGACTACGTATGTGAGATCTTGATATTACAAAGTGGAACAAGAACCAAGATGTTATTTATTCTGAAAATCAGAGGTTATTATTTCTTTGGCAATTGAATGACCCTTTTAACCAAGTGCATCGTTTCTTGAGAGGAGAGGAAAGAAAGAAATGACTTCCTTTCATTTTGTACAAATGCATATTTTTAAATGTTTGTAAAGCCTGGTTCTCTCTGTGCTATAATCATCTTGGATATTTGCACTCTTGATGTAACAGAATGTCTGACTTTTTGTCTTCAATTGTAAAACCTTTGAAATGGAAAGAGGAGTGCAGAATTAATGGGTGGCTATTAAGACAGAAAGAGGAACAGGATGTCTTTTGGTAAGTCAAATATTTGCTGTTCTTGTTTTCTCTCTCGACTTTATTTTTTATGTTGACCCGTAAGTGAAATGTAGCATGAGAGAGTTTATGTTCACTTCCGCAGATTCAAATGTTTCAGCCTTAAAAGTTTTTCCCTGTTAACTTTTATGTCTTTGGGACAGAAATGCTTGGAGGTCATGGAGAGACATGTACCTTGATATATCTCATCCAAAGGGGTCAGTGGGCCCAGCACTGCCAGGCAGCCCCCTCCTCTTCCCTGGGCAATTGGAGGAGATTGCTTCACAGCTTCTCACTTGTTGAAACTCTTGTGTCCCTCCCTTCTTATTCCCCTAATAAATAACTTCAGGTGGAAGAGCGCCTCCTCATTTCCACACCACTGAACTGTCCTCTCGCCTGTGTCGGCCCTACTCTCTTCTGTGTCCCCTCAGGGTACAGAATGAACTGGCTCTGCCCTCGCCAAAGCCAGCCTCTCCCTGAGGCACTGGATGCCAACTCTGCTGCCCTGGTTGAGCCTTTGATTCTGCTAGCAGACTCCCCCTCTCTCTTGCACTACCAGTTTTGTCCCTTTCAAATGACGCATTCATGAAGGCATACAAAACGAGCTGCAAAATCTCTTCTATTTTGGCTTTCCTTCAGTTTTTGCCATTCCCAGAATTTTTTTTTTCTCTTTTTCCTTTCTTAAAACACATACTGTCTTTCGAATCCACTACAATTGGACTTTTGTCCCCATCGTGCTATGATTGCCAAGGACAACAAAAAACTCCATGAGCTCAAATCCCAAGATTAACTCATAGTCTTCCTTAACAGCTCAGACATTTTTTATCTTCTTCCCTTGGCTGGCAGACCCCATATGCTCCTAGTCCTCTTCTTACTCCACTGTGCCCTCCCCCTCTGCAGCTTGTATTGGTTCTTTATGCACTAGCCAACTCTTAAGAGCTGAGAACTTGGAGCAGCTTACAGTTCACTTCCCAATGCTCAGTTCCCTTCTTCATCTACAGACTGTCCCTAGAAAGTCTTAAGCAATCCCAGCCCCATCTCTCAGTTGTCACTGTATTTGGATTTTCAGGTAGATCCAGAAATGGGAAGGTGGATTATTCCAGAGGAAGTAGAGAAAAGTTCAGTTGGGTAGGGAGAAAATAATAGATGAAGAGTGTAGCAATGGATAGTACAGCAAAATTGAGGCATATTGCTGGTCTTTGAAGTCCTTGACCCAGAGATAGTTAGCCCAGCAGACAGGTAGAGCTGAAGATGGCTAAGGGTGAGCATAATGGGCTGGCATTGGCATAAGGAAGTTCTTGAATACATGGACCGACTGGGTCCTAGCTTGAATGCCTGGTCAGGATTCCTGGAAAGAACATGGCAGCTCCTCTCTCCAGAAGTTCCTGGGAGTTCTGGACAGGGAATTAGTTACTGAGACCCAGTTACTGAGACTTGAGTACAAGGAGGCGGATGGCCATTTTAGGAATATGACAACAGATTATTTGTCACAACCTAGAAACAAGTTCCAGGACAGGCTAGCAATCTCAGTAACTTGATGCTGAGCCAAAGAGCACAGGGCTAGTGATTCTTAATCCTCTTGTCTATTTTAGGAAGAAATGAAATGAGATAAAACCTGTTGCTCATGTCGCTGAAAGGTCATCAAAGGATTCCAGTGTTATGAGTGGAAGTTTTAAAGGGTCAGGTACCGGGCTTGGCATGGTAGTCAGTGTTTCTGTGGAAAGTTCCCATGTAGCAAATGTGTCAGGGCCAAAACATACTGCAGTAAAGAGGAAGAGAATTCCAGGTTCAGAAATCTTGAATTCAAGTCTTAGAGCCAAGTAACATCTGTTGGGTGACATTGAGTTTGGTCATGTGATTTCTTTGTGCCTTAATTTTCTCATCTGTAAAACAGGGATAAAAATAGTTTAATTTCCTCTGTCTCAGAATAGCATTTCTGATGTTCTGTGAAACAGTGGTCTGTTGGCTGCAAATAGACGGTTTGTAAAAAAATGGATTTGATGCTCAAAGAAGCCTGGGAAAAGCCAGGTTAAATCAAGTTGAAGAGACTGATACCCTTGCTTATTATAATTAGTTCATATCATTGAGATCATACAATATTTATTCTTTTGTGTCTGGTTTATTCGCTCAGCATACTGGCTTCAAGGTTCATCCATGTTGTCGCATGCATCAGGACTTCATTCCTTTTTATGGCTGAATACTATTCCAATGTATGTATATATCACATTTTATTTATCTATTCATCTCCTGATGGACACTTGAGTTGCTTCCATCTTTTAACTATTGTGAATAATGCCACTATGGACATTGGTGTGCAAATATCTACTCGAGTCCTTGCTTTCAATTTTCCTGGCTCTGTACCTATTAGTGGGATTGCTGGGTCATATGGTAATTTTATATTTAGCTTCCTTAGGAACTGCCAATCTGTCTTCCAGAGTGACTGTGCCATTTTCACATTCCCACCAGCAATGAACGAGTGTTTCTATTTCTCCACATCCTCTCCAACACTTATCTACTGTTTTTTTTTTTTTTTTTTAATAGTGGCCATTCTAATGGGTATGAAATGATATCTTATTGTGGTTTTGATTTGCATTTCCCTAATAGCTAGTGATGTTGAGCATCTTATCATGTGAATTTTAGCTATTTGTATATCCTCTGAAGAAGTGTCTATTCAAGTCTTTAGCCCTTTTTAAAAATGGGGTTGTTTGTCTTTTTATTGTTGAGTTGTAGGATTTCTTTATATAGTTTGGATATTAAACCCTTATCAGATATGTGGTTTCCAAATATTTTCTACAATTCATTAGGTTGTTTTTCCACTTTTGTGACAAAGTCCTCAATGCACAAACATTTTTAGTTTTGAGAGGGTCCCATTTGTCTATTTTTTTCTTTCATTGCTTGTACTTTGAATGTAAAGACTAAGAAACCATTGCCTGCCACAAGATCCTGAAGATGTTTATCTACATTTTCTTCTAGGAGTTTTATACTCCTGGTTCTAATATTTAGGTCTTTGATCCATTCCGAGTTAATTTTTGTATATAGGGTGAGATAAGGCTCCTCTTTCATTCTTTTGCATATGGATATCCAGTTCTCCGGGCACCGTTTGTTGAAGAGACTATTCTTTCCCAATTGAATGGACTTGGCAGCCTTGAAAAAATCAATTGGCCATAGATGTAAGGGTCTATTTTTGAACTCTTTGTTTGATTTCCTTGGTCAATATGTCTATCCTTGTGGAAATACCATCCTGTTTTGATCACTGTAGCTTTGTAATATGCTCTAAAGTCAGGAAGTATGAGTGCTCCAACTTTCTTCTTCTTTTTCAGTATGTGTTTGGCTATTTGGGGTCCCTTAGCCTTCTTAATAAATTTGAAAATTGACTTTTCTTTTTCCTCAAAAAAGGTTGTTAGAATTTTGGTTGGGATTGCATTGAATCTGTAAATCATTTTGGGTAGAATTGACATCTTGATGATATTTTCTTCCCATCCATGAGCATGGAATATCCTTCCGTTTATTTAGGTTTTATTTTTTATTTTTTTAGCAATGTTTTATAGTTTTCTGTATACAAGTACTGTACCTCCTTGGTTCAATTTATTCCTAGATATCTGATTCTTTTAGTTGCTGTTGGCCACGGAATTTTTTCTTGATTTCCTCCTCAGATTGATCATTACTAGTGTACAGAACACTACTGATTTTTGTACATTGATCTGGTATCCTCTCACTTTGCTGAATTCATTTATTAGTTCTAGTAGCTTTGTTGTAGTTTTTTGGTGCTTTCTATATATAGGATCATGTCATCTGCAAATGGTGAAAGTTTTAATTCTTCCTTTTCAATTTGGATGCTTTCTATTTCTTTTTCTTGCCTACCTTATCTAGCTAGAACTTCCAGTACAATTTTGAATAACATTGTTGTCAGTGGGCATTCTTGTCTTGTTCCAGGTCGCAGAGGGAAAGCTTTAAATCTTTCACCATTCAGTGTGATGTTTTTCATATATGCCCTTTATCATGTTGAGAAAGTTTCCTTCTATTCCTATGTTTCTAAGTGTTTTTATAAAGAGAGGATACTAGATTTTGTCATATGCCTTTTCTGCAGCAGTGTAGATTATTATGTTGTTTTATCCTCTCTTTTTGTTAATGTGGTGTCTTACATTAATTGATGTTCCTATATTGAACTACCCTTGCACACCTGGGATAAAATGCACTTGATTATGGGGTGTAATTCTTTTAATGTGCTGTTGGATTTGATTAACAATTATTTTGTTTTATTCATTAGAGAAATTGTTCTATGATTTTCTGTTCTTGTGGCATTTTTATCTAACTTTAGTATTAAGGTGATATTGGCCTCATGGAATAAGTTAGGTAGTATCTCCTGTTCTTCAATTTTTTGGAAGAGTTTAAGCAGAATTGATATTAATTCTTTTTTGGAATGATTGGTAGAATCATCGCTGTGAAGCCATCTGGTCCTTGGTTTTTCATTGCTGGGAGGTTTTTGATCACTGATTCTATCTCTTTACTTTTAATTGGTTTATTGAAGTCTTCTGTTTCTTTTAGAGTCAGTATTGGTTTTTTGTGTGTTTCTAGGAATTTATCTATTTCATCTAGGTTGTCTGGTTTGTTGGCATACAGTTATTCACAGTATCCTCTTATAATCATTTTTATTTCTTTGAGGTCAGTAGACTTTATGCTCATACATTATCTTCTTAATATCCTTTTGTCTTTATGCATATTTCCTTCATCTCTTTGAATTGATTTAGAATATTTGCTTGAACATCTTTGATTAGTTGTTCCACGTTCTGAGTATCCCCTGAAGCCTTAATTTGGTCCCTTCACTGATCCATTTCTTCTTTTTTCTTAGTATGGCTTGCAATTTTTTGCTGATGTCTAGGCATCTGATTATCTTGGTGAGGTATCTCTGAAGGTCGATTTCTCCTTCTTGTAGGGTTTTATTGTCTGTTGGCTTTCTGTTAAGGCTTTTCTTTGATGCTTCATCTAACTTATTCTAGAATTTTAGAATAGCCCATGTTTAACTGTTACAATTTTCTCAGCTCTTCTTCATCTAATTCTTGCCCTGGATATGTGGTATAATTTTCAAGTTTTACTTTTTTTTGTAATTGTTTTACCTCTAAGAGTAAACTTCCTTTCCTCTGTTCCTTCTCTAAATATCTTGATCTGTTTTGTTTGTTTTTGTACAGAGTTTTCTCCCCAGCTCCTATGATTTGTTTAAATTATCTCCTTCCCTCAGTGCCCCATTTTCCTTACTCTTTTCAGTCCTGTGACCCTCCTGTCTTACAGCAGCTCAGTTTAACCCCCACTTAGTTTTCACTGTGAGGCTTTTCTGCCTCTGTTTTCTCCTCTGTTAAGTTATCCCATCCTGGGGAGCCAGTTGAGATCTATCCAGAAAGGACGGTTACTCTAGAAAAGTCTGTTTTGAGTTTAGGTGGTCCAGTCAACAGAAACTGGATTGGGTGGGCACAGAACTTTCCAGCCTTAGTTTCACTGTGCTCTCTCTCTCTCTCTCTCTCTTGCTCTTTTCATTCAGGGGTCTGTTTTGTTTGTATCACTTCTCTTATACTTGTGTTCCACCTCGGGTGCCTGTGGACTTGGTTCTTTGTTCTTGGATAAGTGTGGGATCCTAACTCCCTACTCTCCCTGGAGGGAAGTGGGAAGGATCTGGGCCACTCTATCTGAGCAACTCCCAAGCTGTATGGGACTGAGTGAGGGAGAGGGAGTGGACTAGATGGTCTGGGACAGAAGTTTCCTACCTCACATTTTCCTTTTTCTTTGATTCAGTGTTTTGGACTCCTTCTCTAGTCTCTACTGTCCTCCAGAGCTCTTAAGCAAGTGGGATTTGTCTTTTTGTTCGAAGAATCTCTGGGAATGATTTTTCAGGGGATGTCTTATGTAGCCATTTTGATGATGTCACTCTTGCCTGATTTTTTCTTGTTCTTCCTTCAGGTATTAGCTTACATGTCACCTCCTTCAGAAAGCTGTCTCTGATTTCCCCAACTATCATTCATTCATTAAACACCTTATGCTATAGGCCCAGTAAATATTTCCTAGATTAAAAAATAATTAACCAATCCAAAGACTATCAAGGGAACAGGACATAGAAGCTTATGAAGTTTGAGAAGTTCACAGAGGGAGTAATCAACAGTGTTAAATATGGTGGAAAGCCACGTCCAAGGAGCAATCCAGGAGGGTCTCTATTGTACTTGCTAATTAGAGGTCATGAAAGCCTCGGTCAGCATTGTTTCAGGAGAATGGTCTGGAGGGAACTCAGATTAGAGATGATTGATGTAAGGTTAGGAATCATTATTATGAAGGGCAGACTACTTTTCATGAATTTTGAATCAGAAGGTCAGGAGGGAGATTGTAAATACCAAAAGAAAAAATGAAGACCATGTTATAAAAAAGACAAAAAGGAAGACTTGAAATAGTGTTTAAAGGGAGCAGAGATAATGGGGGAGGTGTTTGATATCACTGCAACTCTGGGTAATGATAGTCCTCTTTATTTTATTATGAGTCTGTTTTGATATTTTGTACCTATTGATTAAAGAGTAACACTAATCATACCAACATAATTTATATAAAAGATGGGGAAATTGGAGGGGCAAAATGAAATCCACTTCAGTATATAAATGTACATGACCTAGCTAGTGAAGGAATATGGCAGATACAGCATCCTTGTTTCTGACCTGCACAAAGCTTTGGCTGCTTTGATGACCTCTCTTATGGCTTCTCCCCTATTTCTGTTGCCCTTAGATTTATTTTATGGGTGGAGTTCCTTATGGGTGCAATTCTTCATGGGTTGGCTTCCTTATTAGTGGTGTTTTTTATGGGTGGAGTTCTTTATGGGTGCAATTCTTGATGGGTGGAGATCTTTATGGTTGAGTGACCCAAGCTTTCATATCTCAGGGATTTGATGCTTTGATGATCATAGCAGTAGAGTCATGCTGTAGTTTTTTTTTTTCTCATGTTACCACTGGACATTTCACCTCTGCAGTGCCAGCAGACCAGTGGTCTCTGAGTTCCAGATGCACTTCTCCCTCTCCACCTTATAGATCCTCATTTTCCTCTTGATAATCTAGATCAATCCTCCCAAATGACAATAAAACCCTCTTATATGACTTCTTTCCAGTGTCACCAGGAGTCGAAAACGGTTGTGTGACAGTCTCAGCTTCCAATTCAATGGAATCATTTTTTGCATCTCCTGGTTGAAACATTCATTCTTTGAGTGCCAAGATTTCTAAGGTAACAGAGCCCAGTGTTGCTGAGATATGAGGGAACATTAGGAGGAGGGTGCAAAATCCCACTCCCATTTTCGCCACCTGATTTTGAGACCCATGTTTTCTGGTGATGAGAGAAACAGCAATTGTTGCCTCCTCTGTGATGGAGATGTGGAATGCAATTACTCCTTTCCTACCTGATCCACAGGAGCCCCATGCTGGGTCCCCAGGGTGAGCATTAGTTCACAACCAGGTTCTGACTATCCCTGCATAGTCCAGTATTCACAGAGCTTAGTTCCTCTGGTAAGTGAAGATCCTCAGTATATTACTACAATGAAGATTCCACATGCTTCCTCAAGCTTACCAGGCCTCTCTTCCTAGGGGCTCTGGTTCTCTCTGGCAGAAATGGGTAGCTGTTGAATAGCATCTTTTCTCCTCTTCCATTGCACATGATGCTAATTGGAAAGTGACAGGTCAGCTAGGGAATCTATTTTCCATCCAGCTAGGAAAACCGTGAGACTATTTCTAACTAATGGAATGTGAGCATTAATGGTGTGTGTCACCTCTGAGCCAAGGTTTCCAGGAAGGGCAAATGCTTCCCCCTTACTTCTTTCTCCTTCTACAAGCTGAATGCACAATGTTCAGATAGGATAAAAAAACAGTCCAGCATTGCTGAAGCAGGCTAGTTTAGGGAATGAGAAGGTGAATCTGGGACCTAGCAGAAAACCACGGCTGCAAAACACGTGGCCATGGAATCCCATCTGGAAATCCTTTGAGAGAAAGACCCCTACCAGCCAGCTGCTGGAAGAGCCCGTGAAAATTTTCCTTGATTGTCCAGGATCAAGGAAAAGCCCTGGATATTCTCAAGGAGCTTTATCATTGGTGCCCCCACCCCGGGGGAATTGATGGGTGGGATAATCAATCAAAAGGGCAAACAACTGGGACCCCTCCCCTGTACATTAGCAAGTGGGAGAAATAATAGTTTAAAAAGCAAGCGCAGAAGTTAAATTGTCCCTATTTCCTCTCTCTGCCTGGTCCAGCCCGCAAGTACACCTGGGATCCATATTCTGATATTTTCTCCCATTTCTATTCTCTTTTCTCATTTCCGTAATAAACTACTGGCCTAACTAAACCAGCATGTTCTTAAATTCTTTTATGTAATGTAGCCAAGAACCTAGAGGAAATCTGGCAATATTGTCATCTCTCTAAGACTCCCATTCCTTCCTCTATAGCAAAGAATCTCAGCTATCTCATCTCCATTCAATGTGAACATACTTCTGTTCAAAGTTTAGTCAACCAGCCTAGCAACCAATTAGCACCTTGCTCACCTCCAGCTGCTTGAGCTCAGAATTTGAATCCAGCATCTCAGGAAAGTGAATTTGTATAAATAAATTGATCTCAGTCTAAAATTTTGTCTCTTCTTCTTGGTCTAAAGCACTCGTAATCCTGTGTCACACATTCACCCCATGGTTTTGAAGACCGCCCCCACCCCCAAAAAGAAAAAGCTAAGTCTTGGTGCTCAAGTCTTTTCCAGGGTTTGTCTTTGACTCTGGAGCAAGTGCAGATCTGAATAGAGGTCTGGAGGCAATGACAAGCAGGGAGTTCCCTTCCAAGGTAGATGCTTCAGCAGAGACAAATAGAGGCCTTCAAGCAACTCAGGGAAGGGCCTCCAAAGGGGGAGGAAGTCTGCTTCTGCTGGCAGGTGGGGTAGTTAGTGGGTTTGGGAGGTAGGGAGTTCTGAGCTAAGTGGTGGGGATCTTCTCACCATAGCTCCCATCTGTACTTACCCGAGGCACATGGCACTGCATACCTGGGTCTGCTTCTGTACAGCCAGTGTCCATACAACCTTATAATGTGAACCCCTCCTGCTTTAGGATGGAAACTTGTCCTGATGTAGGGGGCCGTGGGTCGGCTTCTCTGAGTGTGCATGAGATAAGCTTTCTGTGCACAGGCCGCCCTGATGGGCAGGGAAGGCAGAGCTGGGTCTGACAATGAATCTAACAACCCTCTGTATTCCTTTATTTGGCGCTTCCTGTTACCTGAGCGGAAAGTGCCCTTCTAGGAAGGACATCAACTACTGGGAGCCTGCACTTCAGGGAAAGAGGAAAGAACAAGGGACCTACACGTGTTTTTTTCCAGTCAGGCATTTTGGAGGATTCATACACTGGAGGATTGAATGGAGGCTCGATTCTGAGGGACTGAGCCCCAAAACACCAGACTTTTCCTTTCAAGGCAGGCTTCATGGATATATGCATTAAAATCCCGTTTCTAGAATTTTCACTGGCCGTGTTTCTCTCGCTCTTCAACCACGTGCTTTGTGCTGACGCCAACTCCCAACACATCCCTTCCTCAGAAACTTCATCCAGAGGAGTCTGACCTGACTTTCTAGGTGCCAACAAAGTACCCTGAGGTCTATGAGGAGGTCACTGCCACCACAGCCACACAACCGGGAAGCCACAGGTTGTTGCTGTCAGGCTGCTGTAGGTGGGTTTGCATACATGGTCAGTTGATTGCATCTACAATCAACAAAAGAGACTGCCCTCAGTAATGAGGGGAGTCTCCTCCTCCAATCGAATTCTTAAAGCAAGAATTGAGGATTTCAGAAGTCAAGAAGAATTCCCGTCACCACAGTTGCCAGTCAGTTTTCCCTGGGTAATTCAACTTCACCTTCATTGGAGTTTCCAACTTGCAGCCTACCCTACAGAGTATTTGCTTATATGTGTCCTGTCAGTTCTGTTTCTCTGGGGAACCCTGACTAATACACTGAGTATCCAACTAAGGCTTCCCATCATCCTTCCACATAATAGTTTTAGCAGCCATATATGATTGCTGTCTAGAACCATTATGTCATTAGGGGTTACAAGTAGGTTATTTTTCAAATGCTAAATTTCCTTCTGCATTTATTATGTACAATTCAATATAGACTAACATTCCCACCACAGCTATTTGGTTATCTTGAAACACAGTTCATCCAGGAGAGGCAAGATAGCTGCTTGACTTCCTTCTTTATAATGTACAGGTACACACTTCCAGGTTTCTAATAATGAACAGGAGCCCTAGAAACCTCAAGGGGAGAAATGAGGTCATTATAATAATAATTATTATTGTTATAAAGCTGATGTATTTCAACATACTGTGGTTGTTATTCTTTGGATGGCTCGAACTAGTGGAGCTCCTTCAGAATGACTGCTTTGTCCCTTTGACAGGACCCCGCGGCAAGTGATAACGTCCTAGCTTTCTAGTACAACAAGATCTCTCAGCTCACTTTATAATTTCCTGCACCACCTGTTCCTCCAAGGCACCTGGTTTCTAGGCATCACGGGTGCTCATGAATCCTGGGTGAATCTTCCAGGACTTTTCCACAGCTAGAGCCAGAGAAGGAGAAAAATAAATTGAGAATTCTTCCTAATATTCCCAATTCAAACCTACTTATTTGCATTGTCCTACTACATATATACATTTATTCGTATAAGATATAAAAATACCCATACTATTACTGCTTTAGTTTTCCCATTGCCAAAACAATGATAAGGGTTAGCTAATAACAGGGATGTATGGGCTCGTGGTTTCAGAGGCTGGAAGGCTGGTTTCCTACTGGGATAAGTAACTTCTAGTTGGCCTGCAGTCTTTGAGTTCCCTGGCTTTTCTGTCCCATGGCAATGCACACGATGGTGTCTTCTCCTCTCTCTTCCAGGTTCCAATGACTTCCAACTTCTGGCTGCTCCTATGGCCTCTGTAAGGTCTCTAGTCATAGGATTAAGACCCAGGTGGCTGACACCCTAAGTAACTGAAAATAATATCTTCAAAAGGTACTACTTTAATTGGGTTCATACTCACAGGAATGGATTAAGATTAAGAACATGTTTTTTTTTTTTCCCTAGGGTACATCATAACTCAACCTAATTCAATTATTAGCAATAAAGCTAGAGGTAGTTTAAGATTTTCTCACAGTTCTTCTGATCCATAAGCTATACCCAACTGAAGCTGCACAGTCAAAATAATGTGTTTTCAATTCACTTGAAATCATTCTTCGCAATGGGGTTATGCCTACAGCCTAAATTGCAGTTAGACTCCACTTGTTTTGGTTTCTTTTCTGATTTTTAGGAATTGCTAAAAGGTAAAGAAACTTTTTGTTCTTTAAAATATCAGCATGATTCCAAAGTCAAAACTAAGACAAAGCAGATTTAAGTATCCGGCTTCCATTTCTGTCCTCTTCCTTCTGTTCTCCCACTTCCAGTAAATGAGATCTCCACTTTATTGTTTTTGGTTTATCCTTCCATTGTTTATCTATATGATAGCACATATTCTATATTCTGTATAGTATATACAGTATATTAATACATGACATTCATAATATATAAAACATATACATGCTATATATTAATGAATAGCATGTATAATAAAGAATACATAGTATATATAATATATATGTATAAGGAATAGCACACACGTATGCACACACGTTTGTGTTTATATACATAAATCCTGCACTAAGGTGGCATGCTATACACATCATTTTGCACTCTCTTTTCCTTCTGAACATGCACGGGAAAGAACTCCACACATGCACCTTGCCATCTCCTTCTTCCTTTCAGTGACTGTCTGGTACTCCCTGGAGCTTGATCAAGGCTAGGCACCACCCCCCGCTGAGGGACACCGGGGACATCTGCAGTCCTTTGTGTCTCTCACAAGGCTCTAATGTAAAGCTTTGTTCATATATTAGTTCATATTTTGCTTGTGTATATTTGAGATAAATCCCTGCAAGGAGGATTGCTAGATTAAAGGGTAAGTGAATATGTAATTTTGTTAGCTATGAGGGCCATTTATTTACTTGGAGCTCTCCCTGGGGCTCCGCAATTTTTTATTAGGTCTGTTCTTTCCCAGGAGGCTTTCCAGGTTGTAAGTTAATCCTTCTACTGTTTTTAAGCAAATATGTATTATATATTGTATGCTTTAGATTGTATATCCACCTACAACATGTAGTACATACCCCTTCATATGTGTGTAAAGGTGTGTGGGCATGTTTCTGTGTGCATGATCTTATGTGTATGTATAGCTGCAGACACACATACATAATGTACATATATATATATACACACATGCATACACACACATATATGCACACACAGGCGTGTGTGTGTCTGTCTGCCTGTTTGTCTGTATATCTCCCTGCCAGCCGGCCTTGTGGTTATGCCCAGGCACCTCTGAATCCTAATGAGACCGTCTAAGTCTCAATTTGAGAACCAGTGACACTTGTTTTCTTAAATGGGGAATCTCAAGAACATGACAAATCTTGTAAAAACATTCCTTCCTTTTCTTGTTTTTAGAGAATCATTGGATTTGTGAGCTGGGAGCAAAATGCTCAGGCAATACACAGACAAGGCTAGGAGTAACCCTGGCAACGGGAGCTGCAGGCAGCTGCAGAGAAGCCGCCCCCCCTCCTGACTTCACCCCTTTATTATCCTCTGCACATCGGCCCATAGGTGAGGATGGAGATGGAGGGAACCGGAATGTCATAAGCTCAGAGGAATCTAGAGGATCCAAACTGGAGGTACAAACACAAATAGGGCTGAATGTTTTTACGGGCAGCTTCCAAACTCTCTTAGGTGCTTCTACTGCCCAGAGTGGTAGGGTATTTGAGTCAGCCTGCCCAGGGCACTCTGATTAGGAAGAGCCAGTCAGGGCTCCTTCCCATGTCAGGCATAAGCCCTTGGGATGGCAGGCTTTGCTCTGCCCTGGGCAGTGGGGTCTGTCTCTAGGGTATGCAGCATCCAGCTTGGTTTGCCAGGAGAATTGCCTGTTTCAAAACTGCAGATGACATAGTTTCTATATCGAGCTCACCAAATTTTAAGACTTGTCCAGAAAACATTTTTTTTATTCTAGTTAGAAACTAATGACTTTTGCATTCTATAGGACAACAATGGCAGTGATATATTTGGGGCTATTTTGACCACATGTCTTGTCTAGGACTGCATTGACAATGCATTCAACCAAGCTGAATACGTTTTTATTGCATGCCTCAATGAATCTGATGTTGTCTATGTGCTGGTGTGGTGGATTGAATTATGTACCCCAACAATAGGTATGCTCTTAACTTTAATCCATGTTCCTTTGGGTACGATGTAAATAGGACCTTTTGAAGGTGTCATTTCCAGTTAAGGTGTGGCCCAGTTGAGGCAGGATGGGTCTCAATCCATATTACTGGTGTCCTTTATAAGCAGAAGTAATTCGGACACAGTCAGATTGAACAAGCCACAGAGAGGATCCAGAAGCTGGAAGTCAGAAGAAACCAGAAGAGCAGGCACAAAGAGGAGATGAAGGCAGTTAGTGAGGCAAGCCAAAGGCCCTCAAGGTTTGTGGCAAGCCAACATCAGCACTGTACAAAATTCCAGGAGAATGCATAGCCTTGGTGACATCTTGCTTTTGGACATCTAGCTTCCAAAACTGTGAGACAATAAATGCTTGTTGTTGAAGCCAAACCATTGCGTGGCATTTGTCACAGCAGCCCTGGAAATAAGGAACAGATAGTATGGTGGAACCCAGATTATAAGGTCTGAGGGTCCTAGAAGGGCAGGAGAAGAGGCTAGAAAAGGAGAGCCATTGTGATGGGGCGGATCTTACCCATATGGGGAAGAGCCTGTATGCCTTACTTGGTGGTGACTATTTTCAGCTTATGGATGAAAAGGTAGGTTAGAAGTATGAGATGGGATATAATTCCTCTTTTGATTTTTTTCTCTCTTTCTGATAACAAAATAAGAAAAGAAAACTATTGTTAAATTTGGGTGCAGTTTTTTATTCTGGAGTTAAGACTTTTGGTTCATTTCAGTGCCTTATGAATGCCTTTTCTTTCAGGTAATACAGAGTGTCAATGTTAGGTCTCAAGAGCAAAATTATTTAAAAACTTATATTATCCCTCAGAATTTGTTAAATTTATCCCCTTGCTCCCAAAAGTAACTTTGTCACAAGCATCAAGAAAAGCTTACTATTTAAAACAGAAATGTCAAGGGGGAAGATCTCAGTTTGAGCCTAAACTCTTTTTTCCCCTTATATTAAAAAATGCCCAGGTTTGTCCAAAAGACAGGAGGTAAGGATTGACCTACACATGGCATAAAAAACAGGGACAAAGAGTTCAGGGTAAATGGAGTTGAGACAAACCCATTTTATTTTAAAGTCAGTGGGCCAGAATGCGAAAGCAGTGATTGGGGGCACAGAATGTCCCTTGTTCCCAACCCAATATATACATGCCCAAACCTTAGCAAAAGAACATCAATTAAGATTGAGTAAAAACAAAAGAAGATGTTTTACTAAGATCTCCTTGAGGAGATGAAGAGGGTACCACTACTGAAGATCGGTATTAGAAGTGAGCGTGAGTAGGGGAGAGGTTTGCCTCCCTCCACCTCGGAACACAAATGGACCATGAATGCATGTGAGCATCAGACTGGGAAAGCCCACATCTGAAATATGGGATGGTGGGGGAGCTTCAGGCTTCCCATGTGCAGGCGGCACCAGGGGACGTCTGCGTAGGGTTTCAAGGAAGAGATTGGTCATGGGTGTGGCCACGTGGGAACTCCTAGAACAAGCTGCAGAAAGTTGAGAATTTGGAGTTTTCCACAGAGCTAGAAAAGCACACGTTCTACTCCTAATAAAGAAAAAGTAACTGTTGGGAGAAAATACCTTATTTTCTCATGGGGCCCAGCAGCGTGGAGGCTTACCAATGAGTATTAGGTACCTATGGATCTTTCTGTCAAAACCACATCTATGTCTAGAGAGAGGGAGCAATTCCTGAGGGTCAAATGGCCCTAGTGAACTTTAGGGATTAGGGGGTGAGTTAAGCAGAATCTCCAGTCTCCTCACTCATCTCTTCTTTCATGCTAAAGCTCTGGAGTCCAGCTGGCCAGTTGCCAGCCTAACCGCTATCCTTCCTCCTCATCCTTCCCATAAGATTAGCACACAAAGTCATAGATGTCTTACAAAGGAGCAAGAGAATTCCCCTGTCCTTCTGTTTTCCTCTCTGGAAGGATTTGAGGGTAGTTGATAGTTTCAGTGTCTCACTTCATGTGTTGTCATCAGGAGTAGGAGAAGGTGCTTCCCTGGATACCTGGTGAATGCTGAACTCAGTAGGGTGGGGATCTTATCAAAACCTTGAGCCCATTATACAAGATTCCCCAGTCTAGAGGAGGCCATGAAAAATATTCACATGTGAGGTGTAATGAAACATCCTGAAAATGTGGTATATACACACAATGGAATATTATCCAGCCATAAAATGGAATGGAGTTCTGATACATGTTAAAACATGGATGAATCTTGAAGATATCTTGTTGAGTGAAATAAACCAGGTGCAAAAAAGTTAACTGTTGTATGATATTGCTCATATAAATACCTAGAACAAGCAAATTCATAGAGAAAGATAATATATTACAGATTACCAGGGGCCAGGGGTTAGGGGATTGGGGAGAAAAAAAAAAAAAAAGAAACATCCTATGTTTCCTTTACCATAGACCAGCAGCAAAGTGAGTGAAGCAGAAGCGAGGTGATTGCCTAGGATTTGCATTATGATGCAAACTTTGCAGAGCCACAGGCATCACAAAACACCTATGTGCTATATGCAAGGCATTGCAGTATATACAGAGATGAGTACAACTTACTCCGTTACTGAAGCAAGTTGAGTTGAGTAGTGAAATATGAGAATCACATTCATGTCCACAAAACAAAGCAGGATTTAAAAGAAGTTAAAAAAACCTGTAAGTGGGCTCAAGAGAGGGAGAGATCACTTCTCTTTGGGGGATTAAGGAAGCTTCATGGAAAAAAAATGCTAGCATCTGCAATGGGTGTTGAAGAGTGCATAGTATAATTAAGATAGAGTAGGGAAAGGATAGTTGTTTTAGGTGGAAGGAAATCATCATTAGTGAGCCTCTATTATGTGCAGTGGGGTTTTCATATATTAATTTGATGAGTCTTTATGTCATCCTATGAGGAAATCCCTATCATCACTATTATACAGCTGAAGATCCTGATTTTCAAAGATTGTAGGTATTTGCCCTAAGTCATCATATTACTCATGAGGGAGCTATCTATCTGGGAGAAGGCGCACACCGTTCCCTCCACAGCAAATTGCTTTTTAAGGAATAGGGCATTCCAAATTCTAGATGAGGAATGAGGGTCAAACTTTTGGACTGGCAAGTGGTATTGAAATACCAATGCTTCTGTCTTATTATTCAGTGTTCTGTAGTAATGGAAGGGGTGAGGACTGGTTTCCCTGGAGGGCTGGTTCTCACAGGGAAGTGTCTCTGAATGACCTGGAGGATGGTGCAGGCACTGGAGAAAAGTTTGACAATTTTTCAAAAAGTTACACATTGAATTACCATGTGGCTCAGCAATTCCTCTCATAGGTGTGTACCCAAAAGAATTGAAAGTAGGGACCTGAACAGATACTTGTACACCAATGTTCCTAGCGGTGTTATTCACAATTGCCAAAAAGTAGAAATAACCCAAGTGTCCATCAACAGATGAATGGGTAAACAAAATGTGGTTTAGCCATATAATGGAAGACTATTCAACCATAAAAAAGAATGAAGTAATGATCCATGCTACAACATGGATGGACCTTGAAAGCATTGTACTAGGTGATGTTAGCCAGACACAAAAGGACAACTACTGTCTGATTCCACTTATATATATGTTTTAGTTTGTCAAAGGGGTGTTGATGCAAAGTACTAGAAACGTGTTGGCTTTTATAAAGGGGATTAATGTAGGGTAAAAGCTTACAGTCCCAAGGGCATGAGAAGTCCAACTCAAGGCACTATGAGAGGTACTTTTTCATCCAAACCAGCTGCCACTTGGTGAAGCAACATGGCCGCCGATCTCTGCCATGGTCTCCACCTTTCCGTAGCTGTAGGCAAACCTGGCACAGGGATTGTCTCTTACTGGACTCCCTCTCTCAGTCTTGGCGGCTCAGCTCTTTGAGCCTCTCCTGCAGTCCTATCACATTGCAGAATCAGATATGCTGGCTCCTTTTTCCTCTTTCTGCATGTCTGTGTATCTCTGTGTATCTGTTTATATCAGACTCAGCAAGAGGGTAGAGACAACCTGAGTCATGCCTCACTGACATAGTCCAATCAAAAGCCCTAAATCGATCTTATCAAATAATCTAATGAAAGAGCCCTCAATGGAATTTAATGGCAATCAAATGGTATCACACCCACAGGAATAGACCAGTTTACAAACACAATATTTCTCCTTTTGGGATTCATAAAATAATCTCAAACTACCACAATAAATATCTAAAATAAGTTAATTAACAGAGACATAAAGTGGATTAGAGATTACTGGGGGTGGGGAAGGGGGGAAATGGGGCGTTTTAGCTTAATTCAGAGTTTCTCTTTGGTATCATGAAAACATCTTGGTTATGGATGGTGGTGATGGTAGTGAAATATTGTGAAGGCAATTAATACCATTGAAGTGTATACTGAAAAATGGGAAATTTTGTGCTATAGATATTGGCACCATAAAAAACAAAAAACAAAAACCGATTTCTGGGCCCTACTCCCAGAGTTTGACTCTGTAGGTCTGGGATGGGGTGGATAATGTGCATTTCCAAGAGATTGTGTTCTGGGCGCCCCACTGTGAGAACCAGCACAGTGGAGGCGAGTGACGTCATAAGACCTGCAACATCCGGAAGGTGAAGTGAAAATCAAGTTTCTGTTCAAGAGGACACAAAGGTAGAAATAATGACATTCAAAGTAACTTAGCAATTTACTAAAACCCAGGGATATTTATGTAAAGATGGCTGCCACTGGGTGTCTGAGTTTTTCTCATTTATCCCTTCTTTGTTACCCTTTAGAGCTCTAAAGTCTTCGAAGTGAAAACCAGATACTATACTCCAAAGCAGCACTGTCCACAATATTCCAAGGGTGGAAGCAATTCAAGTGTCCATTGACAGATGGATGGATAAACAACATGTGGTCCATTCAGCCATAAGAAAAATGAGCCTCCGAGACACACGGCAACATGGAAGAACTTTGAAAACATTATTCTCAGTGAAATAAGCAAGACACACAAAGACAAATGTCCTGTGCTAACACTTACAAGAGATGACCAGAAGTAGCAAATTCCCAGGGATAGAAACAGATTAGAGGTTGGGTGTCCGGGGCAGATGGAGGGAGGAGGAGTGGGGGAGTGTTTATTTGTAAAAACAAACAAACAAACAAAAAATATACATACATACATAAATGTAAATAAAATCTCTAAGGCAATGCATGCCTCCTGGCAGGCTGGAACCAAAATCTTGGGTAGAACCTGGGATTCGCTGATGGGTGAAGATGTTTGTGGCGGCAGGGGTGGCAGCTTTGGGGTCAGTCCAGTGAGGCTCAGAATCTGCACGGCCTCCCAGAGGCCCACAGAGGCACACGGGCTCTCTTCTCGTCCCCTGTAGGTCCTGACTACTGAGGGGCCCTTGCTAAAGTGTTTCTTCAGGAGCCAGAATTGACATTCCCACCACTGCCCAGCTCCATTAGCACAGGGGCCCCAGGACCTCCAAAGGGGATGAAATTAGATCCTGGAAATCGGTGGCACCTGCACACAGAGGCTTTTAGTGAAAAGTATCGTTAGTTAACTAGGCTTTTCTTTAAAGGTCAGTTGATAAAACGTCTCAGCTTAGTGCTTCAACTGCAAAGTTTGCTTTCCTTTCTGAATGTTCTCACTCTTGGCCCACCCTCGGCTGGGCTGGCTCTTATGACTGGGTGGAGAAGCACCAGCCCTCCATGGCTGATAGCAGAGGAGGGGGCTGTCTCTTTGCTGACACCCCCATTATCACCCGCTGGTTATTTAATTATCTCCTTGAAGCCCTCTTAGCTTTTCAAGAGAATATTTGAGAAAGAGAACTGACTTAAAAAAAAAAAATCATGAGTAGTTTTACCATACCTATTTGAACAAAAGACTTGAGGCAAAATATAACAAAGAAATCTTTACCTCAGGAAGAAAAGAGGTTAGAGCTGCACTTGAAAGAGAAGCCTGGGCGGGAGGTCTCTACCAGAAGCCCCAGCTGTGGGAGAAAGAGCTAATTGAGCGCAGTCAAAACTTAACTCCAAGGTTCCTGGCAGCTTATGTACAGATATGGACCTCAAGGAGGTTGTAACTCTTCTATTTTATTAAAAGAAGTTGTAAGAGATCATCAGAAGAATCCATCTTACCAGCTGAAGCTCAGAGTGTCTTGTTTTTTTCCTTAAGACTGTAGGTAAGCCACAGCGTACCACGTAATAATCAGTATATTGACAGAATTTTTAAAAAAGAGAGAATATTTCTAAATAGTTCTTTGCCTTAAAAAGAGCTGAGGATCCAATTCTACCTATGTAATGGTCCTACCAAGAGGATTGTGTGTGTGTGTGAGAGAGAGAAAGAGAGCAAGCATGCATGCACATTATCTGCAAGAAAAAGTATTTGCAGCTTTCTGTTTCCCTCAGGGAGTCAGGCATATATCACAGAAGCTTTTCAGAATGGAATGGCTGATTAGCTTAGCGTCTCCCTCTCACTTTCAATAGTGTCTGTTTATTTACTTTTTTAAACAGAACTTAAGCTCTTTGGCTTAACCTGAAGGGACTGTAAAGATGAACATGTCCGTCAGTGATTTTTCCGGGTCCCTGCAGACATGGTGTCCATGCAGGGAGGCGGCTGAGGGGAAACAAGCATCTCTGGGTCACAGCTGCAGTGTCAACCCTGGAATGGTCTGCTACTGTGAGGGTTCAAGACAATCCGCTGCCACAGAAAGCACCTCAGCATCTTAGGTTCTCAGGGTTGCGGTAACAAAGTACCACAAACTGGGGGGCTCAACAGAAAAGCAACGTTCTGCCTTACGACTCTGGAGGCAGAATCAAGGCAGAACCCTGGAACCTGCCGGGAAGACTGTCCTCGCCCCCTTCTTCTGCTGGTGCTGGGGGTGGGGGGCCTGGTCGTCCATGCCGTGTTCCACTCCGTCCGATTCTGTGTCCAGTTCTCCCCTTGTAAGGACACCAGTGGTAGTGAAGGAGAGCCCACCCTAGCCCAGCTTGTCCTCGTCTTAACTAAGAACATCTGCAAAGACCCCATTTCAAAATAAGGTTGCATCCCAGGGCAGGGGGTAGGGCTTTGAGCCTTGCATTTTGGGGGACACAGTTCATCCCCTAAAGCGCGTCTGTCTTGGGCTCTCTTCTATGTGAGGATCGCTGATTCTGTCCACACTGGTCTTACTTGCTGATCCGCTGGGGTGACCAAGGAGCAGGTGGATGGTGGAGCTGCCAGCGGTTCAGGGCTGTGGGGTGTGCTTTGGGGTGCACGGTCTTCTTTGTCCTGGGTAACAGATATGTGTGCCGTCACTGTAATGATCACTTAGCTTCATGCATATTTGGGACATGCTTACACTAATTTTTTTTTTTTTAATTTGTCTGAAATTCAAATTAATCTGGACATCCCGTAATTTTATTTGTTAAGTGTGGCAATTCTACCTTGGAGCCATCCTGGCTTGGATTCTCTAGGAAACCTGTAGAACTGTTTCCATTATTCTTGAAGCTTAGATTTAAAGGAATAATGGATCTTGTTAATTTTCTCTGCAATTAAGTGAGGTGCTATCCTAGTCAGAGCAGCTGGGTAATAACTGCATTATGTAAGAGCTAATTAAGTCAAATCGGCCAACCAAGTCAGAGGCAAGAGCGCCCCTTTCATTTAATTCGTATTTTTAATATAAATATATTTAATATTTAAAGAACTAAACACAAATGCACAGTGGTGACTAAAGCCGTTCAAACAGTACCCACATAAGAGAAGGACTGAAACAAAACAAGCGCATGGGTTGGAGAGAGCTTTCCAGTGGGTATGCCACATGCAGGGAGTGATGAGCCTGGGGTCTGGATAAGGCTGGCAAGTTCTGGACAGAGAAAGTCCTTGGGTATGAAGACTGGGTTTCAGTTCTCTAGCCTTTGGTGACCCATAATCATCGCCTCATGACCACACTGAAAATATTTTCACCTGTGAGTACTTACTCCAATACTTTCCTGGGTTTCCGAAACCTCAGCTTCTCCCAGCTGTTTTCCATCCTCTACCCTGGTTTGCATCCTCTCCTGGGACTTGTGTGACACAGGTTTCACCTCTGCATTTTCAGTTTTCATCTTTCCGGTGAAATATTTGCAATTGCAATTCAACTGCTCCAGCCTCAGGTTGAGGGAAGGCTAAACGCACGTATGCTGCTGGGAGGAGTTGCTGCTATATTTTTTGACATTTTCTACTGGTGTTATGAACAAAGCTTCGACGATGAAGGAATTGTTCGTCCAGGCATAGTCTTACAGTCCCTGAGCTAAATGCTGCAGAAGACTGGAACGATGATTTCCGTGGTCCAACATTTTCAACATCTCTTACAAGTCACTAAGTTTCACTTAGATCTTACCTTTATCCATGTTTGAAGAAATGCCTGAAAGCTTCAGAAGTTGCAGGACCCAGGATTCTTTTGCAAATCTTACAAGCCCTCTTGACTTGCAATTTTTAAGTCATCCATGCCTGATGTAAAGAAAGGCCAGTTGTCTTCTCTCACAGTTAGAGGCAGAAGCTATGTACTCATATGTACAATCCTAAAATGACTTTGATGTTTTACTAGCTGAATATTTGTTAAAACTTCATGCTGTGCAATCTACAAGAATGGCAAAGGAAGGCTGTAGGTCATATATAGATCACCATCTATTATTAATATCATTTGTTCCAACTGAGAGTTACTACAGTCACAAATAGGCAAATGCAGTTATCCTGGCATGCATTTATTTTATGTGCTGATGTGAAATTGTCTCCTAAACAGATGACCAGCTGTTTCAGATAATTTTGTGAATTACAGTAATTTTGGTAATTAGGAAAAAATATTCTGATTTTTTTCCTTGGAAAATATCTACATGTTTGACACCCTTCTGACCTCAGAGGAAAGCTCTTTTCTCCCATCTGCAGAGGGTGATTCATTTTAAGTCCAATTAATATAGTCTTTGCAAAAATGGTTTCTAGGATAGTTCATTATTCCAATTGTTGATAGGACAGTGCTATTTTCCTCCCAATTTCCCCATTGAAAAGCCAAGCTGAATGTGGCAGGGGACATGTTTTCCACAGTGCCCAGGACTTGGTGCTATGGAGCGCTTGGGTCTGCGGTCCTAGATTTGGGAAGGTTTCCTATCTGCCGCCCACCCCACCTGTGGAACATGACTGCCGAGCACAGCTTCAGCTGCCAAGAGCTCCTTCTCCACTTCAGATTTTGTTATTCGTTTCTCAACATTTAGCCTCAGCCAGATCTTCTTTCACACAGCAGGATTCATCTTGCTGCAGGCATGGATTCCTTTGTTCACCGCTTTTAGTTACCTTGGACTTTTTACGTCCTGGGCACTCTATTTACCCATCCGTGCAATCGGCACAAAAGATCCACCCACATCGTATAATAAGATACGCAAGTGCTTGGTGAACTTTAAAACCCTGAAGACATTGTAGCTGTTGGATGATCTGACATTGCTCTCCAAAATTGGGATTGAAAACAATTGGCCTTTAGATGTAGGTCTGTGTCTTATCTTTGGTGGTAGAAAGAAAACACAGACAGCTATAGCTTTGATTAAAAAAAAAAAAAAGGTGAAATTGAATTATTTGTATGCCAGAGAAGGCTGCAGCTCTTGGTTTCTAAATTCAGAATTCTCAAGTTGAATTGAAGCTAATAGATGCAAACCTTATAGCTATACCTCAATTTAGATTCATCATCAAGTGCCTAGTTTCTAAAAGTTGATCTGCACATTTCCCATAGAATGCTATTTGAAAAGGCAGAAGGCAGAATTGAATATATTCCCTTGGAGGTAAAACCTCCTACTTTGGGATTTCAGGCAGACCCATTTATTATCACAATGGCTGACCATTCCTCAACTACCAAGGGTATAGCTTTCCCAATAATTTTACACCAGGGACTTTGATTTATAGTTCCATTTTTCCTGACTTGTGGGAGCCATAAACTCATGTATTCAGACCCACATTTGATAGCAACTCTCTCGTGGTCTTTCAGAGTATTTACTGCGCAATGCATCTTGGAAGCGGCGGTGGGTACCCCGTTGTCAAGTGCATTTGTACATTTGACTTTCATTTGTACCACATGTTTGGCCAAAGAGAAAATCAGTCATCTTGTTGAAGAGAAAACCACCGAGTGGTCTGCAAATAAACCTTTCAGATTTATTGAAGTTAATTTAATTGCTTTTGAGAATGCCAGATTTAGAGTTATAAAGAAATTTCAAAAAACAAAAACAAAAACAAAAACAAAAACAAAAAACCTCACTTTGTAAAAGAGAAACTTTCTTATTATTCATGAGTTGGTTTCTCCAGATTATTCATCTAAGGTCTCTGGCCCAGAATTGATATAATAAATGATATTTTTCCCATTAAAAAAAAATCAATTTATTGATACATATTAATAAAGCATATAATCCATCCACAGTGTACAGTCAATGGTATTTGGTACAATCACATAGTTGTACATTCATCATTTCACTCATTAGCAGAGCATTTTCATTATTCCAACAATAGTAATAATAATAAAAAAACAAAAACCAGACAAACAAACAAAAAGCTTTACCTCTTGATAATCACCTCACAATCTTTATGCTTCCCCTGCCATACATAGCTTCTATTTTGTTTCCATCTCTCTACTTTATTTGTATTTATATTTTGTATAGATGGGGTCAAACAATATGTAGTACCATTTTTCCAGTTTCTTGCACTTAATATATTGTCTTTTCCCCCCTAATTTTTGACATGCATTATAACTAATTTTCATAAGACTTCTATAATAGATATTATTATTCTTATTTTATAGATGGGTAAACTGAGGCTGGCAGACATTAATTAAAATAGCCAAGTTAAAATTAGTGCATCTTTCTGGAAGAATTCAAGTTAAGGTCTTCCTGACTTCAGGGTCACACATTAGTCCCAGAACTTCTCACCAATTACCCTTCTTAGCATGATCTCAGATAACTTACTGACGATGGAAAGTAAGAGGATTCACTGACCTTATAATGCCCAGAAGTAGCATGAGGAAGTTAGGAACATCTCAAGGCCAGTCTAGAGGAGGTAAACTTTTAAAAAGTTTATACAGCTTCACCATCCATCCTCCCTACATTGTGACTCTCAGTCACATTTCAGTAACTCTCTCCATCATAGCGGCAAGGGCACTCTTAGAGAAATGGGAGACCTAAGGCTACACACGTGGGCTTGCTTCCGCTGGGAACTTGTACATCCTCAGAGATCTCATCCAGTTATCTTATCTTCTGGTGGGACCTTGATGCCTTGTGATGTGCAGCACTTGTGTGTTAGCATTGGGCATCTCAGAAGATATACCTGGGCATCTTCTATTGTGGCTGTTGATTAGAACAGATTCCTAATCATTAGTGACTATCACTCAGGAAGTTTCCTCAAGAGACACACCCACAAATGTGTCTTTGTGAACATCTGGTACATTCAACCTAAAACATCCCATTGTGGACTTGCTAGTGCCCACTCACAAATGGAAAATGGGAAGAGCATACAGCATATTCAGAAGCAAAGTAAATAAAGGTCAAAAAGGGATGGCTGAAGACTCTCCTGGCCGACCTACCTTAATTGTGCTTGAATCCTTTACTTCTTTAAATTGTCCCAATATTTTTCTCTACTCCCAGGAGCTTGAGTGGATACCCTGCTGATTGGAAGACCCAGTCTTCAATTTGGGGTTCAAAAGAGTCCTGAATAGAAACTTCTTAATGACTACTGATGATGCAGAGCTCTGAATCAAAAGGAATCTTGTTTGTTATCAGGATGAGAATCCACTCTTGAAACATTATTATCGAAAGTCAAGTTGACATAAATGGAAGTTTGGTAAGTGAATATTTACGGAAGGAACATTTCACCAGTTCACTGAGGATAAAAACAAGGGGCACAAGAAAAAGTTTGTTTTTTGATTCTTGATTTCCTCACTTGTCATGCTGAGGGGCATTTTTAAAATGGCCAAATTTTCCCTACCTCTGAGTCAGAAACTGATATTTTTACTTGCTGTTCATGGGATGTCAGTAAAATGCAGCCTAACAACCGAAGCTGGGAGATTGAGGTGGTCGTTTTGCTTCTTTTATCCATTATGGGTCCCTTTAGCCCATTTTCTTATGTGTGAAGCTTTCTCTGACCCTTTCTCTGATCAATCTTTCAAGGAACCAGGAATATCTGAATAAAACCCCGACCAAATCTTGATTTAAAAAATCTTCACTATCTCACATTCACTTAAGGATTAAGTTCCTTAAGAAGTCATAAAAGTCCCTCCAAAGTATGGCCAAACTACCTTTCCCACTCCATCTTCTTGTCACATATCCTGTGCTCTCCAATGCTCTAGGTATATACCTAGATTTTAAGATCACTTTGCATAGGTTCTTTGTTAAATGTCCCTCCCTCCATTTGCCATTTTCTCTTGGTGAAATCCATCATTCTTTATGACCCAGTTTGAATGCCATCTTCTTTGGGAGACTTTGTCTAACCACTTCACTCCATAAAATGGAGTTATGTATATTTGTCTGTATCCTTCACCACATCACAATCCCCTTGAGACACATCTCAACCCAGACTTGGTGTTTGGCATTTAGTGGTTAGTCAGTCAAGAATAATTAAATTAATAGATGCTGGATTAAGGAGGTTGGGTGAAGTATGGCCTGCTCATGACTGCCCCAATCTTGACTTCCAGATCTGAGTAATTATTGAAGTACTGCTCAGGTCCCAGTGGGAGCCTTCCCAGGCTTCCTATTCTGCAGAGTATTTGATTCAATGGGAATTGCTGCAGGTGGCAAAAACTTCACCAAGGTTTCTATGACACAATCACCCTGCATCTGTGATTGTTGCCCTGATGTCTGTGACAAAGTGCACAGTCAATAATAACCTTATCGTCTAAGAGTGGCTGACGAACCAGACTGGATCTTGGCTAAAAACTCTTTCCTAAGTGGCCAAAAATGATAACTAACGACATTCACATGTCTTAACTCTGAGGACCAAGGGCCAAGACAATCTGTGACAGCATGAGATTAATTATTTGTACCAAGAAATTCTTTTCTGGGAGGATAAGGTTGTAAGACAAACCAGTGTTCGCTTTAGGAAATTCCCGTAAACTCAGTTGTATAGGAAAATAATTAGCTCATCTGGGCAAACAGTTATTATCTCAGAACTAGATTGGTCACCTCAGCAAATAGCTCACTTATCAAGGAATAGTTTACTTATAGAGACTGGCTAAAGTCCCCCACCTCACTGGGTTCACCAACCCTAAATCATGAACCATACTCATTTTCAATCACTTTCCCACTTTAAAAAAATCCACCTTAACCACTTGAAGCCAGATCCCAAGCTCTGTAAATATCCTCTCCCAACCTCCTCCTTCTGAGTCATCTTAAGACTCTGTCAAGGTGATGGTTTTCCCCACTGCAGTAGGTATAACAAACTTTTCTTTGCTTGGTGGTCTTTTGGGAAGTCAGCAGTGGACATGGCTTTGACAAAGACATGATAGAGAATGAAAAAGTTTGTCCAGGACACTTTAGGAAATAGTTTGCCATCTTCACAAAGGACAGCAGGTAGGGAGCTACCTCAGTGGAATGGAATCAGAATCTCCAGGGTTTTCTGTGACCCTGACTTTGACCTTGGGCATGTCAATTACTCCCTTTGAACCTCAGATTCATCATCTGAATAATGAAGGAGGTTAGAATAAACTACCTTCAAGGTTTCCTTTCTCTCAACTGTCCATATGTTTTTATGTCTGTTTGTGCTGACCCTCTCTTGATCTCTTGCTTTTTCTGGAGAGTAAAAGTAATGGTGCAGAGGCAAAGAAAAATTATCTGTTAGCTGTGACTAATTTCACCTATATTGGACTATCCATTGAAATTTTCCTCATATTCCTTGACATTTGGTGGGATTTAAGTGACATTTCCAAGTAAATGAATAAAACTTGCTCAACTTCAAATATCTCTAAAATATTAACCATTTAAAAAATAACCTTCCCATATTATTTCATAAAATCTTTCTAAAGCTTCAACTCTCTGCCTCCCAAAGCAGAGAATCTTGTCTGTTTTTAATACCAGATACAAAATATTGAGTCAACCTAAACAGACATGAGTTATATTAAAGGAGACAATGAAATATTTTCAGCATTGTTTATAATGATGAAATATCTGAAACAAACTGAATTCCCAAGTAGAGGGATTCAATAAATAAATGCTGGCATATATAAAAGATAGACGCTATATGTGGTTATGGTGCTTCAAAACTGTATGTACCCCCAAAAAACATGTTCTTAAATTGAATCCATTCTGTGGGTGTGAAGTAAGCAGGACCTTTTGATGAGGTTCCTTCAGTTAAGATGTGGCCCACCTCATCTAGGATGGGACTTAATCCTCTTAGCAGTGTCCTTTATAAGAGAATGACATTCAGACAGAGAAAAAGCCACAGGAAGCAAGAAGCTACATCAAAGAAATCCAGAAGAGAAGGGAGAAACCAGCAGATGCTGTCATGTGCCTTGCCACAGGGCAGAGGAGCCAAGGATCACCAACAGCCATTCTTTGGAACAAAAGCACTGACTTGATGTTGCCTTGACTGATATACTTGCCTGGCCTCAATACCCTGAGTGAATAAATTCCCATTGTTCAACCTGACCAATTTCATGGTATTTTCTTTGAACAGCTTAGGAAATTAAAACAGTAGTCAGTAGAAGCTATGTGGTAGAGGAGTGGGAAAATATTCTCTACATAGTAAGTACACACAGTATGATGCCACTGTTATGAAAAACATATGCAAAAATTACTAGAAAGATAATACTAACTGTGCCTTCTCTGTTGGTAAATAAGATTTTCTTCTTTGTGCTTCTCTATGTTTTGCAGATTTTTAACAATGACAAGCAATTATTTTTATAATAAGAAATAAACAAAAAAGGTTAAAACAAAATAATCAAGCTTGAAACATGACCGCATCAGCTGTGATACTTGAATAAAGTCTGGACTTGCCACCCTGGAGCTATGAAAGTGAAGGTGACCCGAAAACAATAGAGTTGACAAGGTTCTAGTCGAGGGCTGATGGAGAAGGTGAGTGGCTTTCGAGTCAGGGTTGCTTAGCAACCAGGTCAGGCGCCCAAGGCATTTTCTCTTGTTTCTTGCTGGCAGTATATTCAGAAGGGCTGGAGTCCAGAAACAGGAATAGGCGCAGAAAGTTTGAATATATTAGTGGAAGAAAAACTTCAATTAGGAAAAATTCAGTGACGAGAGGGATTACTTTCTGTGAAAAGATTGCCACTTGTTGCGTTCTGGTTGCAGGACACCTCTGACCAGCTCATACAGCACAGTGCTCCTGGGAGTAGAGTTTGATAACCACTTTTGCAATTTGTTGTTTTCTGAATTTTTCAGTTATTGTGACATGTCTTCTCCATCTAGTCCTCCTAGATCTCTTTGCCTCATTTTTCACAATTATGCTCATGGACCTCTCTCGCTGTTTTTGAGTCCAAGGACTTTTTGGAATCTCATTTATTCATGCAACTACCTGCCTACTTATCCAACTTTCTAAACTTACTCTTTTGATAAAAAACAAAAACAAAATTTGGAAGCAATTCCCAATCCCACCAGCCCTGCCAACATCTCATCTAGCCCAACATTTGCAATAAGATCATTTGCATTGATCACTGTCACCGTTTCTTCAATGCTACCTTTGACTGTTGCTCATCATGTTTTACAGACGTGAGAACCAAATTCCTGTCTACTGAAAACTTAGCATTTCCTTTAAACCACCAGGGTTAGATTCCCAAACCTCTGCTTGTGACACAATGTAAACTTCCTAGATAAGACAAAGTTTGGAAAACCAAAGTTTCAAGTGAAAATTATTCAAGCTTCTAGAAATAGGTTTTTGTCATAGAGATAAAATGACACTACTACTTACTTTTTATTGAGGACACCCTGAGTGCTAAGTTCTAAGTACTTTACAGGTTATTTCATGCAATCCTTACAAAGATTCTTTGAGGTAGAAGCTACTGTGTTCATTGTTTTACAAATGGTGAAACAAAGGCACAGATAGGTAAGTGACATACCAAAATCCAACTAGCCAGTAAGTGGTTGGACCAAGATATGATCCCAGGTTGTGTGCCATCAAAATGCTGCTCTTGAATAGCCCAGTAAAGAGGCCAGCAATGACATAAAACAAGAAACCATGGATGTGGCACCATTAACTTCTGTATTAGTCAGCTAAAGGGCTGCTGGTGCAAAGTACAAGAAATGTGCTGGCTTTTATAAAGGGTATTAATTTGGGGTAAGAGCTTGCAGTTACATGACCGTGAAAAGTCCAACTCAAGGCACCATAAAGGTGGGTTGACTTTCTCACCCAAGTCAACTGCCTTGTGTTGAAGCAAGATGCCTGCCGATCTCTGCCCAAGGTTTCAGCCTTCCCCTTCTGGCTCACCCTTTCCTCTTGAGCTCCATAGGCCCAGCCTCTTCAGGCTTCATCCTTAAGTGATCCTGCAGTCCTCTCTCTCCTGGCACAGGGCTTGCTACTTTCCAGGCCTCCTATATCAGTCTCAGCTGTTCCTCTCTCTTCCCAATGTCAGCTGTGAGCCATCAGGCAAATGGCTCATATCTCACGGGAACCTCAGCTGTTAGAGTCTTCTCCTTTCTGTCACATTGCAGAATAAAAAAATGACAGAGCTCTTTCTTCCTTTGGCTATCTGTGTGAGTGGGTTTATTTGAGACCCAGCAAGGGGACGGGGACTCAATCTGAGTCACACCTCACTGACATGGTCCAATAAAAAGCCCTTATAAAATATCAATTATGAAAAAACCCCACATCAACTTAAAAAAAGCCCTAAAAGCAATCTTAACGGGTAATCTAATCAGAGTCTCTCAACTGAATTTACTACAAAGGGTATCATACCCAGAGGAATAGATTAATTTACAAACATAATCTTTCTCTTTTTTGTGATCCATAAAATAATCTTAAACTATCAAGACTTCCCTTGGGAACCCTCCATCAGTAGACACATCAGGACTTCCCACCCACATTTTAAATAAAATAGGTTTCTTTAGGTTGGTTGCAGATAATATGCATATGGACCGGGATATTTTCCTATTTAAACATAACTTCCTCCTCTTCCAAAGAAGCAGAGGGATCTGAATTCTTGAAAGGACAAAACTTTGGGAAATCTTTTAACCACCCTTAGAAGACTTGACCCATGCTTGTGCCATAGTACCTGAAATTATGTAATTTATTCTTCAAACACTTATCCACCTAATCCTCAAGGCAATCTTATAAAGTTGGATACTATTATTAGTCCCGTTTTAGAAATGAGGTCAAAGAGGTTAACTGACTTGCCTAAGGTCATATATCGAGTAGTGGTTCCTGAAAAGTGAGCATTGAACCTACACGTTTACTAGTTACCAGGAACTATCAGTACAGTGATAATAAAGTTATATTGTTAAAAGGCATTTTACCCACAGATTCAAAAGCATTTGACCCACAAGGTCAAAGAAAATGGGAGAGAAGACAATAGCACTAATATTTTTAAAGCTGTAATGGTTGAGAAAAAGAAACGTAGAAGGATGTAGACATTTGAATCTGAGTCACCAATTGGGAAAACTCAGTGGAAGCTAATTCATTATTTGTACAATCCCAGAGTCTCAGGAACAGGAGGAAACAAAGTACTTCCAAAAGTGAAAACTCAAGGTGGGGGCTGAATTGGATGGTTGATTGAACCCTTCTCTCACCTTGAGGAACCTGGCAACTGCCTCTCCCTAACTTAGGCAGAAACCTGGGGTTTTTCTAGCTGGAAAGGATGTCAGAGGAACTCTGGACTGGGATCCCGAGATATAGCTGAAGGCAGAGGTACTACACGGGAAACAAGAAATATTAGGTGAAAACCTTTAGAGGAAACAGTAAGATATTCTCAGAAAACAAAGAGCATTAACACCTAACGAGGTTATAAAGAACCCAATCTTCTACCACCCCCAACCTTGGCAGAAAATTGGAGAATTCATCTCTGGAGAAATGGAACAGCCCATGGGAAAATCTTGCAGATACTGACATGTGGAGACCACCCGCCAAAATGGTCAAGCCAGATTTTTCTGTGTTGATGCCGCTAGTTAATAAATCTCATCCCAACAGAGAAAGCTTTGGGTCAGCTTTTTCGGCTCATCCTTTAATATGTGCTGACAGCAGGAAAGTTTAAATATTTACAGAAAAGATCTAACTTGAAAGTTAGATTAAAAGACACATAGCAAACAAAACAAAACAATTGAACAAAATTAGAGTAAACAGAAACCATGTAGGGAGTAGAAAATTGAAAATAGTTATAATACAGTCAGATAAGAGAAAATAGGATATCTGCTGACACATCAATAGAAGGTTATTTAAAAATTCAGAAAACAAAAAAACTCTTGGAAATTAATAATGATCAGCAATGAAAAATTAAATAGAAAAGTTGGAAGACTGAGTTGAGTCAGTGTTCCCCTATATAGAACTAAAAAAACAAAGAGAAACAAATGACAATTAGAGCATCAGTCCTGGACGTCCAATATCCAAATAATTAAAGTAGCAAACAAAGGCACCTCAGAAAATGGAAGGCAACCCATTTTTAAGAAATCAGTCAATAAAATTCCCAGAGTGAAAGACACAGGCATCTAGATTGAATGCTCTGCTTGAGTACCCAGCAAAAAGGATGAAAATAGATCTGTACCAACTTATAACACTGTGAAATTTCCAAACACTGGAGACAAGGAGATTGTAAAATCTTCCAGACACACACATTATTATTAAACAGTCACTCTCTCACACATAGGATACCTTGAAAAAATCAAGATAGATATGGGACCAAAATCCTAAACAATGATATTGGAAACTAATGAAAATATGCACTGGAAACAGTGAAAAATCCATCAAAATTCTGACGGAAAATGATGTCCAAATTAGAAATGTATACTCATTCTGATGATCATCCAAGTATGGAAGTAGATTAACAAAATATCCAGGCATACACATCTCAAAAAGTTTAGCTTTTACATCTTCTTAAAAAGCTACCGGAGAATGCTTTCTACCGGAGCTGAAGGACTTAAGTCATAGTAAGGAAGGCACAGGCTCCAGGAAATAAGTAGGGACCCTACACAGGAGGTAGGCGAAGGGGATCCTGGATGTGATGGTGAGAAGTCACACGTGAAGTAGGAGGATGGGAGTCCCTGAGAGCATGTGTCAAAGAAACGAAGTGGAATAAAAAAAGGACGGGATTTACTTGGACATAGTGAGAAGAGATTTATGCTTCTGTCCGAGATTTGAGGGATGCCTTAATGATAAGCCAAAGAATATTAAGAGATCTCCCCGTCTCTACTGAGAGAGAGGAGAGAAAGTGGAATGGAGGTGAGGGGAAGGATAGACAGAGCGAGCTAGAGAGAAAGAGAGAGCTTGAGCGCCTGATTGCTCCAGGGAAATCACAAAGTTGTACCAGAAAAGATATGCCATCATATTATATAGTTCAGCTGTGACCAATAATGATATATTCATAAAAGTACACAATGAATATGGAACCCACCATAATTTTTGATATAACTGAATCGGGGGATTAGTGGGAGGAATGCCCTGTGTGTTTCTGGGGTGGAATGTTAGAGATTTAAATCTTCCTTATCCACAGGAGAAGCCAATAATGGTATCTAAAACAGAAAATTCAGAAATAGCAGCATAAGCAATTTTTTTTTTCTCAAAGAGATGTGGTTGTAACGACACCAGAAAATATAAATATTAAAAGAAATTGTCAAAAGAATTGAAGAGGTTACCTTTGCACATCATAAACAAGTGGCATGGGGAGTGGATGTGGCTCAGTGGTTGAGCACCTGCTTCCCATGTACGAGGTCTGGGGTTCACTCCCTGGTACCTCCTAAAACAAAAACAAAAACAAAAACAAAAAAACCCAAACAAGTGGCAGGAGTCTGTTTTTCACATATATTTGTATATAATACTATTTATATATTTTTATATGTATGTATTCTTTATATCTTCGCTAAAAACAATTGAATGAACAAACAAATAAAGCAAGTAGCCTGGGATTACCCAGCTAGAAAATGCCAAAAAAGGACTTGTAACTGAGTTCTGTCTCCTATTTCTTTCTATTGCCTTTATTCTTAACCACTTTCCTATATTGCCTTCCAAGTTACTAACTCCCGTTTGACAGGGGTAGGATCAAGCTTCAAACTCACTCATCCTTTAACTTATTATCCTCAAAATACAGTAGGTATTAGTTTGTATTCCTGGAACAGAAATTCTTGCAGATGCAAAAAGTTTATACAGAAGTACAGCATTTTAAATTAGTGGATGTCTGTTTAGGGTTTGCATCTGAGTCTCACTACCCTCCAGATTCCCCAGGACAACATAAAAATATCCAGAGAACTTCACATTTTCCACCGGATTCACAGCTTGCATCACATTAAATAAGCCCTGACTTTTTGTTTGTTTATCTGGCAGCCCACCCAGATGTTTGCATCGTGCCAGTAAATTATCAAATGCACAGCTGACCCCTTTCTGAAGAAAAACAAAACAAAACAGGGTTAATATGTGACTGCGCTTTACCTCCCCTGTTCATTTAATTCCTTCTGACTTAGGATGAGTCATCTAGAAAAAGGAGTCTGATAAAGTTCCTCTAATTGAAGATTACCTTGCAAGCTCCTGCCCTTTCCTTGGGTTTGGTTAATGGAAGGTTTATATCAAACTTTCATGAATGGTTTTGTCATCAGTATTTCCGACCTGCCAGTATATTTGTATACCCGGGTGAATTGAGAATGCTTTAGAGACCTTCACAATTTTCAGTTTGTCATTCTCATTATTATTTCATGATCAGATTGCACAGGGGAGGATGTAAGACAGAGGAGGTTAAAGGGACAGGTTGAGGGGAAGACAGTATACTAGGAATGAGGAGAAAGGAAAAGGGAGACAATGAGAAGAATGGGTGCACAAGAAACTTAGGGAGCAAGCAGAGGACAAAAGAAGTGAAAGGAAGAGAAGATGGAGGGATAAGGAGAAGAGATGTGGAAGAAAAAACAACAAAACCCCAAAAGGAGACAAAGAATGTAAACCCAGGGAGAAAGAGGTAAATGAAGTGGGTGGTAGCTTGCAGGTCCATGAAATAGTACTCTCTCCAGTATAGAATTACAGAGGTTTATAGCAAAATGTGGGCATCATATAGATTGTATGATGATGAAGATGCAGTAGTTATCTGTGATGCAGTAGGTTCTTTGGCTCCTGATTTCCACTGTGAAGTGATGAAATAACTCATCTATCTTCATCTCGCTCTCTCATTCATTCACTCAGCATCTTTGTATGTGACAGGTTGTTTCCTCTGCTGGAGATGGCATCCCTTGAGTGGTCTGAGTCACCAAAGGATCAGGGACATGGAGAGATAATAGCTACAGTAAAAACTGTCTCTGGTTTGAAAATGTAGCCACACAATAGGCAAACATAATACTTAAAATATACTCTGGGCAAAGGACTGTAGTGAAGCCGTACAAGGGGTCAGGACAAAGCCCCTCTGTCAAAAGAATCCCTGGGAAATCCTCTAGGGCCTTTTAGTTAGATTACTTCAGTTAAAGTCCTTTTGATTAGGTTACTTCAATTAAGGCTTGGCCCAGGGTGGGTCTTAATCCTCACTGGAGCTCTTTATAAACAGAATGAATATGGAGAGAGAGACAGAGAGAAAGCCATGGAATCCAGAGCTACAAAGCAACAAAACCAGAAGAGAAGGGAGAGACCAGCAGACGCTGCCTTGTGACCAAGGAGTCTAGAATCTCCAACAGCCAGTCTTCAGGGAGAGATAATGGCCTTATGATACCTTGATCCAGACATTTTCACAGCCTCAGAACTGTAAGACTGTATGCTAAGAAATCCCCATCGTAAAAGCCAAACCATTTATGGTATATTGCATTTCAGCAGCCTGGCAGAATAAAATAGATGCTGGCACCAAGAAAGTGGGGTGCTGTTATTGCACATACCAAAAATCTGGGAATGGTTTTATATATGGGTAAGGAGTACTTTCTGGAAGACTTGTGAAGTGCTTGATATGAAAGGCCTAGATTGCTTTGAAGAGACTGCTGATAGAAATATGGATGCTAAAGATTCTTCTAAGGAGGACTTGGGAATGATGAATGTGTCATTGCAAACTGGGAGAAAGGTGACCCTTCTTTTAAAGTGGCAGAGAACTTGGCAAAATTGTGTTCTGATGTCAGATGGAAGGCAGAATTTGAAAGTGACAAACGCGAATATTTAGCTGAGGAGATTTACAAACTAAATATGAAAAGTGTGGCCTGGCTTCTCCTTGTAGCTTATCGTAAAGTGAGAGAGGAAAAGGATAAGCTGAGAGCTGAACACTTGGGAACAAACCATCAGAAACTGATGGTTTGGAAAATTCTGAGCTTCTGGAAAAAGAATACCCAGAGAATAATGTTCAATGTAAGGATTTAACTGAGCATGGAACCAGTCAGCCATTTCAGTGAAAGTCAGGATTAGAAATGCAATTATTCAGAATGGATTCATGGAAATTCCTGAAGTCTGATAGTATGGACTCCTTGTACTACATGCAAAACCAACAAGCTTTTCATGTGATTTGTATGAACAGAACTTACTCCCAGCCTGGACTAAAAGGTACAGAAACCTTCAAAGGAGAACCATGGAAGATGATGTCTGGACTCAAGACTTCTTCTTGGGCCAGGAGAGCAGACTCACTCTTGTATGTGGAAAGAGTGGGTATCCTCTGGAGACTGGAGAAAGCTTGCCTTCTACTCTGTTGTTCAGGGATAGTGTTACCACCCCAGGTTTCTCAGATGCCTGGGGTATTGTGGAAAGATTGGATGCCATCCCAATGTTAGACTAGGGTTGAGCCAGGAGTCTGATCATCTCCCCAATGCCTGAGGATGTTGGAGCCTTCACCCCAGTGTTTGGGGAGAGCAGAACTGCAGCACAAACACTTGGAAAGGGTGGAGGTGCTGCTCCATCAAGCCCTGAGGATATAGCATCATTTTATAGATGACTCTCAGACCTTGAAATCCAATGGAGTAAGCCCTGTAGGGTTTTGGGATTCTTGGGGACCTGTGTCCCCCATTTTCCTTCCAATTTCTCCCTATGGGAATGAGAATGTTTTTCCTATGCCTGTCCCTCCATTTTATATTGGAAGCACATACTTGTTCTCTAAGTTTTACAGATCCTCAGGTGGGGGGGCGGGAAATGTGCCCCAGGAGAGACCACACCTATAGCCAGTTTTGATGAGCCTTTGTACTAAACATTGTTTCTGAAATGATTTCAGGCTTCTTGGATATTGTGATGCAATGAATATATCTGCATATGGAAAGAACATGTCTCTTGGAGTACAGAGGGTGGTGTGTGATGGTTTGAAGCTATATGTACCCCAGGAAAGTATGTTCTTAAGGTTAATCAATTCCTGTGGATGTGAAGCCATTGTATGTAGGATCTTTGGGTGAGTAGACTCTCAAGATAAAATGTGACCCACCTCATTCAGGCTGGATTTTAATCCTCCTACTGGAATCTTTTGTAAGATAATGAAATTCTGAAGGGAAAGAGAAAGCCATGCAAACAAGAAACTGGAAGCAATGAAACCCAGAAGAGAAGGGAGAAACCAGCAGATGCTGCCATGTGCCTTGCCATGTGACAGAGGAGTCCAGGATCGCTGGCACTTGGTCTTGAGGAAGAAAGCATCATCCTGATGATGCCTAGATTTGTATATCGTCACAGCTTCAAAATGATAAGCTTTTAAGAAAATAAATTTTCATAGTTAAAGCCAACACATTTTATGGCATTTGCTTTTGGCAGCAAAGCAAACTAGAACAATATCCGTGCCTGTACTTGTGCCATGCCCATGGCAATGCATATTTCCACCCTTTGTCTGCATCTATGTTTATTCTACCTCTGTATCAATAGATGTAAAGATACATAGATGTTATCTACTTTTATTTAATTTTTATTCTGAAGTGATTTGCATTTTTTCCATTAAAATTTGAAACATCTTAAATTTTTTAAAATCCAAAAACCTTATGTTTCCTGTTGCTATTATGAGTGGAATTGTGTTTTATACCTCTATTATGTTTTGATACTTGCCTTGATATACAAGTATACTACTAATTTTTGTATGTTGACCTTATCTTTAGATATCTTGTTTTTTAAAGAAGCTTTAAAAAGCTTCTTTTTTTTTTTGTTGACTATCTTGGAGATATCACATTGTTTGCAAATAAGGATATATTGTTTGCAAATAAAAGTGGTTTGATTTATTTATTGTTCTTACTCTTCTTGCTTTCTTTAAAGAACATTAATTTTATTGCTTTGGCTAGGATCTCCAGTACAATGTTGAATAGAAGTGGTGAGAATTTGCATCATTTTCTTATTTCATTTCTTAATAGAATGCACCGAACTGATGTTTTAGCATCAGTTAGGCTCTACATTTAGGTTGGCTACCATTTATCAGGTTAAGGAAATACCTTTTATTTTCATCTTGCTAAGTGCATTTTTTATCATAAATAAACATTAATTTTACCATCTTTCTATCATTTAACACGATCAAATGGGTTTTCTTCTATCTGCAAATATAATGTATTATTAAAACTGATTTTTGATGTTGCATATCTTCATGTTCTTTAGAGAAAATTTACTTGACCATCAAACATTTTTAATACATTACTGAAAATGATTGTTTTGGCATTTACACTTAGAGGTTTTGCTTATTTGTCCCTAATGTGATTGACCCATAACTATATTCTCTTGTACCATCCTTTTCTAATTCTGGTATCAAGCTCATAACAGACAAATAATGAGTTGAGTACTTTTCAGTCTATTTTTTAATCTGTGAAATTGTTTAAAGAAATCAACACTTTTGTAATTACTTGTACGTGTTTGTATGAGGGTCTGTGTGTAGACTTCCGAATACCACTTCAGTTTCTTTAATCATGATTACTTTATTCTGTTTCTTCTTGGTTGATTTTACTATTTTACACCTTAATAGTATTTTTCATAATTCTCATATAGTATTTTTCATAATTTTCATAATGTAATTCCTATGTTATCTCTGTTTTTTTGTGCTTTATCTGTTTTCTAAATATCATGTTCATTCATTTACCCTGCTATCTCTGAATCCTCATTGCCTATCTGACGTATTGTTATCCTTGTTTTTCAGATGAAGACAAAGAGATATTAATTGGCCCTATCAAGGTCAAATAGTTGGTATAAACTGGGATGAGGATTCAAATCCAGATTCATTGTTTCTGGTCTTTTCCTTGTCTATTTATGGAGTAGGAGAGGTGATTTTCTTCTGCCATACCTTTTACAGGGATTTCTCCCTCTTAGTTTAGTTTTTGTCTCCTTCCTGGTTCTCTTTCATGGTTCTCCTTCATGTGGGGTTAAGTATTAATTACATTTGAATGTCAAAAGTTTCCGTGCAGGCTGTTACTCCATACCTCCCTCAGCCCATCATGACACATTTTATTGGCTGTGTCTGAATTTGAATAAGGTGAGCTGGGTTCTTTCTGGCACTTATTGAATCTGAAATGTATTCATTCATTTTGCATAGCACTGATGATCTCACCTCTGACCAAAGGAAATATTGTAAACAAGGGAAATATCCAAGAGGATGTTGTGGTTTTATGCATTCAAATGAAGACATTCAATCCCAGCTCTCCTAGGAATCTTTAGACCTTGATGAGATTCTATTTGCATTAATGGGAGCTATGAAATTCAAATGTTTAGGCCAGTACCAGGGATGTTGAAAATGTAATGAGATGGATTAAGGAAAGAAACATTTAGTCTGAGCAGGTAAATCTCTTAATGAGCTCTCATAGACATAGAAATTAGGAGAGAAAAATAAGTCTGGCTGGGCAAATAGAAGTCCACAGAGACTGGGAACAAGTACCTTGTACTTAACTCAAGGTTATATGATCAATCAAAACTTCCTGTGCTCACGTTCTTTGTGCCTAAAATCAATACAGTTTGCTACTGTTTATAAGTTATCTCTATAAACAACTGAAGCTGTCTAGTTTATTAAAAATAACGAGCGTTTTTGAGTGCCTACTCTGGGCTAGGCACTTTATCATATAATTTAACCATCATTATCATGACTTCTTATGTGAAAATTAAGCTTGTGAGAAGAAATAACACAAAATAAATATATTATGACCAAGATATTCAAAATGGATTTGGGAGGCCATTAAGGAGGTTTCCCTTATGCAAATCTCAGCCAGATATCAAACTACCAAAGTCGTCAAAGCCTCAGGCAACAAAGTTTTTCAAAACCTAAGGACATCCCGCACCAGAAACAAACCACAAGGTAAAGAAATCAGCAATCTAACCCGAAGGAGGTTTGGAGCATGCTGAAAACCCAATAATCACAAACAACTGATGTAATCTTCTTTTTCTTTAAGATCCCTTGCCTGGAAGAGACAAGATAGGACCCAGTTTGGGTTTTCTCCTGAATCTGTGCTCCCTGAATTGCAATTCTAAGATCCCATATAATCCCTTCGTTGCCTTGCAGCTCAGTGTGTCATTACTCAGTTGACAGGTTTACTGTGATGAATCCTTTAGCTGCTCATTTAATCGCCTACCTTCTCACTGGAGTCCAAGTCCATGAGGCAAAACCAGGCCTTCCTTGACCACCACTGTATCCCTGGTGCTTTGCAGAGTTCTTGATGTATATGAGGTCCTCAGGCACTATAAAGCATGATGAATGAAGGAGTGACACTGGCTACCCCCAACTCGCAGTCCAGTTTCCGGGTCCATACTTGGTTCTTCCATAATCTTTACCATTGTATGCCCTAAGTTGCATGGGTCACAAGGGTTTTTATTTTGTTTTCTCATGTATTCCAGTGCCTAAAAGAGAATTTAACTCAATTATATCTATTAAACTTATGGTAGAATACTATATTTCCCTCTCTACCTACTGATTTCCTGGAAGGTAGTTGGTCTTTCCATGTTTTAACTTTCACTTCCTAGCACAATACCTGGCACATAAAAAACCATGGCTCAGGGATGTGGGAGAGGCATTCCACATCCTGCCTCTAGTAGGTACAAGAGGGCATTCAAATTTCCCACTTTACCCAGGTTTTCATTCAGTTTTTTTTTTTTTAAGACTTATTTTGATTTATTTATTTCTTCCCACTCCCTGGTTGTTTACACTTGCTGTCTGCTCATTGTGTGCTCTCTGTGTCTACTTGTCTTCTTTTTAGGAGGCACTGGGAAATGAACCTGGGACCTCCCATGTGGTAGGCAGGCACCCAACTGCTTGAGCCACATCTGCTCCCTACTTGTTGTGTCTCTTACTGTGTCTCCCTGTTATGTCTCATCATTGCGTCATCTCGTTGTGCCCTCTTGTTGTGTCAGCTCGCCATGCCATCCCCTCGCATTAGTTCACTGTCTTGCCTGTCCTCCCCAGGAGGCACCGGGAACTGAACCTGGGACGTCACAAGTGGTAGGTGGAAGCCCAATCATGTGAGCCACATCCGCTTTCCCTAATCCAGGTTTTGAAAACCTAACTAGAATCAACTACTTTTCCAGTAAATCTCTTTCTTTATCAGTAGCTATTTTCTGATTAATACTAAGATTTTACTTAAATATTATTTTAAATCCTGTGTTTTTTCAAGGGTCTGCAATATTTTCTCAGAGATTTATGTTAATTGCTATATGCTCTTACAAAGAAGCACTTCATATACTCCTTATAAGTGCTTGAAAGTAATCATGCTGTACCCTAATTCCAGCTCCACATTCTAAGGCCCATCAATGGGACGATTACAGCAAAATGATAGGAGGAGCCATTTTTTTTTTAAATGCTAGCTCCAGCTCTGCATATTAAATCTCAAGTATTGGTTGATACGGCCATTTACTTCTGGCAGTAAAACACACACTCCCAAGATATCCTGGCAGCCTGCAGGGCAGTCTAATCATGCCAGATATTAAGGAGCTTCTCACTTCCCATGGACATTGGAAAAGGAAAGACTTGAATCTTTTATAGCCATTCAAGAGTGAATTTTGAATACACATACACACACAAAAGATGTACTTCAAAATTTAATCTTTTAGTACAGTGTTTATTTCTCATACATTTGGATAATTGCAAGTCACAGAAACCCATTTGCTCTAAATTCTGTAGGAGGCCATCATGGAACAGCTCTGGGCACACGTTTAGAAGAGTGCTGGTGACAAGTGAAAGTACATTACAGATTTCAGTCTAACCAATACCAGAAGCAGCACTTTACAGACACACAAACCACCCACCAGCCCTGACTTTGGTTTTGAATGTCACCCCTATGAGGAGGACAGTGACAGTAGTTTCCAAAGGAAGCAAGGAGGACTGGCTACAAAAGATGGTTTTCATTCTTGCTCTTACTTTCTTACTAGATAAATAAAAAAGAGCTCCTGTGGAGGCATTTGCATTTCTGGTGGCTTTGAGCTGTGGCTTTAGAAACATTGGGTAGGGGTTTTCTTTCTGAAAAATGCAGCTTGCTCCCTGGACCTTCCTCTTCTTGTCTAATAAAGAGGCAGTTGCTCAACAGTGCCGCAACATGGGAGGATTCTAGAATATTTACGTTGCAAGGCAGCTCGGATGTCATCCCCTCCAGCATTCACCCCTAATGCAGGAGTCTCCTTCCCACCACCCCTGACTCATCCTCCTCAACGCTTAGATTGGATGTTTCCATTGACAGAGAGCTTCCCACTTTGTCACATGTTGGCCATCTATTGTAGTGAAATAAATTACCCCTAAAACCACAAGTGTTTTATCTTGCATAGATTCTGAGGACCAGGAATCTGAAAGTGGCCTAGCTTGGTGGTTCTGTCTCAAGGTCTCTGCAAGAAAACTCTGGGATGGGGCTGGAGGATGCAGCGTCAAGCTCACTCGCCTGGCTGTTAGTAGTAGGCTTCAGTGCCTCACCTGGTGGATCTCCGTAAAAGGTTTCAGCAAGCAAGAGAGTGCCCACGATGGAAACTGGAGCGCTGTTTACAACATATGAGATAGAGTTCCTTCTGCCATATTTGGAGGGAACCACACAAAAGTGTGACTGCCTGGTGGAGTGGATCACTGGGGACCACCTTGCAGGCTGACTAGCACATCTGGCATCACATCTTCTCTTGTGGAGTAGCCTATACAAAAATGAACACTTTGGTTATGGGCCAAAAGTGTACTTCTGCCTCAGCTCCCAGTCTAACATGACTCACTCCTTTGTCATCTCTCTACCTCTGCTTTCCATCTCTTTCTCCCTTCCAGCTTGGGCCTACTCTGGAGCTTGTGCATTACCTTGGAACTATTAAATGTGGGGGTTTGGCAAGTGATTAAGGGTGCCCCTTTCCTTGGATAAAAATTCCTCCACTGGCAGAATTTTAATGTGCTCTGCCTGCTCTGTTGCCATGGAAGAGTCTGCCAATCCTCCTCACACAAATAGTCTCAACAAACAACGTTGGGCAGAGCTCTGTGTGAGGCACTGTGCCAACGGCTTGTGTGAAGTTAGGGCTGAGCCCCACGGCCACACTCAGGCTTGACAATTCACAGAACTCACTGAAACCGTAACACAAGGGTATGGTTTATTAGAGTGAAAGGATTAAAACCAGCCAAATGAAGAGATACATTGGGTAGAGTCCAGAAAAGCTTCCATTTGTAGAGCTTCCAGGTATATATTTTTTGTTTTGTTTTTTTTTTGCTTTTCCTTTTTTTCCCCCTCTTTTAAACTTTTTCATTTTTGTTTTTCCAGGTGTATTTTTCCAGTGGAGTTGTGGACAGCACTAACTTTCCCAGCAACAATGTGTGATATTACAGATGGAATTGCCAACTAAGAAAGATCATCAGTGATGGGGCTATGAGTCCTTGGGGTACATAATGTCACTGGGGCTCAGGCACAGAAACCTAGTTGACTACCCACCTGGCTGACCTCAGTCTCCAGACCTTCAGGAGGTCCAGCTGAAACCCTGCGGCTCAAAGCCTTCACCCTACATCATGTTGTTGGACTGTCTGGTCTGTTCCAATGCTCCCAGGTAAAGCAAGGTATCTTAGAGTTGATCTGCCAGGAGTCAAAGGTAAAGGTGAACCTCTCCTTGGCTTGCTACATAAAGGTGAACCTGCACTGGTCTCTTACCCTCTCATATCCCCCACAGCTAAGTCCTCACAAACATTTAGGTCACTGCGACGATTTGAAGTTCTTTTATGAATCCCACAAAGAAAACGATTATGTTTTTTAACAAATCCATTCCTGTGGGTGTGGGCTCCACTTGAGTGGACTACATCAGTGAAGTGTGGCACAGGTTGGGGCTCCACCCTTTTGCTGGGTCTGATATAAACGGAGACACAGAAAGAGAGACACACAGAGAAAGGAAGCCGCCATCTTGGATCCTGCCATATGAGAGGGGACTCCAGGATTGCTAGTAGCCTAAGCTTAAACATGAAGCCCCCAAGAGGCTGTCCATGGAGCAGCTCAAAGCTGAAGAGACGAGCCATATGCCCGATCGCTCACAGCTGAACTCAGGAAGAAAGTGGAGCAGCTGAGACTGAGAGTAGAGGTCTGGAAAGAGACAAGCCCTATGCCTGGTTGCTCACAGCTGAGCTCTGGGAGCAGGTAGATTCTGGAGGGGAAGGCAGGGACCTCAGCAGAGACTGGTCACCATCTTCATCACGTAGCAGGACCCCAGGATCACAGGGGCATTCAGGATCACCAGTAACTGACTTTGGTAAGAATGTATCTCTGATGGGGCTTTGATTTGGACATTATACTGCCTCAGAACTGAAAGCTTTTACCCCTAATAAATTTTCCATTATAAAAGCCAACCCATTTCTGGTACTTTGCATCAGCAGCACTATGGCAGAGTGAACTTCGCTACAAGGGCAGATCCAACTTTTCTGTGCTAGAGGGAATCCCTAAGTAAGGAGCATCAACTTGACAAGCAAAAATTGCTGCCCAATAAATGGTTAATTGACTTCTATTGACATACTTGTTGATTCAAGCCTTCTTTTCTCTGCCTATTGGGAAATTTTAGACCTTTTTTTAACTAAAACTTTGAAATATTTTCTCCTTGTGTTTCCAGTTGGTGGAAGAGGCACTCTTATTGGCAGTGAAATGTTGTCAGTTTAATTTGCCACTGGATCTGGAATTTGGAAGCTGCTTTGGAGAACCAGGGTTCCCCTAACTGCTCCAGGAAGTTTATTCCACTTATCTTGAGAAGATTATAAGAACAAACTATAAACAGTGCAGGCAGGTTTTACTTATTTTTTAGAGAGCATTAGTAGAGCACATTATTTCCCATTTCTAGAACTCACTGGCTCTGGCATGGTATAATATAGCAGCCTTGTGCCATGATTATCATTTTGACAAGATGGATATTTCAAGGATGTGCTTCTGTGTTCAATCAAATTTGAGAAACACATTAAAATCAGTCATTTGTGTGGGGTTGCATTCCTCTGCTAGTGGCTAATTAGTCAAGATGAATGTGCTCATGGGAACTGCCTCCCTCCTAGCCCGTCACGGGCTGCTACTTTATTATGAAAAGAGCAATTATTGTCAGCAAGGAAATAAATCGCTTCACTGTGCCCATCTTTGATGCCACAGGGGAATTCAGTGGCTAGGGGAAGAGGAATAATCCAGGTTTCCGCATGAGGCCATCATGAAGTGGAGGTAAATCAAGGCATGCCCAGTGAGGCTTTCTAGCCTTCCTTGGAAGTGTCAGGCTCTAGAGCACATGTGCAGAACTGTGCTTGTTCCATGAGAATATAAAACGTGACCCACGGTGCATTTTTAGTTAACGTGAAAGAAACTTTATGGACAGATTGTCTTATTGGAGTTTGATGTGGTTAAAGCTAATTTCAAGACTACTCTATACCAGGGAGTATGGAAGAGTGGAGAAAAGAAATGGTCTCAGAAAGCTGGCTTCAAACTTGCTAGCTGAGGGGCTTTGGGCATGATTTTCTAACCTCAGTTTCCCATAAAATGAAACTACTTTTACCTCTTGGGAATGATAACTAAGACAATATTTAGATGAGCTCTTGGAAACCTACAAAACGCCATGTGGATAGAGTCTTACAAGAAGACAGAAACTTATCAATGATGTTACTTAACTTCCTGAATTTTATTTTTTGGTTGTAAGTCATCCTGGATTTATTTCACTTCTTCAAAGGCCAGTTTTTTTTTTTTTTTTTATTTTATTTTTAGAGAAGTTTACGATTTATATTTACAGAAAAATTACACTGAAAGTATAAGTAATTCCCATATAACTGTCTCCCCGCCCTGCAACCCACACATATTCTTTCCGCTATTATTGGCATCTTAGAGTAGTGTTGTATATCTGTAACAGTTGATAAACCAATAATATTGAAGCATTGCTACTACCCAAGGTCTACAGTTTACATTATGGTTTACACTTTGTGCTGTACATTTCCATTGGCCTTGGCAAGTGCGGAAGGTCTTGGGTCCGTCATTGTAGTATTATAAAGAAGAATCTCACTGCCCAAAATATGCCCTGTTCCTCCCATTCATTTACCCCCTCCCTTCTGAACTTTTTGCAGCTATAGAAATGGATTAAAATTGCACCTCAAAAGAAAGGAAGAGCAAACATATTCAAAGCTTTTCCCAATGAGATCATCTCCCATTTTCTGTCAGTTTTACTCATCATGCCTCTTTTTCCACTGCTGAGAGCATTACAATCTTGTGAGAAATGCTGACACACAGATTATTAGGAAAGTTTTCAGTGGCTCAGATCCTGGCTCTAGAATTCTAGTTTGTCTCATGGTCATGGGGTCCAGAACCATCCTCTTTTTTTTTTTTTTTTAGCTCCCAGAGGATGTCTCAGGACCATGGTGCAATGCCATTCCTAGAGTCCATCCCTCAGCAACTCTATGTTGAGAGACTTAAATGTCTGTATGATCGAATTTCTCAATGTTTGGAGGCAAACAAAGCCAAAAAGAAATAAATAACATTGTGTGGTGGCTGAGCTGGGACTCACCAAAGTTAAATGCCAAGTGGTGAAGCAAGATGGCCGCCAATGTCTCCCGAGGACCCTGCCTTCCCCTCCAGAATCTACCGTCTCTTGGAGCTCAGCTATGGGCAACCCGGCATAGGGCTTGTCTCTTTCCAGGCCTGCTCTCTCAGTCTTGGCTGCTCTGCTTTCTTCCTGAGTTCAGCTGCAAGCTATCAGACATATTGCTCATCTCTCCCTAGGCCTCAGCTCTTTGGACCTCTCTGGGCTTCTCTCCTTAGTTCATCTGTGTGCGAACTGGAGTCCTTTCTCACACATGGCAGGATCAAACACAATATGGCGGCTCCCTTTATCCCTGTCTCTCACTCGCTCTGTGTCTCCGTTTATATCAGACCCAGCGAGACGGTGGAGACTCAACCTGGGTCACGCCTCACTGACATAGTCCATTTAATAGAGTCTCATACCCCCAGGAATGGATTACTTCAAAAACATAATCTTTTTCCTCTGCGGATTCATAAAAGAATTTCAAACTGCCACACCCGTCACTTGCAGGGTAGGTGTGCCAAGTATCATTCATATATTAGCTGCTCAGTAAATGATAGTTATTCTTCAACGGTAGGCACTGGATTTGAACCTCTCTAAGGTAATTTTCATCTCCAATTACTCTTTTTGTCTATATCGCCTCATGTTAATGCTAATATCAGTTGAACTGTACCTCTTTCACGTTTGAAAAATATGTGGCTTCCTATTTAATTTTTTAAAAGCTTTCAGGTGAGAAATATAATCCAGACGTTGGTACCTATTTCTAGAGAGGACACTGGTGTGTAGGCTGCTGATGCTTTATTTCAGGTACTAATAAATGTCAAAACCAGCACAGTATACCTGGTTCTTTTTTATTACTATTATTTTATTTAGAGGCTGCTCTCAAGCTGGATATTTTTAAGTCAACATTATGCACCAGACAACACTGGTACATAGACATGGACAAAGGAAACATCTTAACTAACTAGACACATAACTCCCTCCCTTCAGTTAGCATAGTCTGAATATGCAATACCTTTTCTTAGTAACAAAGGTTGAGCTTCATGTACACTACTAATTTTCTTTTATCCATATCTTGGAGATAATTACCCAATATTCTAGAGCCCACTTGCTTCCATCAAATGGCCATTATTATGTGTGCGGTGCTATAATTGGTGTTTCATATTTTATTTCGTGCTTACCTACAGCCCAGGACAGGGTATTGTTATTTCCCCATTATGCTTATGAAAAAACTGAGGCTCAGGAAGGAAAGAACACAAATACTAAGTTTTATAAGAACCAATTCTATGCAATTTTGACATATAATCTTTCACTCTTTTCCCCCTTTAATTTTGAAATAATTTCACTTAGAGACAAGTTATAAGAACAGAATAAAGTATCCTGCATGCATGTTACACAAAACCGTCATTGCTGCTCTTTTCCCATATTATCTATCATCTGTCTTTTTCTATCTACCAAATATCATCTCTATCATCTATCTATCCAACATATCTTTCTATTGATCTATCGATTGCTCTATCAATTCATCTATCAATTTTTTTCAAAACCATTTAAATGTAAGTTGTATTTGTCATATTTTGTACCCTTTAATACCCCAGTGTGTATTTCCTAAGAACAAGGACATTCTCTAACATATTTACAGTAACTGTATGAAATTCAGGAAATTTAACATTGACACAATATTATTATAAAAACCACAGTCTACATTCCAGTTTCTCAGTTGTTCCAAAATGTTTTTCGTAGCAATTTAATTTCTAGTCCAGGATCCAATCCAGGGACACTCACTGCATTTACTTGCAATGTCCCTTTAGACTCTTGTAATGTGGAAGAGAGCCTCAGCCTTTGTTTTTTTTTTTTAATGTCATTGACAGTTTTGAAGAGTATGAACTCTATTTTTGTTAGAGAAAAATGGTGCTCACTGCAATTCAGAGACTGATGATTGCAGGCAGAAAGTTTATTGGGAAGCTCTCCCAATGGAGGGGGTCTGAAGAGAGACTTCAGCCCACCTCCAGAGGGTGGTGGCTATGGCTTTATACGGTACATTAATAGGTGGGGAAACTGAGTACAGCCTGGGGCCAAATGGCCAGGGGGAGTGGGTTAGGAGGTCTTGGAATGTGGGAGGGGTTGGTGGTGCTTGGAGTGGCTCCACTTTGATTATTCTTGGGAGCGGACTGGGCTGCCATGGCTTGCTCAGTAGGTCAGGTGGGTTATGGCTGGAGGCTGCCTTTCCTCAACCTATGGCACAGGGGCATTGAGTCACGGTCCTATGCCCTGTCAATCATAGCAAACCTCATAGGGGAAAACTCTAACATTCCTAATGCTTTAATTATATATATATATATGCTGAAAGCCCTAAGTAATGGGAATACTGGGCAGAACGGGAGGGTGAGGGGATTCGGAACGTTGACTCAGTCTGGCTACTTCCTGCTGTTATGAGACGATTCTGTTCTGTCCAGTGGGTTCTGATTTCTGGTCCCGAAGAGGTTGGCATTGGCATTCAGGTAGCAAGAAGATGCTGTTCACGTATTCCTGAGTGTCGATTGCATGATTCAGCCTGTGAATCGGACGAGAAGCTGTAAGAGACAAGGACCAAGAAGAAGCAGCAGCCACAACAGTAGTGGTGTTATAATGGGTAAAAGGGTTGATTTCAGGGGTGAGGAAAAGTAAGAAAGAAATGAGACTAACCAGGATTGATTTCCATAGCTGTTGTCTCGGGCCCTGTAATGATTTGTTTTTTTTTTTTTTTTTTTGAAATTTTTAAGATTTTCTTCTACCTGCCCAGTTTTGTTAATATAAAAACAACAAGTTTCCTGTTGGATTAGGGACAGGAGTGGGGGTTTGAGGTCATCTGTTATTGGGGCAGGGGAGACCCGCCAGCGCTGACTGGGGTCGTGGGGGGTTATTTTGCTAAATGGGGCTAACATGACCAACTCTTTTTGACATCGTTGGGTGGAGAGGGAGAGCAGGAAGGTGGGCATCGAGCATCTGGCTGCTTTCTGCTGTTATGGGGTCTTGTGGGACTCAGCTACTCTTCTCCTTTCGGTGTTGAGATATTGTGGCTTCTGGCTTGGCGGCTGGCACTGTATTTTTGCAGCAGGAGAAGATCATGTACGTGATCATGGGTGACATCTCAGGCAGCTGTTTGGACAATCTGAGTTATTGCATGGAAGATGCATGGACCTGATGATATGAGGATAATGAAAGTTATAATTGTGGTAAGGATAGGAATTAACCATGAAATTTAGGGTGGGCTGTGAGGTTATCACCTCCAGGAGTCTGAGGAGAAGGAATAATAAGATTATCTACTCAACATTGAACATTAGTGGTTGACAATGAAATTACATTATTGGGTGGGCTTACACACACAGAATTTTAGTGGGAATAGGAGACTTTAGATTATCAACTGTGGTTTCATAACAGTGTTTTTGAGTGATTTTTATTTTTCATGGATTTAAGAGTCCCAACCAGAGGGCTGCATAGGCCTATGGTTAAAAAGATTTTATTTTCTCCCAGTTTGTATAGTTTGAAGCATAGGCAACAACTGATTGTTATGACTTCCCCTTTTTGGGTTGTGGGGCAGCTGGCACTTTAACTTGTCACTTTAGTGCCTTCTTGGTCTTGCTGTTAGATCTTAACTGGAGCTGTGGCCACAGCCCACAGCGCTGAGCTACAAGAGTCCTGTTGCAGTGTCTGCAGCCCTGAAAGCAGACCTTGCCCCTTCTGAGAGCAGGAGGGGACCGATGTCGCAGTCGTTGGTGTGAGCACGAAGGACACTCGGGGGTGATGTTCATGGGCTGCTGGCGAGGGACCGGCAGTTGGAGCTGCTGGGCTGGGCACCACGAGGTCTGGTATCCATGATGTTTGCCTTCTCCGTGGAGCCACTCTGCTGCTTTTGGGTCTCAGTGGTACGGCTCTGGATCTTCCTGAGGGCATCTGCCTCAACAGTCCCAAGAGAGACATTAGAGGAGGGGGCAGGGACGTGATAGGCAGTTACCTGTCGCTGCTGGCAGGCGTCCCAGATGTTCCTCCACAGACCTCTCTTCCCCACAGAGGGCAGCCCACAGCAGTTCATTGCTCCCCTCTTGTACTTTGGTTTCTTCTCGCAAATGTGACTAAAGCCCAAGGGGTATTTGTTTAGAATGCTGCCTCTGCCACAAACCAACCCAGAGCCAATACTGGTCCTGGCTACATCCAATTTACAGGGTGAGTTAAGGTTCACCACCCCCCTTACTGCTTAAACTTTGTTATTGCCCTTATTTCTAAAAAGTGACCTGCTGGGGAGGTTTTCTCATTTCCATGCACAGCCTTTTCTGATTAACACATATAATGGTTTTAGTATCTGAGCTAAATGAGGGATGAAGGGGTTTCAGTACCTCAACAATATTATAAACTCTATTAGAAAACATTGTACTTTATCAATTACAACTGATACAGTTTTTGTTTTACTTAACTAAACACGATTTAAGAATTTGATAGACAGCCAGGACTTTGTAGCTTGTCCTAATTGTTTGCCCATCTCAGGCTCTTAAGATAAGATACCATTGTCTCCGATGCTTCTTTTAATTCCGAAAAAAGGGTTACTGGTTAAAAACACATTCTATACACCCTATATTCATAAGTTACTAAAATGATTTTGAGAACTGTCTCAAAGCAAAGTTCTTACAACATACAATTACCACGATTACATTAATTACCAAGGATTTTATTTTAGCAGTGCAGGAAAAACTACTTTCCCATTATTTTATGAAAACCTGATTCCCAATGCCATCAAAATTATCTTCTCCCTTTCACCACTTTAATATGCAGATTGATGTGGCCTCTGACAGGTTTTCTTGTTATGCATCAATTCAGTTTCTGTTTAATAATGACTTCCTGTAATTAGCCAATTGGATATTTCACAAACTTCTTATAACTATCCACAACCACGTAGAGTATGTTTACTTCATTTCAAGACCAGCGTCACCTTCAGGGAGAACATTCCCTTACTTAATGCTAACAGAATACCTTCTACAACTTGCCATATGCATTCAAGCTTTGTCCTACATACCTCCATTCTGATTACCAGCCATCCCATCTTAGGACAAAACACACTTTCTTGAACCACCTTATCAAATTTCAGTCAGCACTCCCACAAACCCTCTACTTTTTCAATATCTGTTTAAGTTCTACATCCTTCATTTCATTCTGTGAAGAAAAAGAAACTATTCATTTCAATTTAGGCAAGAACTATTTTTTATGAAGAGAGTTTTAGTAAATTTCATTAGTCAATACTTAAAATTTTCATCACTTTAAAGATTTAATACACATAATGCAAATTTACCTTATTAGTATTCATACTTATTAATATAAGTGCTTATTAAATTTTGGCCATTTGAATAGAGCTCTTTTAAGAATTTTCACTTATCAATTTAATATTACCATCCAGAGATATCAAAATATACACTGAACAAACAAACACAACAAGTGTTACTACACACCGACAGAAACATAAAGTTCATTAACTTGACTCATGGCTATTTCCAGGCTTTTCATTATTCTATATCTTTGATTGTACTGTTTTTAAGATTTTTACCTCTGGAATCAGTGTCGCTTTTAATATGAAAGCTTGTTTTTGGAAACACTTTTAACTAGTAATCAGCAACAGATAGGAATATTTGAGCATAATAAATGCAGTTAAGCTTTTAGTAGTTTAGATAGACAGGTATTTAACACATATATTTTGGATTATTGCCTTTTAGGAATACACTTAGACAGAATTAGGAGTTATCTAAAATTTACTTGTTTTTTACCCATAATAAAAATAAAAAAAAAAATAAAAAAAAATAGAATAGGGAAAAAAAAAATAAAATAAAATAAAATTTACTTGTAAGAAGTGAGTGATTGTAGGGGTTGTTAAATAAGATTATTAGGGACAGCTGGGTATTGAAAATTCTTTTTTAAATTTATTGAAGTATATCATTCATACATGAACATACATAAATTGTAAGTGTTCAGTAAACATTGTGAACGTACAAAACAAACATGCATAACATCATACAGGGCTCCCACACATCACCCCCCCACAAACACCCACATTGTTGTGAAACATTTGTTAACAAATCATGAAAGAGCATCGTCAAAGTATTACTACTAACTACTGTCTGAATCTTTCTCCCCTATACATATTTTTTTAAGGATTTATTTATTTATTTACTTTTATCCATTTTTACACCACCCCCCCTGCCTTTTTTGCTGTTTCTGTGTCCATTCACTGGGCAACTCTCTGTGTCCATTTCCTGCCCTCTCTTCTCATCCTTCTCCTCCTGTCTTCACTGGGATTTGATCTTCAGAATCTCCAAGGTCAGTGAGAGGCATCCTACCGCCTGCACCACCTTAGTTCCTGGTTTTTCGGCACGTCTTGTCTTGGCTTTCCCTTGTGTCACTCTCCTTTTATGTCATCATCTTGCTGCGTGGCTTGTGGGGCCTGATGGCTCACCTGCTCGTGGGGCTGGGCGGCGCACCTGCACATGGGGCCTGGTGGCCCACGCGCCTTCTATATTTTTCTTTTTTAATTTTTACTGGGAGGTCCTGGGGATTGAACCCAGGTCCCTCCATATGGGAGATGGTCTCCATATGGGAGATGAGCCACATCCGTCCCCCTGCTATATCTCTTAAGATTGACCAAAGATACCTAGAGTTATAGTCATTTCCCATACAGGATGGTCATATAATAAATCAGTCTTAGTTTATCACCAGCATTCCACAAACCAGACCTAGGAGAAAAACTAGGTTTGGGGACACATGCATGGTTTCTAATAAAGCGAATGTTTAGCTTGCTCTGATTACCACAAAATCAGGACAGCGAGAATATTTGCAGAAATTTTTGATAAAATGAGAAGGATCAGAGGAATAGGATCTGAGATGGTGTTTGATTTGGGAGAGATCAGAGAGGGAGAAGGGGACGTGAACACGCATAATGCTTTCTGTCTGGGCCATATTCTGGAGAGAGAGAATAGGAGCTGGGGAAGGAGGCTGGAGAGTGGGGAGTTGGGCTCCAGAGCGGGTGATGGGTGGGGAGAAGGGAGTGGGCCCACCGAAGGGAGTGGGGGGATGGAAGGAGGACCAAGCAAGTTCAGAAGTCACTGATGAGGCATACATCAGTGGAGGAGGGCTGTGATCAGAAGGAGCTGAGTAGGAAGAAGGGTTTTCTGTGTGTGGAGGGCGGGGAGGGGCAGAGAGAGGAGGTGAGTGCCTGTAAGAGGTGCGGGAGGATCCTGGTCTGCCAGACAGAAGTCGAGATTTTCAGAGGCTGAAGAGGGTGTGCGAGAGAGGAGGAGAAGGAAAGTTTCTGAGAGGGCTTTTGGTGTGAAAGAAGGATCTGATAAGAGGAGGAGGATTGGCAAATGGAGGGGTGATTATGAAGGAAAAAAAAATGCCTGAACGTAAGGAATTTCTGACCACTTGCTGGAGCACTGCATGAAATGCTCTAAGTCAGGGAAAATTTGGAAATTGAAAGTGCCATTTTCTGGCCATTGGCTTTCATTGTCCAATTTGTATTGCAGCCACACAGAGGTCGAATAGAAAATGAGCTTTTTAGGTCTGATATCTCCTTCTGGGTTTAGAGTTTTAAGGTTATGAAGGAGACAACCCAGAGGCATG
>JAKSZT010053798.1:8594782-8634280 GCA_026826555.1 Tolypeutes matacus
TTTTTTTTTTTTTTTTTTTTTTTTTTTTTTTGTGGGTGTGTGTGTGTGAAATTGAATTCCCCATTTTAGGTGGTGTGACTGAGACTAAGGACCTCAATAACAGGGGAGATTCCGAGTGAGACAGGCATCCCCGAATCAGTTGGAAATCACCCAAGGAAACAGGAGACTGCACTTGGAGCTGGATGTCTCCAGAGCCAAGTGTTCTCTTCCCACAAGGACACAGGCCTACCACCTGCCGTGGCCCTCAGGGACAGTGAGGATCACTGACCCAGCACTAGGATTTTTCAGCAGGTTGTCCTGGACAACGGAAAAAAGAGAGAGAGCGCAGGATCCTCCAGTGGAGAAGTCCTTGACTCACCCAGCTCTGATTCGGTGTCTGGTGTTGGATGGGTTCTCTTGGCAGTGGCAGGTGGAGATTACTCACCAATCAGTCAGTCCCAGTGATCCCAGACCTGGGTTTTTAGGCACCAAATGATAGTGAAAAACGGCGCTCACTGAGATGCAGAGACTGACAATTACAGGCAGAAAATTTATTGGGAAGCTCTCCCAACGGGGGTGGTGGTGGGGGTCTGAAGAATAGACTTCAACCTGCCCCCAGAGGGTGGTGGATATGACATTATATGGTACATCAATAGGCGGGGAAACTGAGTACAGCCTGGGACCAAATGGCCAGGGGAAAGTGGACTAGGAAGTCTTGGAATATGGGAGGGGTTGGTGGTTCTTGGAGGGGGTGATGGCCCTTATCTGCTCCACTTTGTTTATTCTTGGGAGGGGATGGGCTACCCCTAGGCTATGGCTTGCTCAATTGGTCAGGTGGGTTATGGCTGGAGGCTGCCTTTCCTCAACCTATGCCACAGGGGCATTGAGTCATGGTCCTAAGACCTATCAATCATTGCAAACCTTGTAAGGGGTAAACTCTAGCAATTTTCTAAAATGTCCCCTCAGTATGGTGTATTAGTCAGCCAAAGGGGTACTGATGCAAAGTACCAGAAATCGGTTGGCTTTTATAAAGGGTATTTATTGGGGTAAAAGCTTACAGTTACAAGTCCGTAAAGAGACCAACTCAAGATTGCTTTCTCATCAAAGTCACTTCCCACGTGTTGAAGTAAGATGATCGCTGCCTCTGCCTGGTTTCCCCTTCCCCTCTGGGCTTCCAGTCCTCTCTCTCCTGGCATAGGGCTAGTTTCTCTCCAGGCCTTCTATATCTGTCTCGGCTGTTCTCTTTCCGAGGTCAGTTGCAAACTTTCATGCAACTATCTGGGCTTTAGCTGTTTGAGCCTTCTCCTTTCTGTCACATGGCAGGATCAAAATGACAAAGTTCTCTCCTCTGTGTCTTCTTGTCTCTCTCAAGTGAGTTTCTGTTTTATATCAGATCCACCAAGGGGGTGGGGACTCAACCTGAGTCACACTCTACTTAAAGCCCTCAGAGCAATCTTAACAGGTAATCTAATCAAGGGCCCCTCAACTGAGTCCAATATAATCAAAGGGTATCACACCCAGGGTAATAGATACGTTTACAAACACAATCCTTCTCTTTTGAAGATTTATAAAATAATCTCAGATTGTCATAGTGGGCTTGCCTGATGGCTCAGGCAATGCATTCTTTGGGAAGGATTACTCCATGGGTGATGTTGTGTTCTTCTCAGTGCATTTTATCAGGAGGCACCTGAAGATGGTTTGTCCCAACACTGGTGATGCTAACTTTGCTCTTCTGATCGAGGTAGTGTCCTGCTGTTTCTCCACTCTAAAGTCACTATTCATTGCTTTTAAATTAATAAACAACTTGTTGAAAATACTTTGAGGTGATGCGAATATTCTGTCCCTCACTGAATGTTCATCTGTTAATTTAGTTTTAGGCTCAAGATTTGCCTAAATTGGTTATTACCATGATGATTCTAATAATGTGATTTTTCTTTTCTTTTTTTTTTCCTACTTGACAATCTTTTGTAAGGACTTACTGACTGTTTATAGCAGCTTTATGAATTATGAATCCTGTCCATTTTTGATTAATAACTCAATGATCACACTAGTTAGTGGTAAAGCCAGCCTTTGAACTTAGGGCCTTTAACTAAAAAAGTAGCAACTATGTCCCTATAGGGACTAATTGAAATTAATTATAACTGTGACTCTTTATTTTAATCTTTGGTTTTTACATTCATTATCCAACGATCCATTACCAGCTGGACTATAACCAAGTTTTGCCTCTGCTTACTGCACTGTGCCCGGATTCACACTCTTATTATTTGACTATACACTCCCTGAGGGTAGGTTCCATATCTTACTCTTTGCTGAGTCCCAGAGCCTAACTCCAGTAGGGATTCAGTAGGTGCTTGTTGCATAAATTAATGAACAGTTCAACCTTAGTTTGATGTGAACATTTCTTATTTGAATGCAGTCCAGTAGAAAACATTTGAGAAGATAAATGCAATAACAGACTCAATTCCAGCCTACTGGAAAGTTCCACTCTCCAACTGGGCTAGAGTTTTCAGTCCAGTCTCAATCTGAACATGGGCTCCCTACCACTGCTGTGTGTTTTAGGGGCATTGTCTGAGTCTGTCGATGAAGGCTGTCTATGAGGGCATTTCATGGGGAATAGTTTTCTACTTGTTGAATGAAGTCTTCTTCTTTTTCATGGAAGAGCCACCCAGGAGTGGAGGTGATGTGTCTTCATTTCTGGAAGGCAGAGTCAAGGTGTGAGATCCATGGCAAGAGGTCCAGGAAAGGAAAGAGAGTAGGAAGGGAAAAGAGAGTTGCTCTAAAGTGTGTAACATTCATTGAATATGAATATAATAAATCAGGACTGAGGCCACAATTGGTGTTTGGTGTTGAGTGGGTCTCAGCATTTTTATGTAGCTGAAAGGGAGAGGCTTTAGAGAAGATGCATTAAGCCAGAACCTTGTGTCAAGGCTGATGGAGTGAGAGTAGTCCCAGGTTTATAATGGAAATGTGAATCCATTTCCTTATGCTGAAAATTCTACTGGCTTTATATTTGGAGATGTGAACTAATCATTTCCTCTCTTTTGCATTCTGGAAGGGAAAAAAGAAAGAGAAAAGGGAAAAGGAAAAGGCCTGGGTGGCTTTTGTGGACCTATTTTGTCATCCTGAGTTTCCAAGTGGTAGAAAATGATTTTTGTCCTCTGGAACCCCCACTTCCTTAAGTATCCTGGCACAAATTCTAGACACCTAAGATGTAATTTTGTAGAGTGGTGCCCAAAACACTTCCATGGAACACCAATTCTTTGTGCCATTAATCACACATTGGCCTCTACAGTGCAAGTCTCCTTTGACAGTAGGTTCCATATCATCTCCTCATTCACCCCCCAGACCAGCTCCTATTTTCTGTGGCCTCTCCACTTGCTTTCAACCCCACCTGGGCCATAGCTCACTTGGTCCTTGCTCATTGGCCACAGTCCCTAGGATATGATCTTCCCTCAAGAGGACATTGTTTCTCTTCACTGAACCATCAGAAGGCAAGTAAACGTGCGGTGGGCAATGCTTTCTTTTACCCTTATTCCCTTTATTCTTTATAACAAAGTTTGATATGATGGGCATATTATTTTACAGGAGAGGTGAGGCTAACAGGAATTACAGCATGAAAGAAGAAAACCATTTAAACTGATTCCTCCAATGACTATTCCCTATAACCAAAAGATAACACCAAAGTTAAATTCTTAAAGGGTTACCTTCATGGACACATTTTAGTTTCAATCATTGCTCCTCTCTTCTTAGGTCCTTCTTCCTTCTAGAGACACTTCTTTCTTTAAAACTCCATTTTGAATATCCTTGTCCTTTCTTTAGAGAAACATATGGCTTAATTATAGGGGATTATCCTATGGTTTAATTATTAGTGCTATTCCAACCTGAGGATGGAATCCTGTCACCTCCAGGCCATTTGTAGGATCCAGCAATCCCACGTGGTATCTGTATCAAAGTATTCAGCTGGAATTGTATTGTCCAATAAATTAAAATTAAATAAAAATTCAGTTCATCAGTTGGTCAATCACCACACATGACTACTAACTACTGGATTTGGACAAAAGAGACATAAAATATTTCCATTATTGTATTGTACAGCAGAGCTAAGCAAACTATGGCCAACAGGACAAATCTGGCCCACCATTTGTTTTTGTAAAGAAAGTTTTATTGGAGCATGGCCATGCTCATTCATTTATATATTTTGTTTGTTAGTGCTACAACATCAGAGTAGTTGTGACAGAAACCGTATGGCCTACAAAGCCTAAATTATCTATTATTTAATCCATTATAGATAAAGTTAGCCAACCCATGTTTGAGAGCAATACTCCAAGTGGGTATTTGCACTCCAAGACTGGGCATTTATGAAGTCTCCTGCCTTTATGAGGGCATATGTGTATCCCCAACCTTCCAAGTCATCGGATGGCTGATAGATAACTTTTGAATCGCACACACACACACACACACACACACACTTCCCAAGGATAGCTATACAATTGCATTTTAAGTTGAACCTTTAAACCACAACAGTCACTAAAGAGATGACCTTTTACATTTGTCTGATCCCTGATTGTGTCCTAGGTCTTCTGTTACAGAAGAAAAAAGAACCTCTTTTGTGCCCACAGATAGTTACAAGGGCCCAGCAGAAGTTTTGTTCTTTTCAGTATTTTATTTTTAGTCCAGGTCCTGCAAAGTTCTGAGGGTGTTCTCCTATGTATGAGGGCAGGTAAAGACATGTTACCCTTGAATGCAAGAGATCTCTTGGTTTTAATTGGTGAGTGCTTTCTCCTCCATTTTAAGGGTTATGTAAACAAAAAGGGCTATCCTGGTGAAATATATTCAGGTATGTATGAGTTCAACAGATTTCTTTAGCATATGATTTCTCAGAGCCTTTACCACGTGAATGTGAAACTAGAAATCACAGATCTCTAAGAAGAGGATATATAAAGTCTTTAATAATAAATCCCTTCCCCTGCTACTCTATATCTATTTCTCCTTTTCCCTCCTTCCCTTTCTGGCTTTCTTTTTATAGTATCTCTCGAAACTGAGATTCACAGCAACATATATGATAAGAGCTGGCATTGACCTTGAAGATAAAACAGAATGTGACATATAAAATAATCAAATTCACCCAGCAAGAATGGATACTCCACTTAAAAATGTTAAGAAAAAAAATGAGGTTTGCCAAACCAATGCCTTAGAAAGCAAATATTGAGTTGAATGATTGGAGATGGTGGAAGGGTGATGGTGGGGGAGCAGAGAAGGTGGTGGGGCAGATTAGAGTTGGAGGCGGGGCAAGGGTCTCTCTGCCCTCCTTTGTAACTGGGCTGACTGTAATGAGGACAGGCAGAAGGCTTGTGCTGTTTTGTTTCTCATCTGGAAGTTCTTGCCATAGAACTATTTTTGCAGTCAAGGGTCATCTTGGAGACCAGTATGGGACTAACGTGATGCAAATGGAAAATAACTAAATACTGAGTCCTGAGCCAAAATTTCTGATGTGATTTCTTTGGGCCACAGCTTAGGGCAGCTGTGCTTGGGGTTGGTGAGTCACTGGGGTGGCTGCTGTCACTGTCGTGGCAGCTAGACACAGAGCAGAGGCCGGTGGGAAGGTTCTGCCTGCCACTTGCACTGTGGTCCGTGCTGAGCCCAAGATATGATAACCACAGGATATGATTCCTCTGTGAGATTGGAGGTGTTTCCTTTTTTTTTTAGACTCATGAGATATAATCTTTTTCTCAAAGCCAAGGTTCTGTATGGAAATGAGAGCAGCTTCTGTTTCTTTTGATTCCACTTCAAAAGCGAGTGAGCTTGTCTCAGCAGTGCCAGGCAGGTAAGTGCTTTCCCTCTCAGCTATTTCTTGAAGGGTTGTGTCTGTACATGTATCTTGTGAGGAACTGGCATATGGCTTTCCTCTGAAATCAGGCTTTCATGGGAAGTGGAACTTTTGCGAAGAGGAATTGTGTTGTGGAGGACTTCGCCTGCTTCTGTTGAGACATCAGAGAGCAAGAGGGAGGTAAGTAATTAAAGCATGTTGCTTTTGACGGTAATATATTAGGGCAAAATAAGAATAAGGAAGAGAAGATATACTCCAGAAAGGAATAATCACTTCTTTTCTAAGCAAAAGTTTATGGTGTCAGTTCTACTTTATGGACGAGGGAACTGGAACTCATGGAAGTTCAATGCCCTGCTCAAGGAATGAAACCAAGATGGCAAACCCTGCACTCACTTTTCCTTAACTACATTAAGGGATCTATGGCAGACTGAGTCATGCACCCCCAATTTAGACATGCTTTTAATTTTAATCTGCCCCTGAGTGTGTGAACCCACTGTAACGGGACCTCTTAAAGAGGCTACTTTTACTTAAGGCCAACTGAATCAGGGTGGGCCTTCGTCTGGGTGACTGGAGGCCTTATGCAGAGAAAGCTTTAGGGAGAAGCAGGGAATCAGCAGGGCCCTGGAGAGAAAGGAGAGGATAACACTATTGGCAGGAAAGCCAAGGAACCCAAGGGTTGCTGGTAACCAGCACCAGAATGCTACAGATTGGGAGGGGAAAGCAAGCCTTGCAGATATGTACATCTTGGAGTTCTTCCAGCCTCAAAACCATGAGCTAATAAATCCCCATTGTTCAAACCAACACGTGTAGTATTTGTGATAGCAGATGTCGTGAACTAAGGCACCATCCTTGGGACTTGTGCCGGGACAACATGCTGGGTCATGGCAGAGCTGTGGACAGTGCCCAGATTCTAAGGCAAAGCCAGATGATCGTCCAATTCTGCCATTTACTGATGAAAGAAGAGCAAGGATACTTTGAACACTGCACTGAGGGATGCATGACATAACAGAATCAGGAGCAGCTCTGCTCCTTGCCTTGTGTGGTGTGAACGTGGGCTTTGGAGTTAGGCTCACAAGGCTGGAATCTCAGCTTTCAATACACATTAGGCCTTTGAATTTGGTCAAAAAGCTTAACTCTTTGAACCTCAGCTTCTTCCTCATCTAAAATAAAAGAGATGGTAGTTCTTACCTCTTAGAGCTGTTGAAAGAATTTATACAGAGCACGTGGTTGATTCCGAGTGCAAATGGTTTTTGCCTTGCACCTTAGGAATGTCAAAACCAATTTGTTGACTCACCTTTATCAACTGTGTTGGCCTCACTGGGCTTTGTTTCTGTAATCTAGTATTTTCCTCCGCTCTGGACTTCTTATGGAAGTTTTCCTGGCCCTGAGTTTTTACTATTTTCTTTCATGGATATATGCTAGCAGCTTATTAAAAAAACAACAAGAAAATCTGAGCACATGGAGTTGTTTTCTCTGTGTACCATGGGAATCCTAGGTGGGTGTTTGGGATGTGCTTCTTGATATAGAGCAGGGATTTTTAACAAGGGGTCCATGAGTTGGAATTGAAATTCAAAATAACATTATTCTTGTGGGGACATGTTGGTGCAGGTGTGATATATTTATTAAATAATACACAGGATAGTGTAAACTTAGTAAATAAGGGGACCGTGGTTTTCACCTGACTGGCAAAGGGGCCCTTGAAACAAAAAAAGGTTAAGAACCCCTGATATAGAGAGTCAAGGCATTGGACAAAAGAAGACACCAAGCTTTCAGCAGACATTCTAATTCCACAAAGGACTTGATGTAGCTGACAGCCCATCAGTGAAAGAGCGAGTCTACAGATTTAGTGGATTCTAACATTTTCATAATTGTTGGTTAGATATTATTATTTTCTCCCCCAATGGATAAACTTCTCCCATGGTTCTGATACTAGTTTTACTGACCTCATGTAAGATACTCACTTAGCCTTTTCTCTTCATCAAGATGGAATCTTATGCTTGCTTTAATAGTTATTTCCCCAAACAAGCTTTGCCAATACACTTGGGTGATTCCACATCCGTGTCCTACTTGTGGACTTAGACTCCTCCTGAAGGGACCAAAACAGGTCCTGCTCAAGAGAATTTTTGTAAAGTGGGTCTGTAAAGCAGAACAGAGTTGTTATGAGCAGTTTTTTGCTTGCCTGTCTAGACAGGGCATTAGCTGTCTAGACAGGGCATTAGACCTGGATTTTCATCATACTTTTGCTATCAGGTTCTTGAGTCCTCTTAAGCAAGTCACTTTTCTGATTTGTAGAACAAGATGATCTATATAGTTCCCTCCAGAGCTAACACACTTTCCAGCTGAAGTGGTAAGAGTGGCCTTTAGCAGAGCTTCGCTTTTCCTCGGCACTGTTCCTCTGCCCTGCTGCCGCCTCTATGGCTGCCTGAGCATACTGTCTAGCAGTGCCCAGGCTCCTAGCTATACCCATGCCATGGTCCACTGCAGCCTTCCTAGGAGACACCGCACACTAAGCACTTTTCTTGACCTTCTCTCAGGCACACTTCATTTAAGGCTCATGTGCTGGAAAACACTACTTCCTCTTAGATAGGGAGAGTTTCTTCCAGTCTCTCCAGGGTCATTGACATTTTGCAGAGGGACGATTGCTGAAAAATAAAAAGGTATCCCCTCTCAAGTGAATCTCAAATAAAAGTCTTTCAGGGCTGAGACTGGCAAATGATGGCATGTCTCTAAGAGTCCTCAGACTCCACCACGACCAACCCCTCATCCCTGTATGTGCAGTCATTCCGCAAGGTAAGCTGGAAGGCCTGAAAGGCAGGGACCATGTCTGATTACATTTGCATCATCCCCAGCCCCTGCTCTGTTCCTCGTACATGATAGGTTTGCAATGAGAGCATCTTAGATTAAATCCAGTGTATATTTTTGGAGAAGTCTCTGGGTTTCAGGCATCTCAAGGATTAAATAACAATTAAAATATAATTAGGTAAAGGGCATAGGTATTGAGTAATGGCAGGTGGGGTGAAAGAATATGATGGACTAAATTAAATGATTTGAGCTTATGAGTTGAGAATTCTTTCTTAGCTTCTTTTGTTCTCTACCTTCATTTTTGAACAAGTGTTTGGGAATCATTTTCAGTGGGTGCGTGTAAACTGCTGAAAAGTTATTATTTTTCCTTATTACTATATTTTACTCTTTGTCAATTATAACCATTGTCAACTTTCTCCTCTCTCAGATCATCTGGTTCCTAAAGGCAGATTCACCCAGAACCAATCTTAGCAGTTTCTGGATTCTTTTAAATGACTCTGATTCTAAAGCTATAAGACTTGTCAAATATAGGTCACTTCAGGTGAGTTCTCACTGGGGTGTCAGGCAGCATTTTCTCTCTGTGGTATTGTCAGAGCCTGTACCCAGGTGAGTTTTTCATTTTCCATCTATCTGAGTCTGTGTTAGGGACCTTCCAGCATTCCAACTCTGGCACTGTGACTGTTTAAAGCTTTTTGTGAATTCTAGAAAAGATCCTGTTCCTGAAGTTAATCCATTCCTGTGGGTGTGGGGGCCTTTGATTGGATTGGATTCATCTGGGGGCCTGTGATTGGAGCAGTTCAATGAAGCGTGACCCAGGGTGGGTCTCAGGCCAATTGCTGGAGCCCTGTATAAGTGGGAGAAACAGAGAAGGGGAGCTGACACTTTCCCCTGCCATGTGCAAGAGGGCTCCAGGATCACCGTCACCCATGGAAAGACAAAGAAACCCTGAGAGGCTAAGAGAGAGGTGGGAGGCTGGAATCAGTGGACGCACCTAAAGCTGACATGACAAGGCCAGGGGAGAGATGAGCCATATGCTTGATCACCTAAGCTGAGCTCCAGAAAGTGAGCTTGGAGGAGAAGGCAGAGACTGGCTGCCATTTTGCCTTGCCACATGGCAGGAGTCCAGGATTGCCAGTGACCAAGCTTTGGTGAGTCAGCATCTCTTGATGATGCCTTGATTTGGACATTTTCACAGCCTTGGAACTGTAAGCATCTACCCTAGTAAGTGCCTATTGTAAAAGCCAACCCATTTCTGGTATGTTGCATTGGTAGCCTTTAGCAAACTAAAACAAATATAAACATAATATAGTGTAGATTAATTGAATCCAACCCAGTGAGATTCAACTTCCTTCAATTCAACACATTTTTTTGAGTGTCTATTTGTGCCAGACACTATTTTAGGCACTTAGAATACAAATATGATTGCTGTATTATCTTTTTATCAAAGTCACCAAGCAGAGGACAAGGCTAAAGGGCATATCACATCAAGTCCCATTGTATGGCAGGTGCTGAGAACCCAGGGGCATCAGGACTAGAGAACTGGCCCAGAATAGAGCTTCTGAAGCACTGAGTAAGGAAGATGGTGGGGATATTAAAGAGAAATTATTTAAGGAGTTAAGCTTTGAAAGGAAGATAAAAAAAGAAAGGAGAAAGAACTAAGGTTGAAATAAATGGGATGGCAGAAGCAAATGAGACCAGTAGGCCATCAGAGAAGAGGTGAGGAGTGCCCCACAATCTGTCTATGGTGCCCAGGCAAGGAAACTTTGGGCAGCAGAGTGACCGAGTGTCCAGGGAACCAGGTGAGTGGCCGGCCATGCCGTGGAGGCATTGGGAGGTTTAATTTCAGTGTTATCTTCTGTGAAGTTGAGGGCTTCACTACTGGTAAGAGCAGCAGGAATTCCTGGGATTTACTCTGGGAAGGGCTGAAAAATGAGGCCAGAAAAATTCTTGAGATTAGGGGCCTAGACAAGAGTTTTGATAAACTTTAGGAGGGAGGGTAATGGGAATGAGAGATGCAGATTATGGGAGATTAGAGCCAGAGCATGGGATTTCCAGGTCTCTTTGTGAAATAGGGAAATTCTCATTATGACAAAGTCCAGTGATGAAATTATATTGTTGGTTGGGCTTAAATTTAACTGGGATGAGAAGAGGTCTAGAATTGGTGAAAACAAATGTTTCATGGGTCACACGTGGCTGCTAAATTTTGTAAGCTTCTCACGGCAGAGGAGATGGAGGGCATGAAAACAGATCAGGGGTCAAATTATTTAGTAAATGTGAGGGTGCAACTAATCAGTGAAGGGGATGATTTGGCCTGGTTTCATTCATGGTGTTCAAAGAGTAGAGAAGGGTTATGGAAGGAAGGCCATATGCCAGTCATATTCTAGTGTTTAAATTCCCTCTTGAGAATGGCCTGTTCCCCACTCCGTGGGCTTGGTAGCACTGCCAAGCTTAGTAACTCCCCTCTGGGAATGGGCATAAGACCGAGGCCTGGTTAATCCCAGCATTCTCTGCAAGTGATTGGTCTATGGGCTGGATACAGGACCAAGGAAGGGCCAATCTTCTTTCATTCCATGAAATCGAGTTTTCTTTTAGTTTACTTTTGGCCTTGTTTTTCTATTTTATTGATATAGCCCAAGCACCCAGAATAGAGCACAATTATGCTCTCAGTAAATATTTGGTACATAAATAAATGGATATAGATATTAGAAAAAGATTAGATGGGGATAATATGATGTTGGGGCTGCTGGTAGCCCTCCTGTCCACCTCTTGGAAAGAGTTCTTCCCATGGAATAAAACCAGGTAGAGAAAAGCAGAGGAGAGAGATGGAGCAAGAATAAGGGGGCAGCAGGAGGCAGAGTGGACAGAGGAGAGGGGACAGGGGAGAAGATGGTCCTGGAAGCATGAATTTAGTTCCAGTTCCAGAAACTAAGTTTCTTTCTGAATTTCCTTCACCTCCGGAAGCCACCTCAGCATCTTTCCCCAATACACAAGCAAAGCATCCCTACTAGATGCGCTAGTTCACTTTCCCTTTTTGTAGTTGGAAGAGAACTAGTTCAAGAGGTGAGACAATGTTCTCCAAGGTTCTTCTGGCTACGTTGAGCCGGGAGAGTTCTGACCTGCTGCCATGGACCTGAGGTCTGGAGGGAACTGTCATGTTACCTGTGACTCATGTGTGACCGTCCCCAGGGACTTAACTGAAGGAAGAGCAGGGCAAAGAGCCCAAAGCACAAACTTGCCATCTTCCCCAGTCCCTTGGACCTTTTGTTTTCCCCTTTAAAATAGAAATACTCATGAGTATTGGGGGAAAGACCTACCTTTTATAAGGATTACTTTAATTAAGAGTCAGATGGACCACTAGGATTTAGTTTAGTGATCTCTTTTTATGTCTGAAAAAGCCAGGGCCTCAGGAAGTTAAAAGCGTATTCTAATTGCTAGATTAGCACAATGTCTGGCAAAGGCTGGGTATGGCACAGACATTTATTGGATGATGAACGCATTCTTTTAAATGAAGGGTGATAGCTAAAAGTTAGAGATAGGGCATTTACTAACAACTGGCTAGACCCAGGATATTTTCTTCACAGAGAAGACTGAGCGTGCTGAGAGAATGGGGGTCTGGAGGGTGGGTGGAGGGTGACCCAGCTCTGCCTTCTGCAGCCCAAGTCAAGGCACCCAGACCTCCCATGTGCCACCCACGGCTGAAATGGAGGGCTGGAAAGCCTCTCTTTTATCAACTGCATAAATGTCCACTTATTCATTATGCATCATTAATTCATATTTAATATGAATCAACAATGTAACAGTGAACGCCCCAGCATCGTGTTACTCATAATAAAAGCAGGAGGAGTAGATAATCTTATAACAAGGCACATTCCCACAGTTGCCTAATATCTCTGTGCCTCTGATTTCGCTCAGTCTTTCATTCAAGGACAACACGTTTAAGACCTGAGGGATGGGTACTAGGCAGCAGATCCACGGAGAGCCAGACATTCAATGAACTTACCAGGCTGGTGAAATTCCCTAAATAATTATATAGTTTGTGAATTAGGGCAGAATCCTAGGAAACAAAAGGACTGAGGAGGGGCAAATGTGCTGTATGAAAACATCACGGCTGATAGCACATGTCAACTATGGTAGTCAAACCAGCATGATAGAGTGCTTGAGAGAATGCAAAGAAGGCTTTTTTGTGACATTTCCTCTGCTTTAATGATTTTCCAAGCCACATAAACCACTGAAGGATGAACAGTCTTGGATGTTCTAGAAATGAGTCTCTTGCAGGAATACTGTCTGAATGCCTTTGGTTCTCTTTTAAATGAACTCTTCCCCAAATAGGTCATGTAGCTGTATTGTTTGGCTTTCAAAGAAACCACGACTCTTACACCAGTAATGCTTAGAAAAGCCATTGTTTGCCAAGACCTGCAGAAAATATGATCACTACTCCAAGTGAACAGGGCAGGGTTCTTGTGGGAGGTGGAGGGCGCAGCTTCCCATTCTCAAAAAGCGTAATTCTGCACTCCCACTGGGAGCAAAGGCTAGAGTGGTAAGATGCACTCAATACAGTGAGCATGATTGAATGGGTGGAAAATCTCATCTCCCCGCCTAGGACTAATGTCTTTCATAACCCATTCGAGGGCTTTGACTATATTTCAAATGGGAAAGGCTTTTTCCATCTTATTTCAAATTACAGTTGGCAGAGTTTCACTGGCAATGCATTTGAGAAATATATAGGAAAAAAATAACAGAAGAGTAATAGAGTTTTGAGACAAGAGATATTCATCAGCTCTATGATTTTGGACAATAGAACAGAATTTTCTTACCTGTAAAATGGGGATACTCAGCCCTACCTCCTAAGGGGTTACTGTGGGGTTAGTCGAGATGAGATCTCAACAGTACTTTCTGGAACGCAACACAGGCGTACCTTACAGATATTGCAGGTTTGGTTTCAGAACACCACAATAAAGTGAATATTGCAATAAAGTGAGTCATGCATTTTCTGGGATCCAGTGCCTATGAAAGTTTTCTTTACACTATAGTCTGTTAAGTGTGCAGTAGCATTTTGTCTAAGCCACAATGTACATACCTTAACTAAATTGTGACACAGAGACACAAAGTGAGCACATGCTGTTGGATAGACTTGCTCAACACAGGGTTGCCACAAACCTTCAGTTTATATATATATAAAAAAGGTGCAACAAAGTTGAAAGTGCAATAAAACAAGGTACGCTTGTAGTGAGGTTCTGTAAGAGGTGCCTGTCATTGCCCTATGTCTACCCAGGCACGGTTAACGCTTAGCAATTCTGAAAGGCAGATTGTGATAGGAAATAAACACATGGAAGGTTTTAGATCCTTATGCTGTATATGAGGTGGCTGTATCTGAATCCCTGTGATAAAAACGCAGAAGAGTTGTGGTTATTTTCATTTTCCTTCCATACGTAAGCTTGCACTGCCAGTTATGTCCTAGAGAAGGTTTCCTCCTAAGAGTAGTCATCGCACTTCAACTGCTAGACTCTCTGTGGTGCCGTGCCCCTCAGCTTGCGCTGCAGGGGTGAGAAACCTGAAGGAAGGAGCTATGAGACTGAGAAATAAAATTGTGATGCTATCCACAGAAACAATTTCTATTAATTAAATTTTGAGTGAACTGAGTGCTCCCCCCTCCCCACCCCCCAATACCTACTACAGGGTTCTGTCCTTATAATTCCCTATGGTTGATCACAGCTTCCATTTTTCTGGGATGGGTATCACTGCCTCTCAGTAACAGGTAAGCCCTTTAATCTTGGGGAGTGTATTAGTCAGCCAAAGGGATGCTGATGCAAAATACCAGAAATCTGTTGGCTTTTATAAAGGGTATTTATTTGGGGTAGAAGCCCACAGTTATCAGGCCATAAAGCATAAGTTACTTCCCTCACCAAAGTCAGTTGCCACGTGTTGGCGCAAGATGGCTGCCGATGTCTACAAGGGTTCAGGCTTCCTGGGTTCCTCTCTTCCCAGGATTGTTTGTCATCTTCAGGCTCAGCTGCCCTGCTCTCACCACAAGGCCAGACTATCAGGTGACTGGTTCTGTCTCTCTCCCCTGGGCTTGATTTTCTCCAGACTCAGCTGCTCTCCTCCTCTGTGTGCTTACTTCCCCAGTTCCAGCTCAAAACTCCAACCTCTCTCCTCTGCTGTGCAGTTTCTCTGTGAGTTACCACTCACCAAGGGGGTAGGGAAGCAACATCCTATTGACATGGCCCAATCAAAGCCTTGATCATTATTTAATCAAGTAAAAATGAAACCTCTGAATCCAATATAATCTAATATGCCCAGAGGAAGAGAACAGTTTACAAACAGAATCTAATATCTATTTTTGGAATTCATAAGCAATATAAAATTGCCACAGGGGCTTCCCTAAAGGCAGTTTCCTCTGCTCTTCCATACTCTTTGGCCCCTTTAGCTCCATACTTCTTTGGATCTCTTCCACACTATTCATCCCGTACCCTTCCCAAACTTTCCACCATGTATTACAAACCAGCCATCTTCTGTCTTATCCCGCTTCCAGCATGCTTCAGCTGCTTGCTTTAGTGGAAACCGGGATCAATCTCAAGGGCACCATTTCCCCTTGTGGTCCTTTTGAGATGTCTGACCATTTTCTATACACCATATACCCATGGTCTGATGGGAACAGTGGTATCTTCCTAGTCCCCTCGCAATTTCTAGGATTCTTCCAGGCTTCTGACCCTTGCCATTCATCTTCTGTGCAAATGCCCCTTCTTCCAGTGGCACCAATTCAGTGATCCTTGTCCTTGCCACCCAAAACCCTTAAGCCCACTTGTCTGCATTTATTAAGGAGTTTAAAAATTTCCTAGATCTTCTACTCCATTAATGTCTAGGTGAAATTTCTACTGCAGCAACTTCAGATACCAATGGTAATGACATTTTGACTCCAACTGCCCTGAGTTGGTACAGACTTCACAGGTTAAGCACCCAGTAGCCACGAGGCTGCCCTCACTTCCCACACCAGCCACAAGTACGGGAGTTCTCAGACCATCCACACTTCTGACCAACTGGCTACAAATTTGGGAGTTCCTATCACATTCCTCAAAATTTGATAATTTGCTAGAGCCACTCATGGGAGTCAGGAAGGAGCTATATTTATGATTATAGCTTTATTATAGTGAAAAGGATACAAATAAGAAGAGACACACAGTGCGAGGTCTAAGAGGTGCAGCCGGGGTACGTCCTGTCTGGTCGGGGTACGAGAGGCCTAGGCTCCTACGAGGCCGTGGAGGGCGCACGGCGGAAAGAACCACCGTGGAGACGAGGTAAACACGCAGGTCTAATTTATTAAGGGAAGTACAGATGCTTATATAGGGTTATGGGCGGGGAAGGAAGGCGGGGCTGGCCGTGATAGGCGGGGAGCAGTTTCCACGCCTTCTAAGGTGTGGCCTTGGCAGTGCGGCTCTCCCTAGCTGTGTGGGGAGGGGGGAGGGTGAGTGTGGGCAGGCTTCTTCTGGTTATCAGCAAGCAGATGTTGGTTGCCTGGGCGAGGCTGAGGGCAGTACGCCCGTTCCAGCCGCCCTACACCTGAGTGGTGGGCTGCGCATATCCCCCACTGGGCACGGCTATGCCTGCTGGCCAGACTTCAGCCTGCCTTACCTCATTTCCCCGTTCTTTTTTATTTATGAGCTAGTAGCTTTTGATTTTGGAGAGACCGCAGAATGTGGCACGCACCATAGAAGACGCGGAGAAGGAGTTAAAAGGCTTTGGGTGATGGGACAGGCGAGTGGCTGCCTGGCCCTGGAGAGCAGCGGCTGTAGTGGTGGGGCTTAGGGTGAACAAAGTTTTGGAGAATCCGTTTCTTGCGAGGTCGTGGGCTGGAGGAAGCAGGAGTGGACGGTGTTGTGGGCGGGTTCTCAGAGCTGAGTTTGCTTGAGGGCGAGGGCAGCAGGGGGAGCCGAGGTAACAGGCGGCGCGGGGCTCCTGTGGGGAGAACGGGCGGAGGGGGGCCGGGAGGACGAGGGGGGGTGGCTGCGGGAGGAACGGGTGCGGGGGGGTCGGAAAGGTGTGTGTGGGGTTTTTTCGGTGGTGGCGAGCTGCTGGTAGTGGACCTGTACAAATGAGGTGAAAATGGCATTAGCTTGATCTTTTGCGAGTTGGACGATCTTCCTGATGGCCCATGGTCCGACTGCCAGTGCGACAAGAAGAATGATTAGGGGGCCTAGAATAGGGAGGATGTAGGGGAGGAATCCTTGGAATCCCCAGGAGAGGCCTCCCCCCTGGGCTTCTCTCTCCTTTTTTCATTTTTCCAGCTCCGCTCTTACTTGGGCTAAATTGTCTTGGATGAGGCCCGAGTAATTAGCATAGAAACAGCATTCTTCACCCAGTGCGGCACAGAGGCCTCCTTCTTTGAGAAAGAGGAGGTCTAACCCTCTGCGGTTTTGAAGGACTACCTCGGAGAGGGATGTAAGAGATTTTTCTAGGTGGTTAATGGCTGTTTCGAGACGGGCGATATCTTCGTCGACGGCTGACCTGAGCGAGGAAAAGGCATTATTGTGTAAGGTTAGGGCTGTAATTCCGGTGCCAGCTCCTGCAAGACCTAAAAGTGTGGCAATTGTAATGACGGTGACAGGTTCCCTTTTTTGTATGTAGGTTGGTAGGAGGTGACGCTGCCAGGAATCAAAAAAGTGGTTATTGCTATGGTAGATAATGCGGGGAAGTATAACAGCAAGCACACAGGTTTCGTTGGTGGAGTTGAGGGTGTGAACATTAAGGCATGGGGTAAGGCCTGTGGAGGAACAGACCCATTGTGTGTTATTGTCGGGCAAGAGAAATTTTGCGGTTGTGTTAGGGGTGGTTGTATGGCTGCAGAGGGTTTTCATGAAGGGAATAACAGTGCCTCCGATTTTAGTGATACAGTGTCCGCTTTGAGAGACGGCTTGGATTGTTAGTCCTATTTGGGTTTGGTTCCAATTGCAAGAGGCAGGAGCGTCTTCTGAGGAGGGTTGATAGGAGGCATTAGTGGCTATAGCCTCGTAGTAAGGCATTGAGGAGGAGAGGCACAGCCAACAGCTAGCGGTAAGGTTGGGATTGGAGGAATTAAGAGTGGAAAAAGAGGCGTTGACTAAGGACAGAAGCGGGTTGTGGATTTGTAGCGGGGGTAGTGGGGTAGGAGGGGCGGCGATGGAGTTGTTGGGGTTAGAAGACTGATTGTTAGTATTTGCCGCAGGGGAAGGAGGAGGGGGTGCAGGATTAGAGTGAGGGTTGAGGACTGGGTTGGGGCCAACGGAAATTGGGGGAGTGGGGGTGGGGGCCTTTTTTTGTATTATGAACAGGCCACCGTACTCATAGCCTTCCATGTATAGCCGGAGGCCATATGTACGGCCTTCTGGCCAGGCAGTGCTGGCAGGGTCTTTAACAGTGAGGACAATTATATCCCATTGGGAACTATTTGCGGTTTGGAATGTAAGGTAGGGGTCCCGGTTTGGAGCAGCGCTCCAACCGTATGCAATGGTTTCGCAGCCCCAGGAGGGGCAGTAGAAGTGCGCAGGGTCATGGCAGCCTCTGGCGGAGGAGGGGCAGATGTAAAAACCAGAGACCATATGGCCGGTAAGGCTGAGTAAATATGTATTATGACGATAACAGCACGATGCCTTGAAGTTTTGTGAGTAAGAATAGCCCATAAGGTTACAGATATGTGCCATGAAGGATGGGGCTTGGGCGGTGACGTTGTACTGCAGGATTTTATCTTGGGCCCCAATAACTCTGACTGTCCAATTGAAGGGTTGGTGAGACGAGTTAGAGAGGACAGGGGTTGTGGCCGCGGAAAGAAGGAGGATTAGTAGGGCTACCAGGTTGATGGGCTGGTTAGGCTGGAGGGGAGTCTGTGCTCGGACTTGGCGATAGAGATTGAGGAGTAGTTGTTCTTCTGTTGGAGGAGTTGGGTCGTTCAGAACGACACGCGTCATCTGGTTTGTTAGGCGCCTCAGTTGTCGGCGCTCCCTCCTCATCAGGCGCTTGGTCTGCAGTGGCGGGTCGGATGTTGCGTCCCGGGATCCAGATGGGTTGGGGGGCATCGTCTGGGAAAACACAAGCAAAGCCTCTACCTTGGCACAGGAGGGGGTGGGGTCCTTGCCACTTGTTATTTTCTGGGTTTTTCCAGTACACCAGAGGAAGTGGAGTGGAGATGGAGGAGGCACCCCAATGCTTGTGCATAGGGGACAGCCCATTTTTGTCAAAACTGAATAAATTGATTGTTATTAGTACTATAGTTAGAAGTTCATCAGGGGTGCATGCAAAGGTATGGAGAAGAAGCAGTTTTTTATGTCTAAAATAAGAAGGTAATAGTCCAAAGGCACTGCAGAGGGATGTGGAAGACCTGGCTGGGGTGAGCCCATGGGTTTTATGTGAGCATTTACCGCTCTCAGGTCATGGAGGAGACGGAATGTGTTTTTATCTTTTTTGTAAATTACAAAGATAGGGGTGTTCCAAGGACTATAGCTGGGTTCTATGTGGCCTAATTGTAATTGTTCTTTTACCAGCTCCTGTAAGGCAAGTAATTTGTGGGACGGTAGGGGCCATTGCTCCACCCATATAGGTTCCTCTGTGTCCCACTCAAGAGGAATGGGTTTTAGTGGTTCTATTCGAACAATGGCTTCTACACTTGGGGGGGCTGGTGGTTTTGTGGCCGAGAGAACAGGATATGGCGGCCGTCCGGCGGTTTAGTACTAATGGTTGTCCCCATCTGTTCAAGGACGTCTCTGCCCCATAGAATGGAGGTGAGCCCGTGAACGAACAGTGGCTGGAACATGCTGGAGTGACCCTCTTCATCTTCCCAAGCTACAAGCATATTGGCTTGGAGGGAAGGACCTTCAGCTGTGGCACCTTGTACTGGTGTACCTGGTCTGGTGGAAGTAATAAAGGCATATGATTCTGGGAAGCAGCTGATTTCTGCTCCTGAGTCTACTGTTCCTGTGTACCATTGGTCTTTAACTTTTAAGATAAGAGTGGGCCTGCTTTGATAGATGGGAACGGTCCATTTCACGGCTTTTGGGAGCCTGCTTGTGGGTCTCTTGGGTGCGGGGCTGAGACCTGCCCCTGGTGAAGTTTAAAGGCTGTGGCACGCTGTTAGAGCGGCAGTCTCGGGCCCAGTGATAACCCTTGCCACAACGGGGGCAGGGTGTGGTAGGCCCTCTGCGGGGTAGCTGATAAGGTGGACGTGGCGGAGGGGGGGAAGGGCCGCGGGAGCAGGCGGCCCGGGTGCTTCAGGGCACTCTCTGGCAAAGTGTCCAGTATTGCCACATTTAAAGCAGCTTGCATTTAACGCCATAGCGGCCGAAAATGCTTGTGTGAGCGCGGCAGTATGTATGTACATCGAGGCCACTGCAGGCCAGAACCCAGTCATGAATTGTTTTTTCTCGGACGGGAGCAATGGCCTGTTTACAGATAAGGTTGGCACCTTGTAAGATGAGCTCTCGGGCAAGGGCTGTTTGGGCTTGTGGGTCTGTGACTTTGCGCTCACAGGACTGGAGGACACGGGAGACGAAGGCAGAGAAATCCTCGTCTTTGTTTTGCGTGAGCTTGGTGAAATTGTCAGCTTTAATAGCTGAACATGAGCGAAAAGCCCGGAGGGCGAGGTCACGCAGTTGAATCCAGAAGCCGGCCGGGGCTTGCTGGTAGACTATATGGTTGGCAAATTGGCCGGAACCGGTGAAGGCGTCGGCTGGGATTTGTATACCGGCTGCGGTGTTAGTGGCAACCTGTTTTTCTGCCTCAGCATGAAAGTGGGCTCTCCAGTCTATAAATTGGCCAGGAGTGAGGATGCCCCAAGCCAAGGAGGTCCAATCATAAGGGATACAGAGGTTTGTGGAAATCTCTTCTAACATTTGCATGGCATATGGACTTCCCAACCCGTCTTCCTTAACTGCCTTTCTAAGGCATTTAATGTCTTGTGGGTCATGGGGATACCAGGGGAGTGGGCGCTGTTGGGAGGGAGTGACATTTAGGGGGAAGCAGGAGACGGGAAGGGGTAGGGCGCTTGGGGTAGCGCCACCAGCTGGCGGGGGTGTTTGCGCCGGGGTGGGAGTGAGAGGGTTGGTGTTTGGGTTAGCAGAGCACTGAGGGAGGCTCGTTATAGGCACCCAGGGATTGGGCGGAGGACTAGCCCAGGGGTTTGCGGGGAAGGGTGCCCAGGCGGATGCGGCTGCAGGGTCAGCTGGGGCACAAAATGGCCGCTCGGAATTACAAGATGGCTGACCAGGTGCGCGCGCACCGAAGGCGTTATAAAATGGCTGTTTGGGCTCATAAAATGGCCGACCTGACGTATGCACGTCGGCAGCGTCAGAGGGCCTGCCTGTTTTTTTTGCTCTCTACAGGAAGGGGTGGGTAGAGGGGGGTTACCGCCCTATGGGGCGGTTCTAGTTCCTTCTTAAACGACTTCCTGTTTTTCGTCGGGGGAAGAAGGAGGAAGTTCGCCATCTTGGTGGGGCTTAAGGTTGGTTTGTTTGGGCGGGTCTAGTTCAAACGTGTTGTTAAGCTGCTCGATAAGAGACTCCGCATCAGAGTCTTGGTCCGAATCAGAGCCAGACTCGGGGCAAGAGGGAGATGCCTTTTCTTCCTTATCGCGTAACTGAGAGGACAGAACCTGGGACATGGGGGGGCGAGAGCCCTGGAGACAGGAGCGGATGGTAATCAGCGTAGGCACAAGGCTGGGGGGGAAACGCTTCCCTTCGTGTTCCATGGCATGGGTAACACGGTCGATAAGGCGTAAATAAATATCGGGGTCCCAAAGGTGGCAAGTTGTGAGCCAAGGGTTAAAAGGAAGGAGAAGGTCCCAATAAACTTGTAGTTGGCGAATTGAAACTTTGCACTTGTGGGTGTCTAGGAGTCCGGCAAGAGCGCGGACTTGGGGCGCTTGGCGAGATGATAGCCTACCGCCCATTTTAGGCCTTGTGGAGCCGGGAAGGTTGGGGCCCTTACCTAGCGAGCGCGGCGATCGGGTAGCGGCAGCTACCGGGGGTTCTGAGCAGAACGGTGAGATGGACGCACCGAATTTAACGGTAAAGGAAAATAACGATGATAAAGACAATAAGAAGGGAGATAAGGATGCAGAGAAAGACGACGGTTGGGGCGGTTGATTGCGAAAGTGAGGGGTAGGAGTGGTGTAGTATGGCGAGGACGAAAAGGAAGATGAGCGGGAGAAGGAGAAAGGCGGGGAAAAGGGAAAAGAGAGTAGGGAAAGAAGCAGGATTCATGGGCAGTAAAGGGTCGCCAAGTGGCGGAGTGAGGTGGGGTAGGGTCTTACCCGTTCACGGTGGGCAGGGGCCCCACATTGGGCGCCAATTGTGGCCGGGGGTGCGTCCTGTCTGGTCGGGGTACGAGAGGCCTAGGCTCCTACAGGGGCGCGGAGGGCGCACGGCGGAAAGAACCACCGCGGAGACGAGGTAAACACGCAGGTCTAATTTATTAAGGGAAGTACAGATGCTTATATAGGGTTATGGGCGGGGAAGGAAGGCGGGGCTGGCCGTGATAGGCCGGGAGCAGTTTCCACGCCTTCTAAGGTGTGGCCTTGGCAGTGCGGCTCTCCCTAGCTGTGTGGGGAGGGGAGAGGGTGAGTGTGGGCAGGCTTCTTCTGGTTATCAGCAAGCAGATGTTGGTTGCCTGGGCGAGGCTGAGGGCGGTGAGCCGGTTCCATGGCTGAGGGCAGTACGCCCGTTCCAGCCGCCCTACACCCGAGTGGTGGGTTGCGCATATTCCCCACTGGGCGTGGCTATGCCTGCTGGCCAGACTTCAGCCTGCCTTACCTCAAAGAGGGTCTGAGGCAGGGTCACGATGCATCACCCTTCTGGTTCTACCATTATTACCAACAAGGGAAGCTCACCTGAGCTTCAGTGTCCAGAGTTTCAGTGGATTTCATTAGGTAGGCATGACTGATTGAATCAGTGTCTGTCTGGTTGAACTCTACCCCCCTGATCAGATTAGCGTAATCTATCAGTTATGGACTGGGGCATTTCTATCATGGGAAATAATGACAAGGATTTAGAGGTTATCCCTAGGAACTGAGACAATTTGGGGAGGCAAAATTCCTTTCTATACCCCTATCCAATTCTCTAGACCTTACTTAAATACAATATTTTTCAGATCTGTTTTACTTCTGCCAACTCAGTACCATGGTTACACTTTGACCAAGTCATAATCCAGAGCTACTCCACTTCAACAAGTTTAATCTGAAATAACCTTCCTTTTCAACCAACACCCCGACCTCAAAGAGCTGTTTCTTCTCCAGTCTGTCCTTCTATCCCACCCCTCTTAGCCCTTCTTCCTTCACTCTCCAGCCCTGGCACCGTGGCCCAGAATTGCATGTGCACTTAAAAGGTACCCCCCAACTCCCTTGCCTTTCTCTGCTCCTTAGAGATTGGCCTTGATAACTATGACGACTGAAGTTATTAGAATCTCCTTGTTCACTCTCCCATCAGAGCACCATGTACTATATTTATTGCTTCCCTTTTCCAGCCTCCTGAGGTACTATTCCAAACCTCTGGCACTTTCCTAAATTGCTTCACTCAACCTCTTTTCCTTTTACATTATGGCCAGAGATGTCCTGGGAAAATTGATAAGAACACTTTAGAACTCTTGCTCCAGAGTCCTGAGCATATCAAACAGTCAGAACTTGATGGAAATAAAAAGATGAAAGCCATTTATCTTCTAAGCAGAGCCTTCATCCAGATGCCCCTTCTCATGCCTTAATGTCATCTCAGGCAGATCGTACAGATTTTGAGGCTTCCTCAGTTATGAAATGCCCAGTCTAATCTTATCCATTTATGGACTTGAGTCAGAGATCTAATATAATCCTGATTCCTTTCCCTTCACCCCCCTCCTCTTTTTCCCCAATACTAGCCAAGTTCTGAAGGTCTGGGGCATGCATGAGGTCATTACAATCCCCGACAGCAGATCTGCCCCTACCCCCCAATCAACCCAGCTCTTGTCTCTGGTGATCTACACAGTCCCTGGGTGCTCCACTCAAAAGCAACCTACTTGGATGGAAAGAACAGTTGAGCCTGTTTCTTGCAGCATTTAAAGATGAAAACTGAAGACAGGAAGTGTTGGATTCTTCTAGGTTCTTGGCTATGTTGCATAAAAGATTTCAAGATCACACCAGTTTAGTTAGGCCAGTAAAAATAATTATTGGGAAGTGGAGGAAAAGAACAGAGCTTGCTGAGAAATGAGAGAGAAGGGTGAAAATACACACCAAGATTTGGTGCAGGCTCCTCTAGGCAAAGAGTGTGAGCTCTGCCTTGTCTGGTTACCTTTTAAGTTGTTAATTATTCCTCCCCCTTGCTAAAGCAAAGGGAAGGGCCCCAGCTGTTATTGGTTAACCCCACCAATGGTGGGGGCCAATGGTGAGGCCTGGAACCTCAAGGTCAAACCTAAGGTCTCAGTGAAGTCTTGCAGCCATGTTGTCTGTTGGCCATGTTGTGGCTCGTCTTCTCCTTGTTTCCCTGGCTAACCTGCCTCAAAAACTGTTACATATGACTATAGTTTGTGGTAGGGGATTGTCCTAGGGCAGCCTTCTTCCTTTTCCTGGGACCTACAAATACATCTTGTCAGCCTGGAGGCCTGGCGAGATAAAACCAATCCCCTATTAGAGAAAGGGACTTCCGGTACATTCTTACCCCTGGTGTCCTGAGCATGTGGGAATCTCACTGGTGACAGTCTGGTAAAGGTGGGCATGTTTTAGGGCACCCAGTTCAGGCTCCCATGGTATATCTGTCCCTGGTGTGGAGGTAGGGAGGGGGTCCTTCCACACACACAAGAGAGGAGTGCTGCATGTGGACCAGCTCCCCGCATCCACCAGGGATTGAGGCTGCTGGCTATGGGGAACCGATGCCCACTGTGAAGCCGAGTTTGCTCTGTCTCTCCTCTATGTGAGGGGAAACCTTCCATTCAGTGCAGTGTGAGTCATACTTTGGTTGGAGACACCCATGTTGGGGTAGGTTGACATCTCTTTAGGTGTCTGTCCTTCTGACTGACAGTCATGTCCCCTTGAAGCTCCAGCTCTGCCTGTGTCAAGTGCTGCTTGATGTGGGAAATGCCAAATGCAGCCTTTCACCTCCATTTGAGTTACTCAAACAATTTTCTTTTGACATCCTCCTCAGCTCGGTTACCCTAGAGGCAGTGGAAAAATATGTTTGCAATGTTCTCTTTCCTTCTGTGTCTCCTCTAGACTTTCATGAATGCTTGCCAAGTGTCTAATCTATGAACCTGCTTTGTATGTTGGTTCTTTCCCACCTATAGGGCTAACATTGTTTTACTGCAGTGCTATTCTTCCTCAAGCTTTTGCGTTGGGGCTCAAATAGCTGTCCTACTAGATTTTATGTTATGGAGTCCCTCAAAGTGAGAACTATAAAATCATTAAGTTCTGGGTCTACCAAAAGCACTCCCTGTCCAAGCCAATCAAACACGTGTGTCCTTCACGCTCCCGAGATGGACACAACTACCAGGAGTTGCTGCGCCTTCTGGGATCTCTTTTGGTGGATAATTCCGGCTTGCTCCCCTGAATCTGGTCTCTCTTCCCCCGTTGGATTTCTGTAGGCAGCAGTTGTCCTGTCTGCTGCCATGCCAACCAAATCAGGTCCCTCTTTTGTCATTCCAAGAGCAGGAACTGTGGGCTGAAGCAGCTGCTGTCCCTTTCCTGGGCCTCTAGAATCTGCTCTCTACGTTCACAACCCTTCTTCAGGAAAATAAGAGCTTTCCCTTTAGTCTCCAACTTACTTTTAAGTCACTAACAACAAAACCTAATTTTAAAGCCAATCCAACTACTCACTGATTTCCTGAAGAAACAGGATTCCTACAGAAAAACAAAACAGGATTCCTACAGAAAACATTCTAGTTGCAAGTGTTTTGTTTTACTGAGCTTTTTTTCTAGCTTTTGTCTTAGTAAAGTAGCCCCAACCTACAAAGATGCACATTCTTGAATAATAAATCACCCCCCTCTTCTTGTTGTTACCTGCTCCTTGACAACATTTATCATTCCTTTATGGTCTAGCTCACTGTCTGAGACCTTGAAATCCAAAGATGCCCTTAAGGCTTATTATTTATTTATTAACAAAACAAAACAAAACAAACAATTCAGTTCCCGCTGAACCCTTGTGGTGCAGTCTGCCTTTAAGTGTCTGAGGACAAGCTCAAAGGTTCACAGATCCTTTCTTCTCCTTCCCCTAAAAGCAGTTTGGAAACAGGATAAAGACATTTCAGGGAAGCTTCTAGAGTTAGCACTGTTAATGGGAATGCTTTAACAATTTAAATGCTAGGGCCTCAGTAACAGGGTCTCTGCAGCCCTCTGGTAAAGGAGCCCCCTTGCCTGTTTAACGTCCTGGTGGTCTGTAGTTCTGGCTGAAAAGCATTTTCAAGGGAGCAAAAGTAGTTCTCATGCCAATGGTGCAAAAGCCTGTTGTCTGTTCTGAGGAGAAACTTCAATGTAAGTTCTGTCTTCCCCCACCTACATAGGTCAAGGCAGCAGCACAAGTTGCTTGTCCTGGGTTGACTAAAGTTTGTGCCTCTTAACAGCCAAGGGCCTATTAAAAGGACAATCATTGCCTGATGCCACTGGACACAACAAGCAGCTGGGGCCCTAAAAGGTAAGTAAAGCCCCCAAGAGCCCTCAGGTAACAGCACCCCTACCCCGACCGTGGCAGAAGCCTTCATCTTTCCTCTTGTGATGGTGGTCCTTCATCTAGCTAGTTATAGGAACATGTCTATTTTTCAAGGTTTCCAATCAAAATCCCCTGTGTTGAGGTATAAAATGGCCCATAGTCATGTTTTGCTTTCTCTCTAAGCTCAGACGCTCATGAGAACTAGGTGGTCCTTAGGAGGGAGTGAGAATATCAGCTTATTTGTGATAGAGCTGGCCTGGAGAAGGCCTCTGGGTTCTGGGGCCAGGTGGGTCCCCCTTCACACTACCTAAGTCAAGATAGGTCTGGTTGTAGGACTACGTACCTGAGGGAGGCTCCACCACAGAGCAGGTTTCACTCTCCAGTTCAGCTCTCAGGAGAGTTGCCACATCAATAGCATGGAGCCCTGGTAACAGGGGAGAGCTTGAAGCCAATAAAGTGTCCAGAATTATAGACATGGATACTCACGCTTCAGGCAATCTCACCTTTCTCTCACTGGGAAGAGTGAGCAGGGCATGGCACACCTTGGTTCTTCACTACGCAAATGGTGATTCTGTGATCTGTGGCAGTAGCCTTTGGGAGTTGGCTGGAAATGCACATGGTCATCCTACCTCAGGTGTGCTGAATCGCAAATTCTAAGGGGAGATCACGCAATCTGTGCTTTAAGGAGCCTGCCACATGCTGCTGATGCTTCTGAGCTTCAAGAGTATTGGTATTGTGGGCCAGAGAATTCTTTGTTTTGTGTGTGTCCTGTGCATTGTTGGACGTTTGGCAGCATTCCTGAACTCTGCTTTGTGAAAGCCCAAAGTATTTCTGGGTATTGCTAAGCATCCCCTGTGTATCAAAATGTTTCCCCCAGAAATTCTCTCTTCAGAACAGTAGTCCAGCAGAAAAGTGTTTTCCTTTCCATACACACAGATGGTTAAAAAAAAAAAAAAATGGAAAGAGATACAGGAGAATTTTAATAGTGGTTATTTCTAGGTACTGGGTCTGAAAAGATTGTTGAGTTTCCTGGCTGCTGTGACAAATGACTTGCCTTAAATGACATGAATTTATTGTCTCGTGGTTTCAGAGGTTGGAAGACTCTGTTTTTGCCTTGGCCAGCAGCGTCCTGGAAGGCTGGCAATCCTTGAATTCCTTTGCTTTCCTGTCACAAGGTGATGTCCTCTCCTTTCTCCTTTGGGTTTCAGCTGCCTTCTGGCTTCCTATCCTGCCCCATGACTTTCTTCTCATAAGACTTCCAGTATTAGGTTTGGGGCTCATCCTGATTCAGTTGGCTATGCCTTAACTAAAAATAACACCATCAAACGGTCCTATTTACAATAAGTTCACATGCACAGGATTGTGGTTAAGATTCAGAGCATGTGTTTCCTGGGGTATAAACTCAGTGTTCCACATGATCTTTCTATTGTCTTTTCTGGATTTTCCAAGGGTGCTGTGGTCATTTGAAACTGTATATTCCCCAGAAAAGATCATGTCCCTAGAGCTAATTCATTGTTGTGGGTGTGAACCTCTTGTGGGTGGGACCTTCTGATTAAATTGCTTCAGTTAAGGGCATTTGATTAGATTACTTCAGTAGGGTATGACCCAGAGTGGCTCTTAATCCTCTTTGGAGTCTTTTATAAATGTGATAAACATGGAGAGACATAGACAGAAAAGACATAAGAGCTCAGAAAGGAACCCACAGAACCCACAGATGGAGCAGCCAGAAGCTGAAAGCAATGGAGCTGGAGGAGAAGGCAGAGACTGGCACACATTGCCATGTGCCTTCACATATGTCAGAAAAGTCCAAGATCACCTGCAGTCAGTCTTTGGGGAGAGAACATGACCTGATGCTTTGATTTGGATTTTTTTTTCCAGTCTCAGAACTAAACTTTTAGGTTAATAAATTCCCATTGTAAAAGCCAACCCATTTCTGATATATTGCTTTTGGCAGCTTTTGGCAAACTAAAACAGGCACTAAAATATATTACTTTTAATCTCAATAAATATTAATTCAAAATAGTATGTGGGCAGCCTCAGCAGCCTCCCAAACCACCCTCTGTGGGGTGTAGGTTTGAACACCAAGCCAGGTTTGGAGGGAAACCACAGCTTGTCAGCTTGTGTTCATGACATCAGCATGTGAGCTTGTGCTGATTCTGTCATGCTGGGTTCACCCTGGTGAATGCCTCCTGGTGTTTAGTCATCCTCCAACCTGACAGACAAGCCATCCATATCCTCATCACAGTCTTAAAGCTCAGGGAAGAGAGATGTGAGATTCAGGACAGCTATCAATGAAGGTCTCTTTTAAACAGACACTACAAGTAATTCTAATGACAAGGCCACAGAAAAGGCAGAATACACAAAAAGCAAACATAGGCCTTCAATCCCAAGTTTGTACAATCCACCATTCTGTACTCACCTGGCAAAGACCCCAGCACCTCTGCGTAGCACCCAACTTCTGGGTCCCATCAAGCTTACCTGGATGTAGCTGGTAGTGCTCATCAGCTACCTAGAACCTATAGGAGAGACTGAAAGTGATTTTAAAAACAGGAATTTTTTTAAATGACTCTTGAAAGATTCTTGAGTATATAACTAACATAACAACAGTGAGGTTGTAGTATCAACCTCTCTTTTGGAATAAGAACTGAAGAATATTTTAGCCAGGCATGGCAATAAACAATTTAATGCCATCTTATCTCATCTTTACAGTGATCCTGAAAGAAGAGTATCAGTATTCTCACTTTACAGACAAGAAAACTGAAGTTCAGAGACTTCAAGGGATTTATCCGAGATCGCACAGAAAACTCTGAAAAAGCTGGAATTTGAACTTAGGTCTGTCTGACAAAAGTTCCTATGATCTTTGATTTATGGTTGGAACAGAAGAATATGTCAAAAGGACTGGGATTTCAGCTCATTGTGAGTTAACAATGTGATGGCCCTGAGTTTTGGTTTGCTAGGCTTCTGAAATGCAATGTATCAGAAATGGGTTGGCTTTTACAATGGGGATTTATTAGTTTACAGGTTTACAGTTCTGAGGCTGTGAAAATGTCTAAATCAAGGCATTCTCAAGATGATATCTTCTTCCTGAAGACCGACTGCCAGTGATCCTGGACTCCTCTGTCACATGGCAAGGCACATGGTGGCATCTACTGGTCTCTCTCTTCTCTTCTAGGCGTGTAGCTTCCAGTTTCTTGCTTTCAAGGCTTTCTCCTCCTCTTTATCTGAAGCTCATTCTTTATAGAGGAACTCAGTAAAAGGATTAAGACCCACCTTGGGCCAGGCCCAATCAAAAGGCCCTATTTACAATAGGTTTATACTCATAGGAATGGATTAGGTTTAAGAACATACTTTTCTAGAGTCCATATAGCTTCAAACCATCAAAGCCTGTTAATGAAAAATCTAAGATGTCTCAAACTATATAAACAAGGCAGAATGTCTAGGAAGAGAGAGGTGACAGTTCTATTCTATGTCATACTGGTCAGAGAAAACTGGTTATGGAACATTCTCCAACCTGCTCAGTCAGTAAATAGCAGAGCTGGAAATTGAACATCACAGAGTCTATGAAAGGCTAAGGAGGGAGAACAAGCAGATTTGTGGACTAACTAGGGACCCAGATGACTGAATTCTCCATCTGACCAAGTCCAATCCTGTGAGTCAAAGGCTGAACTGAGCCCTATGAAATCCCACAAATTAATAGGACAAAGAGGTACTCCAAGTATGTGAAAATGTCCATACATTATTCCCACAATCCCCCTCATTATTACTGTGAAAAAATCCATCAAGAATGCTGCCTAGATCAAGATTAATACAGCCTTAACTAGGTCACCATCTGAGTTCACCAACTCGACTCCCAAGCACTTGGGCAAATTCTGATGAACCCAGCCCTTGAAAGATTAACTGGGCATTTTATGGGTCCTCTAATCCTTCTTAGCATCATAAAGAGTGCATAGAGAAAGGTCTTTTCATTTCCCCTTCACCTGTGTACAGCCAAGTATTTCGTCTGTGTAATACCGTGGATTCCATAAGGATGTGTTATTGACCTCGATGTTCTTCTGTTATGCTCACTGGTCTTTGCCTTCCATCAACCCTAGCAATCTTGAAGGTCTACAACAGAACCATCTTCAGGCCACCCCGAGGAGTTGTGCCATTGAGGATCTGGAGGTATAATTCCTGAGCCTGCCTAATGTGAGGCAAGGGGTTTTGATCCCAGAACTAAGGGTGACATCCTCAACATCATCAAAGACCTCCAGTGTTCTAGGAGTCACTCCTCAAGTTTCCAGTAAAAAAACTCCTCAGGCATGAGAGACAGTTTGTAGGCTCCATGGTCACAGCTGTTGGGTAAAAATCCTGTTTGTCCCCTTCATGATTCTGGCTCACTCAAACTCACTTTGGCCCCCAAATTATCCAAGCCTGGGTCGAGAATGCTTCGGGGCCATGCAGCCACCATGTGTAGTAGTTGTCCAGGTAATTGTTTAACTGTTTATCTTACCAAGAAGCATAATGTCTGCTTGACTGTAATTGGCTCAATGCCTTTTAGAATACTGGGAAAAAGCAAGAGGCCAGGCAAAACCTAGATGTCTCCAGTGTGCTGGCTTCTGACCAAACAAAACTTCAACCCTGAAATGAAAACCATTATATCACAGATGGATCCAGCACTTGGAAACTCTCTCCATGTGTCTACCTCTCCAGGAACATAGGAGCTGCTTATGGTTCCTATGAGGGAGCCAGTGGTTTGGTAGAGGGCATGGGGGGTGTCTGGGCTGCTTAGACCTAGAGGTACTATCCTAAGAGGCACATGGTGGCATCTGCTGGTCTCTCTCTTCTCCCGAAATGCAGCACATGTTCATTCAGATTAAAGCAAGTGGGAGCTCAGACCATATCACGTACTTGGCGACACTTGCCTCAAGCTCTGGCCCTATGGAATATTGCTCCAACAGGCTTGCCCCCAGCCCATTGCATCTTTACCACTAGAGGATAATTTGACAGATAAGATCAATGGTCAGAAATGATGAAGCATTTTTCAGCTCAATATAAGAATAAACTTTACAAAGATGAATTTATTTAGTCTTTAATTTCATTTAACAGCTATTAAGTGAGCACATTATACATAGCATTCTGTTAAAAACTAGGGATACAGGAAGAAACAAGATAGACATGACTCCTTCTATTAGAAAACTTACATTCTGAGGCATGAAGACAGCCAATAAACAACTAAGTTCACAAATTTACTTTATTTGCTGCTGTGCTAAATTCTATGAAAGAAGGGTATGGAGAGCTACAAGAGCTTATGATAGCAACTCTTCACCTAGACCAGCAAGTCAGGAATGACTTCCTTGGACAAGACTTATTTGAGCAGAGCTATGTAGAATCACAGGAATTAATGAGGTCAAGAAGGTGAAGAAGAGTAGCTCAAGAAAGGGGCTATCCTTAAAATACAATGGTGCCTAGGCATTCTAGAAACTGCAAGAATGCTAGAGTTATTTTGAAAAATGGAATGCGTTGTCTTATGGGATTGTGAGTAGTCCGTGCTTGGAAATTTTCAAACAGATGGGATGAGATGTTACATAAAGAACTGTATATATAGAACCTGTACAGTATATACCAATTTTAAGATTCATCAATTTCTGGATATAAATATTACATATTTCAATTTCAGGTTCTCAAGCTAAAGCTAGCTATGACTCCTAAGAGGTCTTGTCAGAGACAAATTGTTGGATTCATCTCTGAATTCACATCTTCAAAAAATATTTTGTGTTTCTACCGCATATCACACGTGATGAAAAGGAAGTGGCCTATACCCCATGGGCACTCAGAGACCATATAGTTCAAATAATCCAAAGCGATATGAGAAGCAGTGGAGGGCTCATCAAAAGTATAATGAGGGACTGTCATCAACTGCAACATTTAGGGGGTCAAGAAGTTTTCCCAGGAGAGCTGACATATGACCTGGGCCTTGAAAGAAGTCTCCCAGGCAGAGGAGGAAAGCAGACATGAAATGGGCAGGAGGTAGTGAGTGTGATGCCATGGATGTCCACCGAAGCCCAGACGGAGAGATGGCAGCTGTGTGTGTTGATGTGGGGATGTGCATGTTAGAGGAATTGGGACTGCTACCCCCTTTCCGCCTGGGGGACCTCGACTATTTTTTAAATGTCTTTGCCTCTCAATTGGGACAGTTTTGTTGGGAGGATTAAATATGTTAAAAGAAGTAAGGCCTTTAGCATGGTGCCGATACATAGTAAATGCTCAGTTAATGAATGATGTGCTACAGATCTGCAAGTGATCTCATCTATAAAGCATTGCGAAGGTGACATAACAAAGATGAGATGAAAAAGGGCTTCCTATATGGAATAAATACAATCCTGTGGATTAGAGACACAATCCAAGTCCCCTGTTTCCAGAGACTGCACAGTTTGGGGGACTTCAATGCAGGCAGTGGAACAATTTTAAGGGGCCATTTCCACAGTACAGGTGAAGGCTGATGAAGGACCAGCTGATGCAATACCAGTGGGTACAGAGAAGCAGAGGTGGATCCAAGAGATGCTTCTGAGTTGGAATTCTTGTTTCACATATCTTATTGCTATTTTTGGCTCCTCACATGATGCCAGATTCCTTGCAGAACGCACTGTTCTGTTTACTAATTCTCAGTGTCTGGTTCATTCTATATGATCCGAATCTCTGGGGAAATGTATACCCTTTCAAATAATATAATGGGCTCCTTCTCAGGCCAGAAAGACCTGCCAAATCTAATCTGATGCATTGTAAGAGACCCGCTTTTCCTGCAGTATTTCTGTCATCTATAAATGTCCACATAACTAAAGTGCTGTGTTATTATTCCTATCCATATTCCCTCAAGTAAAAAAAATAAAAAATAGACTTGTTCATTGTCTGCATGATGAATGCTAAATGCAACCGACATAGGCTTCCTTCAAACTGGAAATCAATGCGCTTCTCTAATGAAGTGATCAAGGCCATGGCTCGGTCTCCAATCACATGGCCAAGCTCGTTGTCCAGGTGGACGGGAAAGGCAGGAATGTGAGTGAGCCTCGGAGACCTCCACAGAAACCTAGGTTCCTTAGTGGACAGACAGTGGCCGACCCCAGACGTGAGCTCTGCGGCAATCAGCCATACAGGGAGATGGATAGATTTAATCAGAAGTGGAAGAAGAGTTAGAGAGCGTTTCAGTGCGGTGCAGTGAATAATCACATAGAGAGCATGATCAGTAAGCAGCGAGAAAGGTAGCTGGATAGAAGGGCAGAGAGAAAGTCATAAGCGAGACTGAGGTTGTAAATGGCGTGCCTACTGGGAGGCCACACCTTCTGCCTCTCGAGCTCACTCAGCCCCCTGGTCTGCGACTTCACTGGCCAGATTCCATTTTTCAGAAGAGCTTTATTAAGAGATAATTCACATACCAAAGATATTTAGCCTTCTAACGTGTACAATTCAGTGGCTTTGAAGATAGTCACAGGAGTGAGCAACCATCACTGCTGCACCCTGCACCCATTAGCAGTCACACTGCATCCTCCCTTTCCCCCCAGCTGCTGGTAACTGAATCTACTTTATGTTTCTGAAAATTTGCCTCTTCTGGGCTTTTCATCTAAATGGAATCAGATGGCATGTGGCCTTTTGTGACCTTCTTCTCTCACTTAGCATAATACTTTCAAGGTTAATCCATGTTGTAGCAGGTATAACTAGTTCATTCCTTTTTATTGCCGAATAATATTCCATTGTGTAGAGACACAGCATTTTGTTTATGTGTTCATCATTGATGGACATTTGGGTTGTTTCCGCTTTGTGGTAAATAATGAGGCTTTGAACATTCACGTGCAGATTTTTACGTGGACTAAAGAGTTCATTTTTCTTGGGTTCATATTTACCAGTGGAATTACTGCGTCATGTGATAACTCTATGTTCAACATTTTGAGCAACTGCCAAATTGTTCTCTAAAGTGGCTGTATCAGTCTACATTATCACCAGCAATCTACGAAGGTACCAATTTCTTCACATCCTCCCCATTACTTGTCAGTTTCTGTCTTTTTGGTTCTAGCCATCCTCGTGGGTGTGAAGTGGTATTTCATTGTGGTTTTGATTGGCATTTATCTATGACTAATAATGTTGGGCATATTTTCATGTGCTTTTTAGCTGTTTAATAACTACTTTGAAGAAATGTTTGTTCACATCTTTTGCCTATTTTCATTTGGGTTATTTGTCTTTGGGTAATTGAGTTCTAAGTGTTCCTTATATCTTCTGGATATAAATCTCTTATCAGATATAGGACACAAATATATTCTCCTGTTCTATGAACTGTCTTTTCAATTTCTTGATAGTGTCCTTTGAAGCACAATATTTAGAAATTTTGATGAAGTCCAATTTATATATCTATATTTTTATCTAAATCAGCTTTATCTCTACCTATATCTATATATTTTTGCTTGTGATTTCCTGTCACTTCTAAGGAGGCTTTGCTTCTTGAAGATTTACTCCTAGAATTCCTTCTAAGAGTTTTATAGTTTTAGTTCTTTCTTTTCCATGCTAATGTCCAGTTGTCCCAGCCTCAACTGTTGAAAAAAATATTCTTTCCTTATTCAATTGCCTTGGCTTTGTTGAAAATCATTAGATTATAAATGTAATAGCTTACTTCTGGACTCTCAATTCTTCTTCTTTTGTCTAAATATCTATTTTTATGTGAGTGCCATAATGTTTTATATATATTTATTTATTTTTAAAGAAACTTTAGCCCCCTCTTATTTGGAGGTGGAGTGGATGCCACCATCCCAGACTCCTCAGGATGGGGGAAAGAGATATGGACTAGAGTGGACTTACTGGTATTCTACTATAGACGTATTGTGATGCAAGCAATGGAAGAAATTACAACATTGATGTGGAGCCAGTGGCCACTGGAGGCTCTGGGGGCAGGGAGAGGGAAAAGCAGTTGTAATACAGGGTTTTTTTTGTGACTTGGGAATTGTCCTGAGTGACATTGCAACAACAGATATAGGCCATTTTATGTCATCATATACCATGCAGAACTGTGTGGGAGAGAAGGTGGTCTACAATGTGAACTATGGTCTATGCTTAATGGCAAAGCCCCAGGATGTGTTCATCAATTGCAATTAATGTGCCACACTAATGAAGGATGTTTATGTGGGAACTTGTGGGAAGTGTGGGAGGTAGGGCATATGGGAATCCCTATATTTTTGTGTAACATGTATATAATATAAGTATCTTTAAAAAAAAAAAGAGGCTTTAGAGTACATACATACTACATAAAAAAATAGGGGATTCCCATATATCCCACTCCCTCCCCTGCCCACAATTTCTGTATTTTTGTAGTAAGTTTTGAATTCAGGAAGTGTGGTTTCTGTAGCTTTGTACTCCTTTTCTTTGTTTTTATTTTTTATTTTTTTAAGGAGGTACCAGGGATTGAACCCAGGACCTCATAAATGGAAAGCAGGCACTTAACCACTGAGCTACATCTGCTCCACAATGTGAGTTGGTTTTTCCATTTCTTTGCTTATTTTGCTTTTAGGAGATACTGGGGGTAAAACACAGCACCTTGTACATGGAGAACAGGCACTCCACAACTTAAGCTACATCTGCTTTCTAGTACTCCTTTTAAAAGTTGGTTTGGCTATTCCGGATCCTTTACATTTCTATATGAATTTTATGGCCATTCCTTAAAAAAAATGCTAGCTGGGAATTTAACTTGGATTGCACTGAATCTGTAGAACAACTTGGGGAGTGTTGGGATCTTAACAAGATGAAGTCTTTTGATCCATGAACATTGGCTTTCTTTTCATTCATGTAGGTCTTTAATTTCTTTCAACTACATTTTATAGTTTACAGTGTACCATTCTTGTAGCTAAAAATATCCCCAAGTATTTTATTCTTTTTAATGCTGTTGTAAATGAAATTGTGTTCTTAATTTTATTTTCAGATTGTAATTGCTGGTGTACAGAAATACAATTGATTTTTTTATATTGAGCTTGTATCCTGCAATCTTGCTGAACGAGTTGGTTTCCACTAGTATTTTTGTGACTTTCCTAGGATTTATATATACACAAGTTCATGGCATCTCTGACATCTACATTTACTTCTTCCTTTCCAGTGTGAATACCTTTTATTTCTTTTTCTTGCATAATTTTTCTGCTAGAATCTCTAGTAAAATGATATATAGACATGGTGAGATTTGAAGGAGAAAGCATTCAGTCTTTCACTACTAAGTATGATGTTAGCTGTGGATTTTTAATAGAAGCCCTTTATCAGGTTGATGAAGTTTCCTTCTATTCCTAGCTTCTTAAGTATTTTCATCATGAAAAGGACTTGGATTTTGCCAAATGCTTTCTTCTTATCATGATCATTGTTCTTTAATTCTATTAATTTGGTGTATTACACTTTTTGATTTCCAGATGTTGCACTATCCTTACATTCTTGGGATAATTCCCACTTTATATGTTGCTGAATGCAGTTTGTTAATAGTTTGTAGTGGATTCTTGTATCTCTATAAGAGATTGGTCTGTAGTTTTCTTTCCTTGTGATTTTTTTTTTTTGGTTTGGTATCAGGGTAATAGTTACATCATAAACTGAGTTGAGAGACATTCCCTCCTTTTCTATGTTTGAAAGTATTTGTAAAAGAGTGTTGCAAGAAAAGTTCTTTGTGGGAAGGTTATTTTTTTGTGTGTTACTAATTCAGTCTCTTTATTTATTATAGGTATATTCATATTTTCCATTTCTTCTTGAGTTAGTTTTGGCAGTTTGTGTCTTTCTAGGAGTATGTTCATTTTATCTAGGTTGTCTAATTTGTTGGCATATAATTGTTCATAGTATTCACATATAATCTTTTATATTTGCATATGATCAGTTGTAACAATGCTTTTTCATTACTGATTGTAGTAATGTTAGTCATTTCTCTTTTTTTCTTGGTCAGCCTAGCTAAGTATTTGACATTATTGTTTGTCTAGTCAATGAATTAACATTTGGTTTCATTGATTTTTTTCTATTGATTTTTTATTCTCTATTTTACTTAATTACATTCCAATCTTTACATTTTCTCCTTTCTGTTTGCTTTGGTTTAGTTTTCTTTTCTTTTTCTGGTTTAATGGAACGAAATATTAGATTATTGATTTCAAATCTCTCTTTAAAAAAAAAATAGGTATTTATAGCCATTTGTTTCCCTCAACTGTTTTTGCTGCATCCCATGAATTTTGGTATAACGAGTTTTATTTTTCATTCACCTCATAGTATTTTCTAATTTATCTTATGATTTCTTCTTTGACTTATTATTTAGGTGTGTTTTAAAAATTTGCATATATTTGTGAATTTCCAAATTTTCCTTCTGTTATGAATTACAAATTAAATTCCATTTTATTATTTCAATCATTTAAAATGCATTGAGGCTGTCTTTATGGTCTATCATTTGGTCTATTTGGAGAATGTTCTATGTGTACTTGAAAACAGTGGTATTCTGTTGCTGGTAGGTGGTGCCTATTAGGTCTACTTGGTGTATAGAGTTGTTTCAGTCCTGTCTTTTCTTCTTTATTCTCTGTCTAGATGATCTCTCCATTATTGTAAGTCTTTATTGTTGTTGAATTGTCTATATCTCTCCTCAGTTTTGTCAGTTTTTTCTTTATGTAATTGGGCAATCCGTTGTTAGGTACATATATGTTTACTATTGTTATAGTTATAATTTCTACCTCATTTTTTATATTCTCTATTTGTCATGTCATCATTTTCATACTTTATTTTAGCTCTTGAAATCTGGTTTTTATTAGTCTTTCAAACATATTTAAAATCTGTCTATTAAGTCCAGTGACGATGTCCTCATGGATGGTTTTTTATCAACTTATTTCTTTCTTTTATGGACAATACTTCCTTTTTTACTTTATGTGTCTTATAATTTTTGTTGAAGACTGGACATTTAAAATAATAAAAGGAGGCAATATTAAAATCAGATTCTTTCACCTCCTCAGAGTTTTTTGTTGTTGCTGTGTTTTGCTTAGTGACTCTCTTGGACTGATTATGTAAAGTCTGTATTCTTTGTCATGGTGCTCCTGACATTTCAGGTTGATTAGCTTAGTGGCCAAGAAATTATTCAGTAGAGATTTCATTAAATACTTTGAACAAATGAATCTCAGAATAGCCAAGGGGTTCTGTGTTGGTGAATGATTTCAATGCTCAGGCAGGCAGTTCAGAACTCTGCTTTAACCATCATTTTCTTCTTGTGCAGAGCTTCAAGGTCTGTCAGGGATGACCATGGGGGCCCTTTTTAGGTCTTTCCTGAGAATGCACATAGCTGTGGATATGCACATTGGTCTAAGTTTGTGTGTAGTCTTTTAGGTTACTAGGAATATGTCAGAGTTTTGTATTAGCTTCCTAGAGCTGCTGTAAAATATACTACAAACTTGGTGGCTTAAAACAACAGAAATTTGTTGTCTTAGAGTTATGGGGGCTAAAAATCTGAAATAAAGGTGCTGGTAGGGCCACGATCTCCATAAAGTCTGTAGGAAAGACTGTGTCCTCACCTCTTCCAGGTTCTGGCTGTTCTTGGTACTCTTTTTCATTCTTTAGCTTTTAGCATCACACCAATATCTACCTCCATCTCCACATGGTATTTTTTTTCTCTGTTGTCTCTCTGTGTCATTTCCTCTTCTTTAAGGACAACAGTCATTGTATTTAGGACCCACCCTAGTCCAGCATGACCTCATCTTAACCTGATTACATCTGCAAATATGCTATTTCCAAATAAGACCACCTTCACAGGTACCAGGTATTAGAACTTGAACATATTTTTAGGGGGACACAAATCAACCCACTACAGGTTTTTAAGGACCCCTATGGATAACACATTTTCTAAAGTTTCCTTTTAACATTTTTTGGTCAGCATCTTGTTAGCACCAACTGGTAATACAACATCAAGAAACTGCAATGTTAAATCATTGCTGCTAATTCTTTTTGACAGACATTATGGAGATAAGTTTGTTTGCAAAGAGCAAGTTGTCACTCAGGTAAAATAAAGACAAGTCCTGATAATGGAGCTTTTTTTGGGAACTACTGGATGGGTCAAAAATGAAAATTCTGTGGGGAAGAACTATTTAAGGAGCTTCAGACTTGTTCTGACCCTACCAATTGATGCTAGGCTGCTCGATTTCACAATTATCATAGTTATGATGTTGTTGGTTTTGAAGTTTAAAGCAGAGCTGAAGATATTGGGCTGAAAACAGAGCAAGTTAAAATGTCACAAAACTGTTTTTTTTTTTTTTTTTTTTTTTTTTT
>JAKSZT010053798.1:8634290-8667365 GCA_026826555.1 Tolypeutes matacus
GTTTTTAATTTCCAGAGTTCTGAAAAAGTTGATTTTGACAAATTTTGCCTGTATTTTCACTACTTGCATGAAGGCACAGATTTTTCAGAGGTTCTTACTCTGTCATTCTGGAAGTGCTTCTGCCACCAAATTCAGTTTTATTGTGTGTTTGGGTGTGTCATGATTTTAATTCCCATTGTGCCGTGAGTGGTTGGATTACATCATACTCATCCACACTTCCCAAGTCTGTAGCCTCATGTTTGGCATGTAGCTAGAGCTCAGTAGCAGCAGTAGTAGTAATAGTATCAAATGAACTGGGGATGCCATCTAAGGAACAGTATGACAGAGTTCCATGAGGTGACAACAGAAGGAACAGTACTTTTTCAAGTTTTAAAAAAGCAATAATATTATTCCACAACTTGGCAATATCTAGCATCCAGACATCCTCATGTGCATAAAGCCATTTCTGAAATTTCTAGATAGGATCTTGAGAGCACAGGATGCTTCTTGTTTTATATTTCTTCTGAAGCCCATGTCAGGAGGTTGGAGGCCAGTATATCTGGGGCAGAGACAAACTTGCCTTCCATCCTTCTCTGTCCTGCTGGCTTACCATTTGCTTTCAGTTCTCCACTGATAGACATAATCACATATCTAGGAAAACCCAGTGCAGATTGATGAAGGAGGAGTTGAGTCTTGAAGAATGAACAGAGCTTAGCCAAAAAGACCTCTTAGTAAGAGAATATTAGACAAGAAAGTAGAACCAAGCAGATATGTTTGTGATATGCATTTTGATCATTCTAGGTTAAATATAGATTAGGAGTAGGCATACCTGAAGGTGAGAATGCAGAGGACATTAGAATTGGTCTTGAAAGTATGTCAGAAAAGGATGTAGACTTTTATTCCTAATATCTGGGTCTCCAGAAGAATATTTTAAATAGGGGTGTGATAGCATATTTGCAAGTTAGTAATTGCACAATTGTGGCAATATGGAGAGCTGAAGCCTGGAAATAAATAGAAAAGTTCAAAGTATGTTAGAGTAATCAGAAGAGAAATGGGGCAGTTAAATGGGCCAAAAAAGGAAAGAGCTTTGAGAGATAGAGGTAGGATTAATAAAATTTGGTAATTAATTTGACATGGAAGATAGAGAAGAGAGAGGTAGGATAATGATTCCAAGATTTTGACTCTGAGTGACTGGGTACAACTCAGTGAGGGGAGGGACTTTCAGGAGCAAGAGCAGAGCTTTAAAAAGAAAGGTCATAAGATTGAAGAGGCTATGGAACATATAAGGGGAGAAGTCCATGAAGCTGTTAAATTATTCAATTTGGGAGCTGAGGTGATCAATAAGGAGTGGATAATTTTATTTAGTATATCTCATCATATAAAGTACAGTTAGATGAAGCCATGAAACAAATGAGACCACCTAGGGAGAGCATCTAAATGAAGAATAGTGTGCCCAGGTGATAACTATGGGAAAAGAATATTTGTAACAGTGCAGAAGAGATGTATTAGTCAGGGTTCTCTCGGGAAACAGAATCAACAGGAGATATCTGTCAATAATATGAAAATTTAAAAGAGTCTCTCACGCGACTGTGGGGATGCACAAGTCCAGGTTCCGCAGGCAGGCTGCAAACCAGGGGCTCTGATGAAAGTCCAATGAAAGGTCCTTGATGAGTTTCTGGGAGAAGTTGCCTGTCCAACGACAAGCTGGGAAATTCTCTCTGAATGTTGGAAGCACTTCCCCTCTTAAATCATTCAACTGATTGGATAAAAGCGCCACCCATTGATAATGCAATCTCCCTGATTGATGCAGATGTAATCAGCCATCCACACAGTAAACTCACTGGTGATTGAAGTCCATAAATGCTCTTGTATTACAATTAGCCCAGTGCTTGCTGGAACAAACACCTGGACACAATTACCTGGCCGAGTTGACACATTAGCCTAACCATCACAAGAAAGAAACCCAAGAAAAACTCCAAGAAAACAGAACCAATAGAGGTTTCTCTGCTTTCCCTTCTTGGTGTGCAGCATAGAACACATGCAAAAAACTATGCTGTAACTGATCTTGAGTGTGAAAGGCCAGCCCATGGAGCTTATTAAATCCCAGGGCAGCTGCTATAGTCTTTGGAATCTCACCCTTACTTTTAGCTTATGTTCTGACCTCCAACTTACAAACCTCTGGGGATGGCTACTCTTTAAGTATATATTTGATAAAATAATATTGTTTTGGAATTAATAAATGCCCCTCAGCCCTGCTACATTTGAGACCTTTGACTATATGGGCTTAGCTGTGGGAACATACATGACCAAAATATTCTCCTACTTTAAAGATCCTACTTACTGGGCTCTCCAAAATAGCCCTCACCCTGCCATGAATGTAGACTATGACCCATGTTCTTTCCAAGTGATCGTCATCTAATTTCTACTGTGTTTTTTAATGGAATAGTAAGCACTCATGATGTGTGTTACTATATGAAAAACGTTCAAAGCAAGCAGCTATTAAATATTTACTATTTTATCATTATATTTCTCCTATTATTTAATGGAGGCTCATAAAGCTTTGGAAAAGAAATGAATTTGGGTAGTGTAAGAGTTTGGCATTGTTTATGAATTCCAAAAATGGATATTGGATTATGTTTGTAAACTGGTCTGTACCTAAACATGATTAAATTATGATTAAGGTTTTGATTGGGCCAAATCAGTAGGAAGGCAGTGAGGATCACAGATAAAACTACACAGCACAGCAGAGGAGTGAGTTGGAGTTTTGATGCAGGGTTTTTGAGCTGGAGCCCTGGGAAGTAAGCACACAGAGGAGCTTTGTCATGAGGAAGGAGAGAAGGCTCCGGGGAAAAGATATGTGCCATTTGCCTGACAGTTCACAGCTGGCCTTGTGGAGAGTACAAAACAGCTGAGCCCAGAGAGAATCAAGCCCTGGAGAGAGAGACAAAGCCTAGAGAGCCTGACCCTGGAGCCTTAAGAGGAGGAGGAAGGCTGAACGGAGGTAGCCATCTTGCTCCAACACGTGGCAACAGACTTTGGTGAGGGAAGTAACTTATGCTTTATGGCCTGGTAACTGTGAGCTCCTACCCCAGATAAATACCCTTTATAAAAGCCAGCAGATTTCTGGTATTTTGCATCAGCACTCCTTTGGCTGACTAATACAGGTAGCATGGTATCATAGGGCAGCTGTATAATCTGCTCACACTTCTAAAATGACCACAGTTCATCTTTTCCCATGGAATAGGCATTGGGCCAACAGACCCAACACCGAGAGCAGGGCAGTGCCCGGGACATCTTGGGCAGAGGGCCCCCTAGTAGAGCAGCACGGCTAAGACCTCCAGAAAGTGCAAGGGTAGTGACTAATTATTCCGACTTTTCTCAAGGAGGGTTGTCTGGATGTGCCTGTGAGCAGCACTGGGCATTCTGATCAGAAGCGACAGAGTAAGCCCTGGCTCTCTAAATGGGTGCTGGCAGAGTGGCGGCTGCATTGTTTTGACATTGCCTGTTTCTCATCCAATGGAAGAGCAGTTGCAATCTCTCCAAAGTCCTCACATAACGTGCACTGCTCAGCTAGGCACGCCCAGTGGTGGATCACAACCATGTCTTTAGGAAAAGAGTCACCAATCATAGGCGAGGTTGCATTAAATCATCCCAGAATTTTAGCCATCTTTTTTCACTCCAAGTAATGTGAAAAGGAAAAAGAGAGTTCAAGCTAGCTTGATGGATTTAATATGCCCAAATCGTCTATTTATTTGGGCTGAAGAACAATAGAGTTAGTGGATTTGGTAAAGACTGGAATTGAAGCAGCTTCCTGGAAACCATTAAGTCATAAATTCCACATTGTTTTCCTACTTTGCAACCTTTGGGGAGCTATTGTTCACCCACAGGCACAGTATTTCGTGGTCTAACTGCTCTCTGGGGCTCCTGGCTGGCTGATGGGTGATTCTTGATCTAGGCCAGAATATCTGCATTTGCTCCAGAAGCCTGGACTCCCCAGGGGCCCCTGCCTTGTGTGTGTGCTGTGAGCCCTGCAGAGCTCCTGCCTCCCTCGGCAGTCCACCCACAACTGAGAACAAATTGACTGGTGAAACCCTCTAAGAAGAGCCCCAGCCAGTTTGGCCCATAGCTCATTAAGCGAGAGAGAAAACTTAATGAGAGCTGAAAAGAAGGTTAGCAAGTAGCATGAGGAAATTCCCAGGAAATAAATGGCTCTTAATGGAAGCAGGTTTTCAGAGGAAGTCGGGAGACTGTACAGCATTTATGTGTTCATAAACTTGGGGCTTTCTAAAAGTCTTGGGCCTTAACCTTTGTGGATGTAAAAGAACTTTTGTAGTCATGGAAAGTTTCGTGTGCTAAATTGCCTAAGCATCTTATTCAACTTTGAGGGTCTAACCATTTCCAAATCATCCTGTGTTTGGGAACTCTTCCAGGGCTTGTTGTAAATAAATATTTGCAGTGGGCGGGCTGTGGAACTTCAGGTGCTCAGGCCCTCTACACAGGGGTCTTTGTGTCTGGCTTGCAGCAGGCTACCCAGAGTGGAGAGGCAGAGGCAGTGGGCCTGGAGGCCCTGTGGACAGGGGAGGTGGACTGTTTTTCACCTCTAAACTGCTTCTTGTCCTGACCATTAATTTTCACAGTTGACTCAATGAGCTCTGCCTATCACACTCTCTCAGGGCCTTACTCTAACTTGCCCATACCAATTCCAGTCCCTGCAAGCTCTTCTTTGTAATGGCATTCATAGCTGGCCCTGTCCAGCTGTGTCCTCTCTTTCACCATGGATTCTCAGCCTGGCCCTAGTTCCCTCAAGATCAGTTTCCTCACATGGGTTCTCAACTCTCTGCTGGCCTTGTTCCCAGAACCCGGTACACTCCTTAAATTAAAGCATTTCATTCTTTGTCACTTTGTCACCACATCTCTCAACTTAGCAAAAATCCAAATTGAAAAGAATATAAATATCCAATAACCTGGGTCTATATAAGTCAATTATAGCATGACAAATGCACATCATATGGTCATTCAAATAGTAAATGTAATAACAATATAGAAAACTGAAAGAGGATGAAATGAAACAAAAGAAATTAAACTGAATATGATTATGTAAAATTATGTCTATATGTGGATACGCTTACTCAAGCAGATATAAAATTATTTGTCATGCTAGAGTGGTGGAACTAGAGAGATGAATGTCTAGATTTTTTTTTTTTTTGATATTATGATTAGAAATACTTTGAGAAAGGAAATTTTTGTAGATAATAGAATTCTCTCTATTCTTATCTAGGATCATTGGCCCCATACTGTGAAATAGGCAATGCATACAGCTGCTAAGACCTCCACTTCTCTCCTTTCCCTTCTCCCAGCCACAAAGATATTCATTGTCTCCAGGCTGCCCCAGTTGCCAAAGTGACAAATCAAGTTCCCAGAATCAGTCAGGAACACCGGGGTGGGGCCCATTATCAGCTGGATATTTCTTAAGACTGCTGCATTCTGCCAAAGCAAGATGAAAAGTGTTAGAGAACCAGATTGTGAAAAGATGGTGGTTCTCTTGGTACCATTGTAATTCAAGCTAAATACAAGACTAGAAGATAAAATCAGAGCATGGAAGGTTCATAACATCTCTAAGTCTTCCCATGATGCATCTTGGATAGGTTTCTGAAATATTAGATATCAAACTCATAAAGAAACATTTTCTCAAACTTGCTGCACCCTAATTATAACCAGCACAGATTTTCTGTCTTTAAGTTATCATCAAAAAGGCTGGTAGCCCATTAACTTTTCATCTGCCCACCTCATTTTGCCCCTTCACTGAAATATGAAATTTAATTTAATTTTCTTCATTCAACAAATATTGAGTGCCTATTACAAACCAAACAGTATGTCTTTCTGTTTAAAATTTATAATTTTTAAAAGCCCACTGCTTTCCATGTTTTGTTTGTGTTTGTGTGTGGTATGTGTGTGTGTGTGTGTGTGTGTTGTAAGCACATGATTCTGACTGCATATTCATTTGGCTCTGATATTTCCACAGATTTCCTCAGAAAATGAAGTGGCATTATACTCTCTGTGTCCATGCAAGTATGAAAAGGCCTTTTTTCCACTCACAGAGAAGGATACTTTGAAGAGTTTCTTTGCAGCTTCCGCAGTCATTTTTATACAAATACTGTCACATCATTTATTTCCTTAGGCTGCTCAAAGCAGATACCATGAAATGGGTTGGCTTAAACAATGGCAATTTATTACCTTAAAGTTTGAGGCCAGGAAAATATCCAAATCAAGTCATCATTAAGGTTATGCTTTCTTCCCGATGATCTTTGGCTCTGCTGCCACATGGCAAGGCACATGGCGGCATCTGCTGGTCTCTCCCTTTTCTTCTGGGTTCATTAATTTTAGCTTCTTGCTTCTGTGGCTTTCTCTCTTTGTATTCATTCCATTTATAAAGGAGTCTGGTGAGAAGATTAAGACCCACTGTGACTGAGGAGGGCCACACTTTACCTGAAGCAGCCTTTTCAAAAGATCTTACGTACCATGGGTTCACACCCACAAGGAATGCATTAAATTTAAGAACATGCCTTTCTAGGGTATGTACAGATTCAAAACACCACAATCATGTTCCAGCTTTTAGTTCCACATCAGAATTCCATGACAGTCCCATTCTTTTTACCCTTTAAGCAACCTATTCACTCTGGTTGCTGGTGAGGAGAGTTAGAATTTTCTCTAGGACACCTCACAATAAGCATCTTATTTTCATTTACCCTTCCAGGGTCAGGAGCATTTACTATAAAAAATTCAAGACTTTGTTCAGCTGAGGGAAGATTTCTTCTATTATTTCTACTATTTGTTGTTCCTTTTTTGATCTCTACTTGGAACCCACTTTACTCGCAGATTAGTTCTTCCCCTGGCTCCATCTGGAGACTCACAGGGGAGCTTGTCAGAAATGCAGACTCCCAGACCCTACCACAGACTTCCTGGATCAGAATCTGCATTTTAACACAGGAGATATGTGCACATGTTGAAGACTGCTCTGGATGGTTTGTATCTTCTTTCTTATGCTTTGCTCATATTATTTGGAATTGGAATTAAGTTTAGTTGCCTTGATTTTTTTTTTAATACTCAATATCAGCTCAACTGACTCATTCATAAAAAGTGGATAATAATAGTTCTTAGCTCATAAGCTCACGAGAGTGATTGAGTTAATATTTGTAAAGGATTTATCACAATACCTCACACATAAGTACTAGATAAGCATTTAATAAATAAATAAGTAAAAAGGTTCCCTGGTTCTCTGTATACTTTGCTCTGTTCTGAATTTTCTCTGTGAACTTCCAATTTATGGATTCACTATTCAACAGTGTTTATTCCATTTTTCAGTTCCTTTATTACATGAACAGAGCCAGAAATAATGTTTCGCAACATCTTATGGATGTGCTTCTCAACTTTGGCAGTCCATTAGAATCCCTTGGGGAGCTTTTAGAACATGCAATGCTCAGGCTGCCCTCCAGTCCAATTAAATCAGACTCTAGGGGTGTGATCTCAGAATCATCATCTTTCAAAACTTCCACCACCTTCTAGGGAAAGTCTTCTGGTCTTTTCTTTTTAATCATGTCACAGGAACTATATCCCGCTCTGTCCTTTTCAGAGTGCCAATTCTCTTTCAAGTTAACAAGTTCCTTTATGATATGGTTTTTCTTCTTCTTTCTGCACTTTTGCTCAGGTTACTGGGGTTTCTACGGCAGGTTGGATGGGGAGTGAGAGTAAAGTTAATTTTTTGTTATTGTTTTCCTGGACAGGAGGAAAGGAGCTAGCTACTGTGGGTTAATAGTTGTTTTTTTAAAGTTGACTGAGAAGTATGGGGCAGGCAGTGTGGCTTCTCAGGCTCCAGTAACTGTGACAGGACAGTTATGTGCCTGCTGCAGGGAAGAGGTCAATTTCAGAACAGTACGCAGTTCCCTTGGAGGGCAGCTGCCATTGTTGGGATCAATGTGTTTTTCCTGGGTCTGTATGTGGTGCCAGAAGCCCCCTGGATACCACTGGCTGGGCTGCCAGGAAGCCTGAGGGTCGTGATCTTAGACCTAGCTCCGCCAGAGAGGCAGCTTCCTCCTGGGCACTGAGCCCTGGATCTTCCTTGGACCTTGGAGACAATGGCGTGCAATTCTTCACTGGCACCCCAAGCTTCAAAATGTCAAAGATCCTTGGGACTCCACCCTTTCTCCAATTAGAATCCCCTCAAGGGGAGGGTGGGAATGAGAGCAGGGTACTGTGCTTGGGTCCAGATTCCCAGAATCCACATGGCATTAATATTTTAAAAGAGAGCACTCCCAGTGCCTTTCAGCTGCAGAGAGCGGGGAAATAAAAGTGTTAGTAGTGAAACCTTCAAATCCCTCATAGGGATGCTCGAAATGAACAGATGGGACCTACTTTGGTTTAAGACTCATTGTGTCGAGTCCTGTCTTCGAGGGAGCATGCGTCGTTCCTAACCATGTGGTATGAGATCTCCCATTGACATGTGCCAGCATCCTAAGGCAGTGCATCAGCAGGAGCCCGAGCTCTGCAGCCATCTCAGATTTAGAAATGTTCAAGGATACCTTTTCCTTTAACATTCATCGAGTAGAACTAGATATGCAGCTTCCGTGGCTAGGCTACTTTCCCTTGACAGTGATGTACAGCCACTGTGTTAGGCCCTTAAGTACAATCCTTGAAATCTATATGTCTTCCTGAGCCAGATTATTTGTCTTTCTGACAATATTAGGCCCTGAAAATGTAATTTTTAAAATTAAAGAACTCTATAACATGGTTCCCCAGAAAAACTCTATCGAGCCCAGATGAGGACATTTATCCCCAGTTCTGTTCCCTTGGTGATATTTTAATATTGCATAATTCGCTTAACAATGTGTCTATTAATTATAGCAGAATTTCACAACCATCTTCTTATGCTTCGGCAGATTAGATTGTTCCAGGAAAGTTTTCATCTGTTGAAATAGTTGCAGGTTTTCGGAATAATTTGCTCTGCATTATTATCAAATTAAGATTTTTTCACAAGGGATTTTCACATTTAAAACCACACACTATGAAGGAATTTACAATTCATAGGAAGTAAGGTCCATTGATATTCTATAGGTATTTCCAACCTCAGGCTTGAAAAGAATCCTTGAATATAGATCGACCAACTGCTAGGCTGGCTATAATCAGGGGCTCAGAGAAAACCACCAGTGTGCAAGTTCTCTGCTTCTGTCTCATGTCTGTCTCTCTTCTATGTTGGTTCCATTCTCCATCTGGCTTTATTTGCATCTGTATAACATGGCAACATCAGCTCTGCCCTTGGTCCTTCCTGGATCAAGTTGCAGGTCTAAATTGAATTTGTATGTGCCCTTTATGGTTCTAATTGGCACAACGGCCATCTTGGAACCTATTCCTGCACCCAAGGAAATGAGATCTTCTGAAGGGTCTAGAAGGGAAGAGGTGTTGATCCTAGGAGAAAACAAGAGAATTGGTATTTGAAGAAGGGGAATAGAAGCTGGTGATGGAAACCACACATATCCACTATCTAGTCTGAGCAGGAGAATGACCCATTCAGAATTTTGAAATAATTTGTGATATAAACCAGTACTTTGTAATTCCATATTTTTTAAAAGAAGGTATAAGGGGAAATTTCAAGAAATTCCTACCCATAACCTAGATTACTAAACGTTATTATGTTATAATGAAAAAACAACCCTCAAATAAAGAAGTAGGAAGGGGATCTTTCAAAACAGAAAATAAAGAAGATAAAATCATAGTGGTGATAGAGAAATAATCATTAGATTATTCTTTTTCTTAATGAATTGTCCTTTTCAATAAAGAGGAATTGATAAGTAAAAAAGAAAATTCTCCACAATGAAAACACTCTAAAGGCAAACAAAAGCCATTTTTTTAATTAGATCTTATTTTAAAAAAGGGCTGTAAGAGATTGAGATAGGGAAGAAAAATTATGAGTAGGAAGGTAAGAGATAATTTTTCAGCTATGTTACTGAGCTCCAGAAGGTTCAAAATCTTGGTCAGATAGATTAGTTTAGGAGCGTTCTTTTCTCAGATGATGATTCAGCACAATTTATAAACCTGAAAGTGTAGATACAAAGAATATATAAATATAAGAATATAAAGTATATAAATATGCTTGATAATTTGAGTTGTGAAATAATGAAAAGGGTATAGATTGTTCATTCTATTTTCTTTCTTTAATGTATCTTTGAACTGATGTTTCTCAATTTTAATTGGCCGTAGACACTTCTTTGGGTAAAAGCATGTGGTATTCCTCCAAAGACAAAGAAATTGAACTGTAACATGAGTTAACTCACATTTTCTACTCCCCCACCACATGGCATATGTTGAGTTCTTAGGGTGTTGGGAATGCACAAAGGTTGTTTTCATGTCAGTTGTATACTCTACGCCAAACTGAAAGGCATTTCATGGAGTCAGGAATGGTGGTTCTAGACCAGCACTGATCAATGGAACTTTTCCTGAAGATGAAGGTATTACAGATCCGTGTTGTCCAATATGGTAGCCACTAGACACACGTGGCTATTGAACACTTGCAATGCTACTGGTGTAAACGAGGAACTGAATGTTCAATATTATTTAAATTTTATTAATTAAATTCAAATCGTCACGCATGGCTGGTGGCTACCATATTGGACAGTGCAGGTCTGGGAGATTGGCAAGATGAAAAGGACGGGCATTTGTTGTTTGATGTGTTAAGAGCTTCTATGTCATGTCTGAAAAAGTCTCTCTCTAGTGGGGAGACATTCTGCATCTCGGGTACACTTTAACCATTGTGCAAAGGCACTTGGCATCAGGTCTCTATGCAATATTTATCAAGCACCAAGTGGAAGCCGGCATTGAAAATGGAGAGCACAGCAGCTTCTCCTATGCTGAGTAAGCACGCGGCCCTTCCCTGGGAATCCCCAGGCAGTGGCAATACTCTTAAATGTGGCTGTCCTGCAAAGAGCTTCAGGCTTGGCTATCATTTAACCCCCAGAGGCCCTAGCTCTCTGTTGACTAGGCTCAGGCATCTGTCAGCTCGCCCAGCGCCTTTGGACACATGGTGTGTTGAATGCTATTCCTGGAGACAGATGGATCAGCCAAAGCAATTATGCTCTACTAAAGAATAGAAAAAGCTTCTTAATGCTTAGCAATTTTGAAAGTTATTTTATCTGAAAAAATATTATACCTCCTAAATGTGTCATAGGAGGCTGCAAAATTGACCCTACGTAAGTGTTACCAAAATAGGCAAATTTTAGAACTGAAAGGGACCTCAAAGTTCATCCATCTCACCCAATGTTTTCATTTTATAGATAAGGGAATGGAGCTCAGAGAAATTAAGTGACTTGCCTCCAGCCATATAGTTAATTAGTGGTAAAGATGAAATGAGAATTCAGTTCTTCTGGTTCCCAGTTTCTTTTTACTGAAAAAAAAAAAAAATGCTGTGCCTTATCTGTGATTTGTCTGGAACTTCCATCACAGTTTTGACGTTTTGCTTTTAGGGACATGCTACTTTATTAACAGTTTTCTCCTAAATCTTCAACCTCTTCAAATGCCTCCTGAACAGATTCAGCCCATTTCTGATGAAAGAATTTAACTTAAAAGATGCACATTACTGCAGTCAAATAAGCCTTTTAAACATTCTGCACTTTAAGCTTTTATTCTAGATTCCATTGTGGTGATAATGAGGTGCTGAAAACTAATTAGATCATCAGACAACACTGTCTGGTTCGCCATCTGCTGAATCTGGAGAGTGATAGTCCCTGATGGAACAGAGAACTGCAACTAAAAATATCTGTTCTCCCCTGTTCCTCGCTGAGTTCTTGCCTTAGTGTGTGATGGAGAAAGGCTATGTAAAAGCATGGGTTGGTTTGCTCAGCCTGCCAGGGGTGTGGCCTTGAGTCTCTTGCATAGATGTTAGTTCTTACATATCCATGGATTGTCATAAATGTGGTAGCTCAATGTGATTCGCATAAATTCTCTGGTAAGGCTGCCCCCTGTGGTGGTTTGGAGCTGTATATATCCCAGAAAAGCATGTTCTTAAACCTAATCCTTTCCTGTGGGTGTGAACCCATTGTAATAGACCTTTTTGTTGTTGTTGTTGTAGCTCTTGTGAGAACATTCTTATATTTGTATTGGTAATCATATTCATAGTCCACAACAAGGTTCACTATGGTATACAGTCCCACATGTGGATGAGGCTATGTCAGTTGAGGTGTGGCCCAGCCCAATCAGGATGGGCCTTAATCCTATTATTGAAGTCCTTTATAAGTGGAATGAAATTCAGACAGATGGAGAGAAAGCCACAGGAAGCAAGAAGATGAAGTTCAACAGAACCTGTAGAAAAGGGAGAGGACAGGGATGCCACCATGTGCATTGCCACATGACAAAGTAAGGACCAAAGATCTTCAGCATCCAGTTCCAGAACACCAGTCTTTGGGAAGAAGGCATCACCTTGATGACATCTTGATTTGGACTTTTTCCTAGCCTCAAATCTGTGAGCTAATAAATTCCCATTGTTTAAGCCAACCCATTGCATGGTATTTACTTGAGTAACCAAGGAAACTTAAATTTATGTACCTCCAATTTATTTACCCTATTGCATACTCAAGAATATGGTATACTCTTTGAGGGGTAGAGTGAAGATGGTAAGCATCCAAGAGTAGTATTTGCATTAACCAAATTGCCAAGGCCCCAAAATATACATTGGCTGCTTGAATTTCATTCCACTTATAAAGTGTCTCAGCTTGAATTTTGGAATGAATTCTTGGACCTTTTCTGCAGGTGAGTTCTCTTTCTTGGTTTTCTTTTATCATGAATTGAAATGACTCATCCCTCTGGAACCAGGCAATATTTCTTTGTCCACTCAAGCCCCTTGTTCTTTCATTTACTTAGAACAAAGAATGAACCACATTTGCTTCACCAGAATGTTGAAGTGTTAATAACCGGTTTCTTCCATGCCCCAGTACTCACCCAGTAGGAAAGAGTGGGACTTTTCTCTTTTGACCCATGTGCTATCTGGCTTCCACTCTCACAGCTTTCAGGGGCAGTGCCTGAGCTCTTGATAGTTTACTTTAGATGACAGGCGTGAAGTTTATGCAGGGATGGTTTTGTCAAATTATCCTGGCTGTCATTTTCATATTATGATTCAGAACTGAAAAGTCAGATTCCTTTTGAAAATCCGTCAACCCACATGCTCAGGGATAAATCAGACAGTTGAGGAGACAAATTCAAAGTTGGAATTCAGAATTCTGAATTTTATATAGGATGTAAATCAGAACTTGGTCATGTTTGCATGACTAAATAAATAATAAATATAATAATAACAATAATAATAAACAAAAAATGCATGCAAAAGAAATAATGCTGTTTTGACATTGGGCTAACATTTTACTTTATAGGGTCATTTTTTCTTCTAATTGAGGGACACTTTTTATTTTCTAGCTTATATTCTGAAAAATTCAGATGCCTAATACTTGTGTTGTATTCACAAATCACCCTTGACTAAGCTCTTCCACTCAAAAATACATGTCAATTAGAGAAGCGGATGTGGCTTAAGTGATTGGGCTCCTGTCTACCATATAGGAGGTCCAGGGTTCGATTCCCAGGGCCTCCTGGTGAAGGCAAGCTGGCCCATGCAGAGAGTTGGCCCATGCAGTAGTGCTGGCCCACTGGCACAGCAGGATGACGCAACAAAGAGACACAGAGGAGCAACATACCAGGGAGCTGAGGTGGCGCAAAAGATTGAGTGCCTTTCTCCCACCCCGGAAGGTCCCAGGGTTGGTTCCTGGTGCTGCCTAAAGAGAAGACAAGGAGACACAGAAGAACACACAGCTAATGGACACAGAGAGCAGACAGTGAACGCAAAACAATGAGGTTGGGGGTGGGGGGGATAAATAAATGAATGTTTTAAAAAAATACATTTCATCACATAATAGCAACCACAATGACCCTTGGCTGCCTCATTGTAACTACTGTCTCCAAACTCCACTGTGATTGAAAATAAGTCATCACCAACCCAAAACAACTACCACCACAGAAACAGACAATGACCAAGCTAAAGAAGTGAACAAAAACCAACTAACCACAATAATATTGAAAGTGTATGGGTTTGGTCCTAAACATTTTAGTTGTCTTGGCCCTGGTACACTGAATTTGCAGTAATATCTCCAGCCTCATTTGTTTTTTTCCAGCTGGCTATCTTAAATGTGAGTATTGAGTGTCCACCTACCCCATCCTCATGACACTTTAAACTGGCTGGCCCACCTTCCTCAGAGCCTGCAGAAGTTAATGAACATGAATTACAGTCTGCTCATTAGCAAAAAATGGGCATCTTCCTTAAATTCCCTGCTTTCTCCTTGCTTTTGCCCATTCTCTGACTTTTAATAAGTTCCCTAGAGGGTCATGTGTGATTTTGATTTAGCTCCATCTCACCGAGTGCCGTGGATGTACCTCAGTATAGAATAATACATTTAATTTATTAAATTAATGAGTGTGTGCACATGATGTGAAATAGGTAACACTGGGGGTTTGTATTTGAAAATTCGTTGGAGCCTGGATTCCAGGTCTTTGACCATCAAACAGTAAACTCTGAAAGTGGGTGAGGTGCTTACTAGAAATGTAATGGACCTTATAATAAGACAGACATGGGCTTGACCCCTCTTTGGGCTTCTTACAAACTGTGTGATCCTGCCCTTGCTGAATCTCATTTTTCTTCTGCATTTGTAAACTGGGAGATTCATACCAACGTCACAGGATTATTGTGATAAATAATTTAGATAATATAAGCAGTTTTGCTAGAAAAACACAGCTCTCCTTTCCCTTTTCTAGCAACTTAGCTGAACTAAGAAACAAAAGTATAGATGTTTTGTTGAGAATCAATCATAGAGCAATGGCATTTTAATTTTAATTATTTCCTCTCCGTCTTTTTAAAAAAAGTGAATTTGAGGTAATTTTAAAAATGAGACTATTGCATTGAAAGGGAAAAAAAGGAAACATTTCATAGTCCAGCCATAATTGTGAAAACAAATTCATAAAGAACAAAATGGGGTCTAAAAGATTTTCTTCTGGAGATCAAGAGGTCAAGGTGAGTTGGGAAAGGTGTTAAGTTTAAGAAGCTCCGATTTTTGTTCTGCTGAGCAAAGACGAAAGGCTAAAAGAAGTTTCTTGAGATGAGGGTCATTGCATCATACAATGGAAAATGCTTATTTCATAAACAGAATGCACTTTTCTGAGTCTCGTAGCAATGATCTTGAGTAAACAATGAAGGCTTAACAATGCAACTCAATGTATTGAAGGTCACGTTCCCTGGTCCTCTCCCTCCTCTGAAAATATCTCCTCTTCTGATTCAACTTCCTTGTGGCCCTGAAGCAAATGTAGTGCCTGCTTGCCACGAGGCCCTGTTGCAGGGCTCAGGCCTTAGTCCTGTAATGATTTATTTATTACATAGTTCACTGTACAACATGAGCTCAGGATCATCTTACTAAGTTTCGTTTCACTGTTACCCAGAGCAGTGGCCAGCATGTAGCAGGCAGTCGTCAGTGAATGAAGAGTTGAGCCAATGACTTGAGCAGGCATTCGCAGCGGTGGCTGCACTTTAGACTTATTTGGGGAGCATTTGATATAACATTGATGCCTGCAAACTTTCCCCAGAGGTTCTGATTTAATTGCCTTGAGGTGACGAGCTGTCACAGCCACTTCCATAGGCTGCTCAACAATTTGAATGTACAGAGTTGAGAAGCAATAAAACCAATTATATAAATACACTATTCACTTTAATTATATCACAACATAATTTTAGCCAATTACTACATTGAGCTAGATAGTGCGATAGATATCCAGATGAGGAAGACACAATTAGTAGCAAGAAGTAGGTATGTTAGTCATCAATTAAGTAGAATGCATAACAATAGTAATGATAACAATGAAAATAATATTAGTTACAAAATCGATCAAATGTGTGCAATGTGTCAGGCACTGAGTGCTTTGCAACATGCAATATCTCATTTTAACTCTACAACTACCCCATGAGAAAGGCTTTAGCATTATTCAATCCTGTTTTCAAAGATGAGAAAATTGATGCCCAGTGAATGGGGAGGGTTTGGACTTGACTATGAATAATCTCAACGACTATACTTTGCATTAAAAAAAAAATAAACTTCTGAGGTTCCATTTTTAGACTCTAAAGGACCACAAAAATGGAAAGAAAGCATTTTAAGGTATGTGTGCATTGGAGCTTTTCGCATGGAAACGTAATTTCTTCACTGGGTATATTTGGCCTTGAATGAGGGTGGCGTGGCAGGTTGCCATCGGCATTAATGAGTGCAGTGGGAAGGGTGGAATGTGAGGACGCTGATCTTGATGAAGAACACTGAGGTAGAAACCTCATTTGATGTATGTGGGAAACGAGGGCCAAAGCTTACGAAATTTGCTCTAGAATCCACAGCTGGCAAAAGGTGCTAAGTCTTTCTATGTGCCATATGCCCTTTAAAGCACTTTGTGGGTATTGACTCAATCCTCATAAAACCGTTGAGGAATGGGCCATTATCTCCATTTTACTGTGGACAAAGTAGAAGCAACGTAGTTGAGTAACTTGCTGAAGTCATAAGCCGGTAACCATAATGGGAACTCAGACAGTCTTGCTCCTGCTCTCCTCTTGCTTTCCCTTTGGAATTCAGCCCTTATCACAGGTGATTAAGTCAGGGTTCCAACAGTCTTCTGGCAGATGGTAAATGCAATACTGTCTTACATTTTAACATTTGGTCAACTCATGTTATTACAATTAGGATGACTATGTTTAAAGTCAGTCCTGCCCAGGAGATGGAGCCTAGGAAACATAATTTAAGGGGTGAGCATCTGGGTCTTTGGGTCCTTAGCTTATGAAACGGCTCCCTAACCTCTGCTGCCTTGCTCCTCAGAGAGTGTTTTTAGAATCACAAAATATTTTAAAGAAAGTTTTATAAACTGCCAAAATAGCAGAGTGACTTATTTTACTTTATTTCCCTCCTCCTCACAACTCCTGCTCCTTCACTCTTCACACCACCCACGTGGCTAAATTAAAAGGATCACACCCTTCAAGAGTTTGAGTTCCACTGCATTCAGGACAGACTTTCTCTTTTCTTTTTTTTCCTTTCTCCCCCCACTCCGATTTATAATACATTTATTTATTTTTTCTTCTTTATCCACATTTAGGTGTGAAAGAGTCCTGTTTGTCACCAATGTTTGGAGAAAAGTGGAAGTAGATTACATTTTATCTCAGGGTAGAGGATAGGAAGAGACCTGGAAAATGGACAAATAGTTGTATGAAAAGTTATGTGACTTGCCCATCTCCATGTAGCTATGCAGTGGGAGGGCTTGGGCTGGTACTGGGGTCCACCTTCCTTCTCTCCAATGTGTTTTTTTTTTTTTTTTTAAAGATTTTATTTATTTATTCATTTATCCCCCCCTTGCTGCTTGTGCTCTCTGGGTCAGCTAACCACGCCGTGTGGGCAGGCTTGCCTTCACCAGGAGGCCCCGGGAACCGAACCCGGGGCCTCCCATATGGTAAACGGGAGCCCTACTGATTGAGCCACAGCCGCTTCCCTCCAATGTGTTTTTATTATGGGTCTGATAGTTCCCAAATGGTAGAGACTTGGGTTAATACAAAATGCAAATAGTAATAATGATAAAAGGCAAAAAGCAAGAACAGAATCAAAGCCTTCCAAGGCTTTATAGAAAAGATTGTGGAAAACAATGTGAAAGTTACCAAAGATTTTCTTTTTAACAACCTGGGAGTGAAACTTGGGGAAGATCACCACATAACTCTATGGCATGGGTCATTCCAATTTTTCCAGAGAAAATCCAGATGGAAAAGTGTCATGGGGATATCTGTAAGCTCATTCCCAGTTAGGCTGACTCTCAGCTCCATATCCTAAACCTTCTATGCCAAGATTGCCCTTCCCTGTCCCAGGACTCATAGGGGCAGCCCATCCATCCATGGAAGGCATTATCTAGGTCGCCACTGAGTGACCCTAAACCATCTAGAACTTCCTGCTAGCTTGGCCTTTTCCTCTTTCCACAATTAGTGAAAACCACATGATCAATAACTCGCTTTCTTAGAGTCCTCCCTCCTGAACTTTCCAGGGTGTGATAAGTGACTCGGTTAATGGTGGCTGGAGGAGGTGCTCTTACCCAAGTGATCTTGTGACTTTCATTTTGCAAATCCTTTATTTATTTGTGCTTTCTTCCCACTGTGTTCCAGAATGGGTTTCAAACGACTTTCAGAAGGTAGAGGAATGCAACAAAAATTAGAAAATGAGGCTGTGAAGACCAAGTGCAAGCAAGAGCAGAAGGCATGATGTGGTTTGAAGATATTCCTGTGTGTGTGGGAGCCCATTGTAAGTAGGACCTTTTGATGAGGCTACTTCAGTTAAGGGTAACCCACCTCATTCAAGATGGGACTTAAACCTACCACTGGGGTCTGTTATAATTGGAATGAATACAGAGAAAGAAAAAGAAAGCCACAGAAGAGAGAAGCTGAAGTCAGTGAAACCTGGAAGAGAAGGGAGAAAACAGCAGATGCCACCATGTGCCTTGTCATGCGGCAGAGGATCTAAGGATGGCCAGCAGCTAGTATTCAGGAAGAAAGCATCGCCTTGATGATGCCTTGATTTGGACATTTTCCTGGCCTCAAACTGTAAGCTAATGAATTCCCATTTTTTTAAACCAACCCATTTCATGATATCTACTTTAATCATCCTGGGAAACTAAAACACATGAGTATTACCATATGGCCCTGCTCATTTGCTTCAAGTGCCCACAAAGAGGGCTCTAAGCTTTCTAGATGCCAGGGCTATATATATTTGTCTGAATAGTCAATTACAAACATACTCAAATTAATAATTTTAACAATGTATGGATCCTTTCTCCAACTTAAATCATCAGTGTATTCAATTGTGAAATACCCAACTCAAAGAAAATTGTCAAATTTGGAAAATATGTATCAACTAATATAGCAAAATATCCATTTTCATACTGGAGGTGATGCAGACATATTGAAAAATTGTGGATCGAGAATTGCCGTGAACAGATTACTGTGACCCTAGCACAAAGGGTTCACACACCCATAGCGCTAAAAGAGCAATATGACCTGCCCCCGGTCCTTATCAAAGAAGACTACCGAAAAAGTTTTCCTGATACAGTTTTCAGGAAAATTGATAGGACACCACAACCAGCACTGTATCTATGGCCTAAAGACCCCCACCCCAAATACACATCTTTAATAATGATTTTAGAATGTGGAATATAACAAATATTTCCCAATGTTCATAGAACATGAAGGACGAGTTTATAGAACGAATGTCCAAGTGAAAAATAAAACCAGGAATGCTATATAATTTGCAGTAAAAACCAGTGCAAAATGAGTATGTGGAGCTCTGTGTTAAAAAATGATTAGGAATTTCAAGATGGCAATAGCAGAGCATTAAACCTCACCCAGAGCCTTTCTAAGCTTGGGGCCCTTGCAAGTGCGCAGATTGCACGCCTGTGAAGCTGACCCTGATGAAAACACAGCACAGGTGACTTGGATGAGTCCATTGAGCTGTAGGGTAGGAGTTGCAGCTCCACCGAGATTCCACACACACCTGGCACTAGGTAGGCCAGAGGCTCCAGTCTCTGGAAGTACACCTAAAAACTCCAGCATCACATATAGGTTTGAATAGCAGGGACTGATGAACCATGTGCAGGGAGGACTTATTTGAGTCCAATTCTGTCACTCTCAGGAGCACAGATTCCAAAATAGAGCCCACTGATAAGGCATCAATCAGTCTCTGGGGCTATCCCCCCTTATATAGGACCAGGGTGTCTCCAGAGCTCTCAGGAGCCCCCAATGATGGGCAGCGGCCATCGTAGGGAATGGAGAGGGCCTGCATCTGCAGGCAGGATCATCCCACTCATCATATCCATGGGATATAAGCCCTCTCTCACTTGGAGGTGGAGTGGACAGTACCATCCCAGTCCCCTCAGGATTGGGGGAAGAACTATGGACTAGAGTGGACTTAATGGCATTCTGTTGTACACATACGGTGATTCTAGCAATGGAAGAAATTATAACAATGAGGTGGAGCCAGTGGCCACTGGACACTTTTGGGGCAGGGAGGGGACGTGCCGTTGAAATACAGGGGCTTCTTTGGGATTTGGAGGTTGTCCTGAGTACCGTTGTGGCAATGGATGAAGGCCATTTAAAATCAGCACACACCACTCAGAACTGTGTGGGAGAGAGTGTGGTCTACGGTGTGAACTGTGGTCTATGGTTGGTGGCAAGGCCCCAGGATGTGTAAGTCCATTGAGGGTGGTGGGCCACACTTGTGGGAGATGTTTGTGTGGGATGCGGTGGGAGGTGTGGGGGGTGGGCAATATGGGAATCCCAGGGGGTTCCGTGTAATATTTTAGGTAATCTAAGCACCTCTTAAAATATATTTATATATATATAAATAACATTTTTGTAAGCAAATGCACATATATGCATATATATTTATATACCATTTTACAAATAGTGGTATGTATTGTGAAAATTTTGATTTTTACCCACAATAAAAAATAAATAAATTAAAACAAAACAAAAAAACACACAAAAAAACACAGCACAGATTCCCTTGAGTTTTCTTTTTCCATCACAATGTCCTTTTCCCCAGTATAGGTCACCACTATGCTAACTTCTCTGGGAATCAATTCCTTGCCTTTCTGTATGGTTCCCTGCCTCTCTATGCACATCCCTAACAATATAGTTGTTTTGCCTGATTTTACACTTTATAGAAGTGGACTCATACTGCAGATTCTTTTCTTCTCAATAGTAAGTTTGTTAGATCCATCCATGCTGTTGTGTATTCTTTGTTTATTGCCATTGTTTGGTAATATTTCATTGTATGAATATACCACAATTTATTTATCCATCTGACTGTAGATAACATCAGGACCGCTTTCAATTCCCCTCATGTTTTTTCCAAAAATTTTCTTCTAGTACCATATATACAACCTAAAATTTCCCCTTTTAACCAAATTCAAATGTATAATTTAGCAGTGGTAATTATTCTCATAATGTCATGCTATCATCACCATCATACATTTCAAACATTTTCATTACCCCAAATAGAAATCCTGTACCAACTACACATTAAGTCCCCATTCCCTACCCCCACCCAGGCCCCTGGTGACCTGAATCCTAGTTTCTGACTCTAGGAATTTGTTTATTTTAATTATTTCATATTAGTGAAGTCTCACAATATCTGTCATTTTGTGCCTAGCTTATTTCACTCAACATCATGTCTTCAGAGTTCATCTGTGATGTCGCATGTGCCAGGGTATTACTTTTATATCTGAATAATATGAATACTATTTTACATATATTGAGGAGCCTTTGCCTATAAGTTTCTCTGGGGGTACACAACTTAAGGTACTCTGGAGTTGAACTTTCTTGGTCCTAAGGTATATGCATTTTCAACTTTTTCAGATAATGTCAAAAAGCTTTCTGAAGAATTTATACCAACTTATACTCCCAGGAGCAGTAGAAAGGGATTTTCATTGTTAGCAACCTTATGAATATTTAGTGTTGAAGGACAATTTACTTTTTGTAAAACCAGTGGGAGTACAGTGGTAGCTCATTGTTGTTTTATTTTGCATTTCACTTACAAAATTGATAAGGTTATGCACTTTTTCTTATACTTACTGGTCATTTAGATTTCCTGTTTTGTGAAGTGCCTGTTCAAATATTTTTCCGGTTTTCTACTACCTTTTTTGCTTCTTTCTTAGTTTATAGTTCTATATATATTCTGAATGAGTCATGTGTTATACATAGCGGGTGTATATTCTCCTACTTGATAACTTGAATTTTATTCTCTTTATGATATCTTTTATGGGTAGACATTGTTCATTTTAGAAATCACTTTCTGTATATGGTGTGAGGTAGGACCATTATTTCATTTTTTAAACGGACTCACAATTGTTCCTGCATCATTTATTGCAAAAACTCTCCTTCCCTGGGTGCTACAGTGCTGCCTGGTGTCATATTTCAAGTCTCTACATACGCTTGGGGCTGGTTCTGATCCCTAACTCCTTTGAAATCTTCTACGGAAGGTAAGACCACACAATGTGTGAAATCAAGGAATGGCTTTATTCCTCTGTTACATAAAAAGTTTGCTTAGCATAAAACTAGTTTCTTAGTGGGACAATGGAATAGGCCATGGTCTTTGAGGATGTCGTTTTATAAATTACAAGTTTGTGGTTAGAGAAGTAAAGACATGGTAGTTGTAAGCCAGAAAGCCCAAGTTCAAAGCCAGTGGGGCCATATTTACAAGGGAACTTATGTAAGTAACTTCTATACGTGAGACAACAGCCACCCAGCTGACTTACTGGCAGAACCACTAAGAAGATTATCTACTGTACTACATATTTGAAGATATTTGTTAACAATAACCACATGTAGTGCACACACAGAAGGAAAATAAACAAGGAAGAAAGCAAATATTGCCATATGGAATGTTGGGGGTAGAATTGACGAGCTCAATAGACCAGGTATATGCTCAACATTATTAGGTGTATTTTTAGTAGCAGTGTTACTTACTACATATCACCACTGATTACTTTATATCACTACTCTTATTGGCAAAGCCAGAGAGCCAACATGGGTCCTGCTGTGTTTTAATGTAGGATCTAGGACCAGACTCCCAATTTCTTTTCTACAAATGCTTGAGAATTTCCCATTGTTGCTTAATTCCTTTGAGTTAATCTTTTCTCTCTTCCTAGGGAATTGCTCTTTGCTGTAGTTGTAGCACAGTGAATTCCTACATGTGAATATGAAACTATTAGATAGACTTCCTCCAGATTTGAGCAAAAGAAGCAAGAAGTCTTTAGTGCGCTTGGGGGGGCAGGTTTGGAGATGCTTACAGGAGGGAAGAGAGGAAATCAACTGGTGTGTGAATTCAAGAGTCACACACCCTTTATCTCCTTCATTACTAAGAATGACAAGCTGTGAAATGAAAGGCAGATCTGTAGGTTGCACATCGAATACAAGAAGAAAAGCTGGCTCTCATGCCTCTGCCCCACCCACGGGTTCTCAAAATGTGGTCTCTGGATCAGCAACATCCACAGCACCTGAGAGCATGTTCAAAATACAGATTCTCCAAGCCCTATCCCTGACCTCCTGAATCAGAGACTCTGGGGCATGGAGGAAGGTGGGGAGCTCTTCGTGTTTCTACATACATTTCAGGTGATTCTGATACATGCTTAAGTTTGAAACTCTGTCCTGTCCTAGATCACCTGGCTAGTACTGTTTTTGCCTCAGCAAACTGCACATAGTATGCTCTTTCCTGCTTTTGCCACTGCTGATCCTTTGTTGGAAACATTCATGTCACCTAGGGTTATTTGTCTAACTCTTATTTATCACTCAAGTTTCAGTTTAGGTAGCAGCTGCCCAGATCTCCCAGCCAGCCCCCCACACTTCCTCGGCACCCCTACCTCCATTGCTCTCCTTAACATATTGTGCAGGTATCTGTGTGCTCCCAGGGGCAGGAATGAAACTACGGTTTTATTATCTTTGAATTTCAGTGTGTATCTCTGTGATAGACACATAGGGGGCACTCAATAACCACTTGCCGAGCTATTAAAGAAGTCAACATGGGGAGTGTTTTAGTCAGCCAAAGGGGTGCTGATGCAAAGCACCAGAACTCTGTTGGCCTTTATAAAGAGTATTTATTTGGGGTAGAAGCTTGCAGTCACAAGGTCCTAAAGAGTCCTACTCAAGGTACCACAAGAGGTATTTCCTCACCCAAAGTCTGTTGCCACGTGTTGACTCAAGGTGGCAGGTGATGTCCACTACTGTTCAGCCTTCCTCTTCCCTTTTAAGGCCCCATGGGTCCAGCTTCTTCTAACCTCAGCTGCAGACTGCATAAGGCTCATCTCTTTCCCTGGGGCTCGCTTCTTTCCTGGCTCAGCTGCTCTCTTCTCATCAAAAGGTCAGCTGTAGACTATCAGGCTCATCCCTCTTCCTGGGGCCTTTGCCGTGTCTAAAGAGCTATCTCTCTTCCTCTGTGTTCTTCTTCTCTATGTGTCTACATCTGTGTGAGAGTCTGTTTCATCATTCCACCAAGGGGGCTGGGAGTCAATGCTGAGTTGCCCTCTAATGACATGGCTGAATCAAAGCCCTAATCTTAACAATTTAATCAGATGTCTCAGCTGAATCTAATACAATCAAAGGATTATCATGCCCAGAGGAACAGACCAGTTTACAAACATAATATCTCTTTTTGGAATTCATAAATAATATCAAACCACCACAGGGAGTAATATTAAACTTTGAGGCAAAAGCTTGGAATTGAAGGCAAGACTGTACCACTTTGTAGCCAAGTAAACTAAGGCAAGTCATGTCTAAAGAAAAACCTATTTGTCTTCAAAATTTTCACCAAGCTCCTTTCTAGTGAGGGTGGCCTTATCCTGATATTTGAAGATGGTCCCAGAATGCTCACAGAATTGTAATAAGAGTTAATAAAGAGAAAAAGAGAAGAGGAGATGAGACACCATATTGGCTATGTGCAGTAGATAAAGACTTGTGCTTATCAGCATATGCTCTCTTCTTTGGTTTAGAGTTACTAAAGATAACATCTACAAGTAAGAAAAAACAGACCAATCAATAAGAAATTGGAAGCTGCTCTTAATGAGTTGGTGTCGGGGGCCAAAAAAATATATTTAAGAGTGATCCTCAGCTTCAAATATAATACCCTTGGGAGATGGATATCTGAGGAGAAGACTGGAAAAACAACAGTAGGGGTCAAGGTTAGAGGCAGGAGAGACAAGGTGGTGAGTGAGTGAGCACGTGAAAAAGGGGACTATTAAAAAAACTTTTCTATTTCTCTCACAGTTTTGCTTTTAATTCATTTCTTCCAAAGACTTTTTATCCTAGTCTTATCATTGGAGGTGTAGCTAGCTTGCATTGGAACCTGACTAAATTTCGTGGCTTATCCTCTCAAAAATCAATTGAGCTTATGGGTCTAGCAGCAGTTGTCATCATTCAAGTGGAATAATGATCAAAACAGCCATCATGAGCCGCACGGAAGGCCAGCAGTGGGAGGTTGCCAAGTTTTGGTGGCGTTTGCTATCACTTGTGTCTTTGCCCATTTCACAACTAGAACAAGGTCTGCTCTAAGAACCTTGGTGTAATGCCTGCTTAACTCTATTGCTTTTTGTGGGTGAATTAGGAAGGATTGAAAAGAGATTTCTCTTCTGTCTTATATTCTTCTGGTAACTCAGAAGCCATCTCTGCAGGGAGCTGGGCAAGATGATCTGTTGGTCTTTGCCAGCTCTGCCATTCCTCTGCTCTGAGACCATTTCCCTCATGATGGATTCATGAGTATCTAAGGAAACATTTTGTCAGTACTGGTAAGCCAAGTGGCACACAGTTATGGGCCGCCGTCAGAGCCTGGCAGGTAGCCTTACTTTCTGGTCCCGAGGAACCACTAATAGAGCAATTCTTGGGCCAAGGAAGACACATAATTCTCAGTTTGTTTATAAGCTTCCAAGAGAGCTGAAACGATCTAACCAGCCAAGCTTCTTTGGGCCAGCTGAAGGGAAACCAAAGGTTTCCCCTCTTATCTTGATAATTAAGGCACAAAAATTCCCTTGCAGCTTGGATGGTTTAGCTTCTCCAAATCAGTGACATAATCGGTTGAGCAAGTGCAGTGAGGTCTTGGTCTTTGATTCATTATGGGTTGTTCTCTCTTTTCTAAGTCATTGTTGGAAAGCAAAAGTGGACCATTATAGAAAATATTCTGGCACCGAGCAGTACCACAGCTTGTGTTTTGCTTAAGTTTTATTCTTAAAACTTGACTTCATTTGTGAGGACCACAATTTTGGATTCAAATGCAAGAAAAGGATGTTTGCTTTAACAGGGTAAAGTGATGTAATGTGGAAAAAACGATTAGTCTTCAAAATTCTCGCAAAGCTCTCATCTGGTGAGGATGGAATTGACCTGGTGTCTGAAGATTTTCCCAGAATGCAGTGCCTTCTGGTCCTTCCACGTGATGGGGCACAGAGGCTATAGACCCATGCCAGGCCTTCCAGGGGTGCTGCATATGTCTGCCCATATCACACACACAGATGACTATTTTTTCCATAGGAAAAACTAACCAAAAACAAGATTCATAAATAAAAAATAGAGACCAGTCTATTTATCCTTGTTGTATTATTCATGATGCTAGAAAAGAGCTCTCAGCAACCATGCCCTGAATCTGTTGGAAAGAAAGAAAGAAAGAAAAAAGCCTTTCCAAAAAGCTTACAACCTTGTTTGATAGCTACAGAAATTGATAATAAATGCTGGGCTTGGAAAGACTTGTTTCTTCTCAAGAGCTTTCATTGTACCCAAACATATAAACAGCAGAGAAATGATTCATTTACTGTGCTTAGCACCCTGCAAATTTTCAAAAGGCCATTGCCTTGTCAGGTGCATGGTAAAGGGGGAGGAATGTCAGAAGGTCTCACAAAAACTTTGAATTAAATGCCAGTAATAAAGCAAAAAAAAAAAAAAAAGAAAAGTTCAAAGCACATGCTCTGGGAGCACCAAAGCAGGAAAAATGTTATGTTGTAGACTCTTTGGCTAAAGAGAGCAAAAGACAGCAGACAGGAAGTGGGGGAAATGGAAATGTGTACATATACTAGAGGGATGATGAGGCCAAATGCTGTACAGCAAGCACCTCTTGGGAGAGTCCTAGGTGGGATCACATGTGGAGAAGCCAGATCAGTTTTAGAGCTAACAGGCTCTTAATAAGTAAATCTGTGAATAGACCAGGAGACCCTTTAGATCACACACAGGCGTTGTAAACCCCTTTACAGGAGTCACTCATTTTCAGCAGTGAGATTGTTTTCTGGAGCACTAAAATGCATAGGGCACCTGGAAAGTCAGTGTTAAGTGGATGGTTTCATTAGACCTGAAGAGTGACATAAACAGAAGACAGTCCAGATATACCTAACTGTGTACTTTCCTTCCCCTGTATTTCTCAATCCTTCAACAACTCTTCCAGTGTATCCACCTTCCAGCAACCACATCCATACTCTCCTAGGCATGTGGGAAAGGGAGAAGATCCAGAGGAGGCAGAAGACAGCAAGTGGAAGAGAGGCCAGAGATAAATTGGGTTGAAATCTTGAAGGCTTTCTCCCTCTGAAGAAGTGGGATAAAATGAAAATATTTCACGATAAAAGAAATGGGGTAAATATTCCCACTTTCCTCTTCCCACCTATTTTTGCTTGCATTTCTAGGCATTTCTTTTGGTAAAAGCTTTCCAGCCATTGGTAATGGGCTCTAGGTGGGCCTTTCACATGCTTTCCAGTCTACTGGGGAAACACAACAAATAATTATGCCTCGTGCAGAGGTGTCCGAAGCAAACCATCATCGAGGTGATTATTGATGTCACAGGGCAAGTTTGGAGACTGAGGAAATCTTGTTACCATCAGGAAGCTCCTCTGAGAATACTGGTAATTGTCTTGAATTCTCCTTCACAGTGCTTGTAGCCTTTCAGTTAGAATTGTTTTTTAAATTGGCACCCCTCCTAAAATCAAAGTGAGTGCTTTTTTTCTCTCCTGTGTGATGCAAGCCATCTGGTCTGTAACTTCAATTTAGCCTCTGCAGGTGGATTTGGGAGGTGAAACCTAGCAGGTAGAGTGTGTGGCAGGAGCGTGGAAGGTAGGCAGGAATAGTTCTGATGTCATTTCTGCACTCTGGGCCATGTCCCCATCAAATTTCAGTTGAGAACTTGGAAGGCAATTCCATGGTTCTGAAAGCAAATGAAACTTGAGAGGTAAGTAGCTTTGCTTGGGTCAGGCATAGTATTCATGGTATCCCTGTTGGAGACTCCAACAGACGGCCAGTTCAGGCTGGGGGGAAACTGAGGCCACAGATGAGTAAAGGGGCTATCCCAGGCAATAATGCCCATTGGAACTCAAGTCAGAGAGTGACCAGTGAGCATTGGTGGGGGGGATAACACCATGAATGGAATGTGACAGTGGCTAGAGATGCCATTTGAGAAAGATCCAGAAGAGTGATTAAGGTGGTAGAGGACTTGAAATCTGAGGCTCTGTGGATGCATCATTCGGCTAAGAACAAGGGATCTGGTGATTATTTATTTTGATTCTTTTGAATTAAAAATTTTTTTAAATTTGGAAATAATCTCACACTTCTAGGAAAGTTGTCAAAATAATGCAGAAAAGTACCTAGAACTCCAACATGCTCCCCACTTGAATACCCAGATTGACTAACTTTTAGCCTGTTGCCACATTTTTTCATCAGTTTTTAAGTATGTTTAGTACTGGTTTCTTAAAGGGCAGAATGAAACAAAAACATAAACAAACAAAACAAAACAAGCTCCCCCAAACAACTGAGGGACAGTGTTGATGTGGACCTAATCCCAAAGAACAGCGAAATAGCCTGGATTTCTCTAACTAACCTGCTAATGGATCAGATGGCCTCAAGGTCGGATGCCCCCTCTTCCTCCCCTGGCCCCTTCTGTTCACACTCCTGTCCCATCTCAATCTTCGGCAGTATTTGGAGATGTCTCACACGCAAATGGGACCCCTTTGGATGCAGTCTTTTGACCCTGCTGAGTCCACCAGGAGCTGCGGTTGGAACTGCTGCCTTGGGCTGTTCCGACGGGTGGTGTGGCCTGTTGTGACACCCATTGCCTCCTTTACGAACTCTTCATGAAAATTGCCCATCTGTGTTTGGGCTCAAGTCTAGACTGTGGGTGGGGCAGGGCACACCACCACGGAATTAGCAGCCGACTCTCATGTTCGCCAGCTGCCGAAGCCCCTTGAGCACAAAGCTCCTCCTTCATTTTAGACTCTGGGAATGGCTGGTCGACCAGCCAGCCAGGTTGGCCTCAACCTGTTTCTTCTCAGGGTTCTGTCCCACCCTCGATTCATTCCCTCTCCCAAATTATTTGGAAACATGGGAGAGCCAGGAGCTGTGGGAAGGAGGGCCTATGTGAAGCTATGGTCTGTGATCACCGGGGAGGGGAGGCTGTTCCCCTGAAGCTATATCACCAAGCTTATAAGAAGACGTGTTTCAAGAAGTTCATCAAGCAGACCAGAACCCAAGGAATGGTACGGAAAATGGGAATTTAAAACTCAGTTTGCGCCATCATGATCGAAGTAAGGAGAAACTCACTGTTTGAGAAAAAAAAAAAAAAAGAAACTCTGAAGGCATTTTGGAAATCCATATGAGGAAGCACGTTCTCGTAAAGCTACAGCAGATAGAAAGAGCTGCAACGAGAAAGGAGAGTGTAGTGGCGGTGGAGGGAGGTGGTGTTTGAGCTCTGGGTCCGATTACTGGAGAGGTAACCAAAAGATGGCTTTGGAAGCCCCTTACTTCTGTCAAACTCTCAGAATCCTTGATTTCCCTAGTCTAAAGGCTCTGTTTTGCCAACAGAAGGCAATTGACCTGCTCTAAATGTGCCACAGGAGTATTCCGCAATGCTCATTCTGAAATGGACAGAGGGTTGGGATTTTCTAGATACCATTTGCTTTTGTGACCCACTGCTGGAATTTCTGGGGGCAGGTAGGGGCATTCCCATGAAGGCCAGGTGTGGGATAGATAGGGAGGGGTCCCACATCACTTCTTCCTGGGAAAAGGTTGGCTTAGTCAGATTCCTGCAGCCACCCGTGGAGAGGCTGGCTCCTGCACTGATCCTCCAGCCTCCCACTAATTCCCTTGTTGGCTGCTAGTGGCATTCTGTTCATTGAATTGTTAAATGAATCTGTTTAATTTGACTGAGCTGCCTTTGGCAGTGCCAAGCCACCACTCCAGCCAGCAGTTGCAAGACATGAGCTAACTGCATACCACATTAGCAAGGACAAGGGGAAGTGGCAAGCTGAGAGAGCATCAGAAAGGAGGGCTTTTCTTCAGTGAGTGCCATATTGTTTCAGAATCAGTTTACAAGGCCTTTTCACCCCTCCTGGTTTCTGCGGAAGTAGCACAACCTATTTCTCCTGGCAATTGAAAGCCTTACATAGGAAGACGGCTACCTTTTCTTTGGAGATTTCTGTAGAGGATATTTTTCAAAGCTAGTCTTGTTATTATATAACACTTGGTGCTTTGAGAAACAGTAAAGCACGTTTCACTTGTGCATAGGGGATTTGATTTTGCAGGATATTATTGTTTCTCTCTTTTTCCTTGAAAAAGGGAAGCATGGGACTTGCTCACAGCTCAGATAGACTATTTTGGTATTGAAAGTCCCACAATCTGACCAGAAAAGGATTTAATTTCTCAATTGCCAACTGTACTCACTCCCAGTAAGACCAGGCATCTGGGCCAATAGCAGAAAAATTCTCTACCCTTCACTCCCCACCCACTTCCACTCTCCCCACTTAATAAGTGATAGTTTTGGGGGACAGGGACTGAAGAGAAGCCAGCCTTCTGGCTGGGTGGGGGGGTGAAGCACTTGTCACCTGAGATGTATCAGGCGGTAAGATCATGATGTGGATAATTTACTTGTTCAGGGGAAGACTTCAGAGCAGTATTGACCCTTAGCTTCCCACATAAGAAGGATTAATATCATGGAATATTTAGATAAATTCATCCCAAATAAATAAGCCTGGAGAGTAAATTTTCTTGTTCACTTGGGGACTGGGATAGGATATGAGGAGGGGCAATAGGTACAAGTACATCCTCTCCCTTTGGTAACTTTCTCCCAATTCCAAGGCTTCTTCTCCTAATTTTTTTAGTGTTGGATTTTTATAGTGCTCAATACAACTGAGTCAAGCTAGCAGGCTGTGAAGAAATAGAATGAGTGGTTTATAAGTAAGGTGATCCCAGAAGACAGTACCCAATGACAGGTATAACTCTGAAGGCATGTTGCTCAAAATATGTCATTTTTTTAATGAGAAATAAAAGTTCATAATGAATTTCATTCTGTCTATATTCACATGAAATGCTATATGGAAAAGGGTTAAGAAGACAGGCAGTAAAACTATTTAAAATTGATGTAAAACGACTAAAATTATAATCATACATTCATTATTTCAATATGTCAACTGCTAATATGTTGAAGTAGCATCAACATTTTCATAGCAATGGGATGTGGAAGGGGTTCTCCTATCCTTATCTGCCTTTTAGTAAGGCCTGAGAGAAAATATAAAAGACGTCAGCTCTTGTTTCGGTTTGCTGAAGGCTGCCAATGCAGTATACCAGAAGGGGGTTGGCTTTTATAATAGGATTAGGATTCCGAGGCTGTGCAAATACCCAAATCAAGGCATCACCAGAGATGCTTGCTCACTGAATTGCAGCTGAGGGCAATCAGCCACAAGGCGGTATCAGCTGAAGGAGCTTTCTTTGGGAGCTCAGCTGTGGGCTAACAAGCACATGGCAAAGCATAATGGCGGCCACTCATCTCTCCCCCTCCCCCTCCAGGCCTGTCTCATTCAGTTTGGAGCTGTTCCATGGGCTTAGCCTCCTGGGAGTGTCATTGCTTGACCTTCGGCTGCTCCACCCATTCTAGCCTCCACCTCTTTCAGCCTTTTGGGTTTCTCTATACTTCTGCAGCTGTAGGTGATCCTGAAGTCCTGTCTCGCATGGAAGAGGCAAAATGGCAGCCCTCTGTCTGCATCTCTGCTTTCAGTCCTTAGTTTGTACAAGACTCCAGTAAATGGATTAGTACCCAACCCTATTCTACAACCTAATTAAAAGTCTTAATTGAAGTGATCTAATCAGAAGATCTCTTGACTGAATCTAACCAAAAGTTTCCACATAAAATAGGTTCACATACACAGGAATGGGTTAGCTAAAGAACATAATTTTTGGGGTCCACAAAAGACCCAAATCAGAACAGCTTTCTTCAAGACACTTTTAAACTTTATAGATACTCTTTAAAATGTAGAGCTATGGTCTTCTTTAAATATAAAAATTGAATAAATGACAAAAGGGAAGCCTTTTTGCATGCTAACACAGAGGTACAAGGTAGAAAAATTCCAGCTGATTCCATTCATGTGGTTCCAGTGATTCTCTTGTTGTTTCTTTTTTATCCTTCCTTAAATAAAAGCCATAAATACCTGCACTTTAAAATAGTTTACCCTTCTGAAAGTCTCTCTCTATTTATATGCTATTTCACTAGATGCATCCATAAACTCCAAATACAACCTTAGGAGGTTATTGAAATCTGTGCAGAGCTGATGAGTGAGATTAGAGACTTACCAAGGTTGAAAATCCAGTTGGTGGAAGTGCTGGATCATTATTTGCCAGGAGGGCTGAAAGGAGAAAGGTGACAGGAAGGTCCATCTGAAGAGGGATGGAGGATGTCACAAGGTACTTGCGTTGCAAAGGGGAAATTTGAGGGCTGTGCATCCATCAAGGGGCTTTGGTTATAAGTCATATAAATCATCCCTGCTTATCTTATAAAAAAGAGAGAGAGCTTCACCTGAAGTAAACTGAGAGCTCACAAAATTGAGTAAGGAGCTGAGTAACGAGGCTGCAGGAAGGACAGAAATCTTGGCAGCTCCAGGGAGTGTCAGGAGTCGGCAATCATTTCCAGCCACCTTCTGCCATCTCTCCCTCCCTGTTTCTACCAGTTTATTCAGCACCTATCATGTGCCAGGCAGGGCCACGGGCACAAAGAATAAAACAATGAGCAATGAAATCCATTCTTTTCATGGAGTAGATCAATACAGTTTAGGTGGTATAAGAGCTAGGGAGGAAAGGAAACAGGGAGTCAGTGAGAAAGGAACAGACTGAGGGCATGTGGGCTTGTGTAGGATGGATCAGGAGGGCAACTGTGATGAGGTTTGGACAGAAACCTGAAGGAAGTGTGGGAAGAGCCATGTGAGTGTCTGGGGAGAGAACCTTCCAGACACAGGGGTCAAGACCTCCTAGCAGGACTGGCTTTGGCTTGTCTGAGGCACAAACCCAGTGCAGTTGGATCAGAAGCAAAGGGCAATGTTGTAAGAGATAGAAAAGGGCTTCAGAGTCTTGGAAAAGGCAAATTCTGCAGAACTTTGTAGGCTAAAGCAAGGACATGGACTCTTACACTAGATTCAATGGAAAGCCAAGGAAGAGATGAAAAGCCAAGGAACAGATGAGGGGCA
>JAKSZT010053798.1:8667375-8830126 GCA_026826555.1 Tolypeutes matacus
TGGAAAGCCAAGGAAGAGATGAAAAGCCAAGGAACAGATGAGGGGCATGATGTGGATTATATTTTAAAAAGGTATCCCTGGATGTTGTGTGGTGACTGACCCTCAGGACACTATTTTAATTATCCGTGTCCTGGCTGGCTTCAACGAAAGGAATTTATTGTGTCATAGTTTTGGAGGCTAAATCAAGGTGTAAGCAGTGCCTTGCTTTTGTGAAACCTATAGCATTCTAGTGGAGGCTTGCCAGCACCCCATAACTCAGATTCTACCTCCATCACATCATCACATGGCCATCTCTCTCCTTCTGTCTTCCCTCACTCCTCTTACTGTGTCCAAATTTCTTCAGCTTACTAGGTTTCTATTCAAATTGGACTAAGGCTCACCTGGGCTGTTTGGCCTCCTTGTAGTAGGACCTCTTAAGATCCCACTTACCAGTAAGCTCAAATATGTCTTTGTAGGGGACATGATTCAACTGGTAACAGTCCAGGTGAGAAATGCTGATGGCTTGGGTTTTGTTGGTAATGATGGTGAGGATTGGTTGCATGTAGGAGGACATATTTTGAAGGTAGAGTCAATGGTATTTGATAATCACCTGCATGATGGTTGGAGAGAATGAGAGGGATAAAGAATGATGCTAAGGTTTTGGTCTTACAGCTGGAAGATTGGGATTTGTTTTTTTTAAAAATATTAAATTTGAGATATCCATTAGATATCCAGGTTGTAATGATGAGTGGGCAGTTAGACTTATAAGTCAGTTTCAGGAGTGAGATCATTTTGGAGATAGGAATTTAGGAATTATTAGCATGTATGTGGTGTTTAAAGCCATGAGACTAGATGATATTCAAGAAGAGTCAATGGTAGAGAGGGCTGGAAGTTGAGCCTTGGAGTAGACTAAGCATTTAGATTTGAGCATAAGCTATCTATTTGTCTTCAACATATACTTATACATATATAATCTAGTATGTGCCAGTAATATAGGGTATTATTGCTTCCTCATTTTTTATGGTAGTGAGCGGCATAGCGGGATTAGGCAACTAATAGGTCAAGTAGCTGGGATTTGAAACCCACACTTGCTGATTCCAGAGTCTGTGGTCATTGACACTGTGCTCTGCAGCCTCCAGCAGAAACAGCAGAAAAAAAGACTGAGAAGTGCAGCAATGAACTGGAAGGAGAAGCAAGAGACAGAATTGTCTAGGAGGCCAAGACTAAGAAAATATTAGAAAGATTATGGGTGTCAAGCACAGCTGATGCATGGAGCTGAAGATGGAGAGTTTGCCATTGACTTATCCTTTTGCAAGGCCACTGGTAATCTTGAAAAGAGCAGGATGAGTGGAGTAGTGGGAAGCAAGCCTTGACTGGAGTAGATTTAAGAACAAAAGTGCAGAGAATTGGGAATCGGTAAGTATAGACAATTATTTTGAGAAGTTTGGGTGTAAAGAGAAGCAGAGACTTAGGCTGTACCTGGAGTATATATGGGTTAGAGGAAGGTTTTATTTTACTTTATTTTTCAGTATTGAGCTTTTATACCATGTCTGTATGCAGATGGGAGTCACTTGGTAGAGAGGTTAGAATCACTGATGATTTGGGAGAGAAAGAAGATGCTTCAGGAATGGGGTCTCAATTAGGCAACTGGTTATGGTTCCAGAACACGAATGAAGTACTGGCCTTAGATAGGAGAAGCCAGGAGGGAAGGCAGCACACACAGGAAAAGGCGTAGGAAGCCTGCTGTATTTGAGGATGGGAGGATGAGGACATTCTCTGCTAATTGTTTTTATTTTCTCTAAGGAAAATGAAACAACCTCTTTATCTGTGTGTGAAAAGGTGTGGGAGGAGTTGGTGGTTTAAGAAGAAACAAAAACTGTGCCATTGTAATTTAGGGAAGTAAGAAAGACTTGACTGGGTAAATTTAGGAGACTTTCCAAGCATCATTAAAGGTTTGTGAGCAGGTATTTGAAGTTCAGAGCAGCCAACCTGAGTCATGTTGTAGGCTTAGGGTGGGATTTAACCAGGGATTAGTTTTGCCAGGAAGTTACTAAGGAGGGGGAGAAGAAAGAGGAGTTTGAAGGGCTTTGAAAGGAACTGATTCTAATGATGTGCCATGAAGACCAGTTAGGGGATAAGGAGGTGAGTGGTGAGAGTGAAACATTCGTAAACTCAGAGGGTAGGAGGTCCTGGTGGCACACAAGCACTGTTGGAGTTGGGCACTAGAGGGGAAGTGTGGAAAGAAGGGAGGTGGTGCTCAGGGAATGGGTACTTGAGATTGCAATGACAGCGGAGCAGTTGCTGGTAATGGAGGGATTTAAGAATGGCCATGGAGGTGGCCAGCAGAGGTGGGGTAGAGAGGAAGATCAATGAGAAGAGGAGGGCAAGACGTATGCTTAAGATTTAAATTCCCAGGAGGGAGAATGATCCTGGCCTAGCCTGGACCATGTGCCCAGCCCTTGATAGGAGTCAATTGAGATAGGAAGGCATAGAGGATCAGTTTCATGCTTGACCATCCCAGTATAGAATAAGGAAGAATGAGTTCTCCCAGAGGAAAATGGATGTCGTTGCTGGAAGGAAGAAGAAGAATTAGGTAAGCATAATAAAAATGCCCACTGCAAAAATGAATGGATTTTTAGATCCTTTTAGATCTTTGAAAGCCTAAGACATAGAAATGTGATTAGTCTGGCTAAAAATAAAGATTATTCAACAGAGAGAATATCAATGACTTAATAATACTATAAAGAAGTCTAAACTCCTAATTAGTCATTTTTTTGTAAAAAATATTGAAGATAACAAATATTTTTAAGCAGATATTCTTAGATTATAAGAGGTCAAGATGTCTGATTAATGAAAATTGTGTAATAGAAACAGACAAAAATAAAAAATAAATGTAGAAATGCTCTAAACCTTTTTTATTGTCGCTTAATGATTATCAGATGGAACATTGTAGAACAAAAATGGCATTAGACAATTTGTAGATTCCGTCACTAAATTATTATTGAGAAGTAATAGAGAATGAAAAAACATTGCAAGACTGGCATGGGACCATCATTTTTTTTCCTTTCCAAACAGGGTGATGTCAAATTAGGAATGATTTTCCTCTTTGTACTGTGCCTCACTTTGATTCTTTTCGTCTCAGGGAAATAGAAGTTTCAAGTAATCAAGGAACTGAGTTCAATCATAAGTTTTTTCACTGCGTCTTCATTCCCTGAGATGAAGCTATATATGACTGGCCTCCTGCCAAAGTTCAGATTTCTTTGGGTAGCTCTCAAGCTGCCCAGTTCATTGGCTGAGAGGCTGGACACCAAAGTTTGGGTCTTTAGCTCACTTAAGCTCCATGGGTAGAAACTGACAACTGTGTCAAAGGGTAGGAGGAGCTGTACTGACAACCTTTTATAGTGTTCCCTTGGGCAGAAATTGTGGATTCATGTGTGATCCTCCTAAAAACTCTCTCCCCTCCTTTGGGGCACTGAGGGGAAAGTTTCTTTTTCATTGTCTAGTCTAGAAGAAACAGCAAACAAGCTGTCACTATCTTCAAAAAGGCTTTGAACAAGACATCCTTCTTGTGTTACATTTTTCTTTTTCTTGGTATAGGTCTATTTTATGAAAAGGGGCCTCAGCTTTAGATGTAATTGCTTAAAAAGAATTTAAAAAACATGCAGCTCTTATAATTCAATCTACTTCCAAAGGGAAATTTTTAAAAAATCTTCATGCTATTGAAGTTTGTCAGGAATTTCATAAGGGTTTTCCACAGCTAGGAAGAAATGGGAAGATTGTGGACCAGTGGGCTAGATATTGATCCCAAGTAAAATCTGTACCAGGTAATTGAGGACCTGGCTCATAAACTCTAAAAGAGGAAGAAGTGGTCACAAAGAGATATTTGCAGGTCACAACACATGTCCAGTTAAAGTTCCATTTTCCTATTGCTTCTTGTACTATTCAAAACATGGAGGAAATCAATAGTGTTTGACTTGTTCAGGGTCTGAGTATTTATTCTTTTGCTCATCTAATCAATTCATTTGCTCACACAGTGTACTCAGAGATTCCCATGTGCCAGGTCCTGGTCTAGGAGCTTGTTTTAGAGACAAGAGCAGGCACAGTGTCTGTTCTGAGGGTCCTTCCAGTGCATCTGAACCATGGATAGTTTTGACATATTTGTAGCACATGTAAGTTATGGATTATTTAGATTTCCAGTGGATTTTATTAAAGTTAAACTCTGAGATGGACAAGTGACCCTCTGAATTCCCATCCAACCCTGGATTCTATGGTGGTCTAGCAAACTTTCAATTGTATTTTACATAAAGGAGGCTCTGCTTGTTCTCTGACTGGTTTTCCCTGTATCTGTCAGGGTTCTCTAGAGTAACAGAAAATTGTCTCACATGTCCATGGGGATGCACAAGTCCCAATACTATAGGGCAGGTTGCAAGCTGGGAACTCCAAGGAAGGTTTTTGGTGAATTCATAGGAGAAGCTGGCTGGCTAAAGAAGAGATGAAAATTTTCTCTTCACTGCTGAAATCATTACTTATCCTTTGCTTGAAGGCAGTCCCCTCAGATGATTGTAGATGTAATAAGCCATAGATCCAATCAACTTACTGATGATTTAAGTTTATGAAATGTCCTCACAGAAACAATTAAGCCAGTGCTTGCTTGACCAAACACCTGGCCAAGGTGACACATGAACTTAACACAGTCCATCACGTGTCAAATTGGCAGTTGTACACATCACCTTAAACCATATTTAACCTAAAATACTCAACTGACTTTTGTACTACCCAAAATGCATCAAATCACTCCAGAATAGGGTGCAAGTCCTTGGGTAATATTCACTCTTAAACTTGCTTCATTTCTGAAGTTTCTGGGCCACTGGTAGTCTTGCCTCGATTGGGTTGTTGCAGTTTCCCATTAAACTTAATCACAGGGCATGGTAGTTCTCTATGGGAGCTCCTATATTCCAGGCAAACACTTCTTTACACCCGTTGTGTAAGTGCAGACCTAATTCTCCTTTATAGTCAGGATCAATCACCCCAGCCAGTTCAGTAATTCCCTTCTTTGCCTGTGGATTCAGAGGCATAAGTGGCCCAAAGTGACCAGGTGGCAGTCTTAACTTCCAGTTCAATGGAATTTTTGTTGTATCTCCTGGTAGAAGTACTCCTCCTTTTGGTTGCAGGAACAGGAAGCAAAAATTTTCCCAGTGGATCACTAGGGATAATGGTGAGTGGTGCCACTTCCATTTCTACCCCGTGATTCCTGGACCCATGAATCCTGGCTATGGGAGAAACAACACTATATAGTGGACACTGACTTAGGACATACACAGCCTCCTGGAGAACATTTCCACAAACTTGCAAGGTACTGTCACTTAGTTGACACCATAATTGAGTCTTTAAAAGGCCATTCCATCATTCTATCAATCCAGTTGCTTTGGGGTGATGAGGAATATGGTAAGACCAGTGAATTCCATGGGCATGTGCCCATTCCTGAACATCATTTGCTGTGAAGTGGGTTCCTTGATCAGAAGCAATGTTTTGTGGAATGCCATGGCAGTGGATAAGACATTTGTTAAGTCCACACATGGTAGTTTTGACAGAAACATTGCATGCAGGGAAGGTAATCTTATATCTGGAGTATGTGCCCCTTCCATAATGGAAGTGGTCCAATGTAATCAACCTGCCACCAGGTAGCAGGCTGATTACCTCAGGGAATGGTGCCATATTGGGGGCTGAGTGTGGGTCTCTGCTGCTGGCAGATTGGGCACTCAGCAGTGGCTCTAACCAAGTCAGCCTTGGTGAGGGGAAGTCCATGTTGCTGAGCCCATGCATAACCTCCATCCCTACCTCCATGGCCACTTTTTTCATAAGCCCATTGGGTAATGGCAGGAGTGGCTGGGGAAAGAGGCTGAACATTAGCCACAGAGCGGGTCATCTTATCCACTTGATTATTAAAATCTTCCTCTGTTGAAGTCACCCTCTGGTGAACATTCACATGGGATACAAATATTTTCATGTTTTTTGCCCACTCTGAAAAGTCTATCCACATGCTTCTTCTTCAGACCTCTTTGACACCAATTTTCTAATCGTGCCTCTTCCAAGTCCTGACCATCCAGCCAAACCATTGGCAACAGCCCATGAATCAGGGTACAAATGCACCTCCAACCACATCTTCTTCCAAGCAAAATGAACAACCAGGTGCACTGCTTGATGTTTTACCCACTGGGAGGTCTTCGCTTCACCACTGTCCTTCAGGGGTGTCTCAGAAGGGGGCTGCAGTGCTGCTGCAGCCCATTTTTGGTTGGTACCTGCCTATCGTGCAGAACTATCTGTAAAACAGGCCCGAGTTTTCTCTTTCTCAGTCAACTGATTGTAAGGAACACCCCAAGAGGCCAAAGCTGTGGGCTGGGAAAGAGAAGGCAACATGGCAGGGGTGGTGACCATGGGCATTTGGGCTACTTCCTCATGTAACTTGCCTGTGTTTTCAGGATCCGCTCAAACCCTATCTTGTATATACCACTTCTACTTTATTATGGAGTGCTGCTGTGCATACCCAACTTTATGGTTTGGCGGGTCAGACAACCCACCTCTTGATAGGCAACTTAGGTATTATGGCAACTTGGAGGTCCATGGTTAAGAGTTTCATCTCTAATAAGGCCCAGTAGCAGGCCAAAAGCTGTTTCTCAACAGGAGAGTAGTTATTTGTAAAGGATCCAAGGTTTTGCTCCAAAATCCTAAGGGTCTGCATTGTGATTCTCTTATAGGGGCCTGCCAGAGACTCCAGACAGCATCTCTATTTGACACTGACACTTCCAGCACCATTGGATCTACTGGAACATATGGCCCAAGAGGTAGTGCAGCTTGCACACCAGCCTGGACCTGTCACAGAGCCTCCTTTTGTTCTAGTCCCCACTCAAAACTAGCTGCTTTTGGTCAGTCAATAAATGGGCCAGAGTCGCACACCCAAATGAGGAATATATTGTCTTCAAAGTCCAAAGGATCCAATTAGGCATTGCACCTCTTTTTAGGTCATAGGAAAGGCCGGATTCAATAGCTTATCCTTCACTTTAGAAGGGATATCTCGACATGCCCTATACCACTGGACACCTAGAAATTTCACCTAGGTAGAAGGCCCCTGTGTTTTCAATGGATTTATCTCCCATTCTCTGGCATGCAAATGCCTTACCAATAAGTCTATAGCGGGGTTCTTAACAAAGGGTCCATGAGCTTGAATCGAAATTCATAAAACATTATTCTTTTTGGGATGTGTTGGTGTGGTTGTGATATATTTATTAAATATTATACAGTATATTGTGAACTTAGTAAGGGGCCCATGGTTTTCATCTGCCTTGAAAAGGGGTCCATGGAACAGAAAAGGTTAAGAACCCCTGATCTAGAGTAATTGCTACTTCTTGCTTACTAGGTCCTATGAACATGATATCATCAATATAATGGGCCAGTGTGATGTCTTTTGGGAGGGAGAGAAAATCAAGGTCCCTGTGGACAATATTATTACATAGGGATAGAGAGTTGATTCACCCCTGAGGCAGGACTGTGAAGGTATACTGCTGGCCTTGCCAACTGAAAGCAGACTATATCTGGTGGTCCTTACTAATGGCAATTGAGAAAAAAGCATTTGCCAGATCAATAGCTGCATATCAGGTACCAAAGGATGTGTTGATTTGCTCAAGCAATGATACCACATCTGGGACAGCAAATGCAATTGGAGTCAGTGCCTGGTTAAGTTTACGATAATCTACTCTTATCTTCCAAGATCCATCTGTTTTCTGCACAGGTCAAATAGGGGAGGTGATTGGGGATGTGCTGGGAATCACAACCCCTGTATCCTTCAAATCCTTGATGGTGGCACTAATCTCTGCAACACCTCCAGGAATCCACTATTACTCTTGATTTACTATTTTGCTAAGTAAGGGCAGTTCTAATAGCTTCCACTTGGCCTTTCCTACCATAATAGCCCTCACTCAAAGAGTCAGATAAGCCAATGTGGGGATTCTGCCAGTTACTGAGTATGTCTATTCCAATTATGCATTCTGGAACTGGGGAAATAACCACAGAATGGCTCTGGGTACCCACTGGATCCACTCTGAGATGGACTTTAGCTAAAACCCCATCTATCTCCTGGCCTCCACAAGTCCCTACTTTGTGGCTTTTTATCAAAATTAAAATCTGATAATGACAAGTGACCCTCCGGATTCCCTTCCAACCCTGGCCTTCACGGTGGTCTAGCAAACTTTCATGTGTATTTTGTGTAAAAGAGGATCTGCTTGTTTTCTGACTGGTCTTCCCAACCTGGGGACCTCACTCAATGCCCTGTCAGGTCAGCCCTGCCTGTGTCTAATTCACTGTTCTTTGGGTCTTTTGGTGAAGCAGAACCCTGCTGTAATTTTCCTGCCCATCTTCCAAGTTATAAGTCACTTGGGAAGCACATAGGGCTCTTCTGCCAGCTTTCCACCCGAGTGATCTTAAGACTGGGCTGTATAGGATCAGATATGGAAGGAGTGGGGGAGGGGCGCTGACCTTTCCCTGGGAGGAGGCAGAAAATGAGGAAGCAGAGTTGTGCCCCAGGGGCGACCCATCAAACTCTCCAGCAGAACCACCCAGATGAAAGCATGGCAAACCAGAGCAAGGGGGTGGGTAGAAATGGGGTAATAAAGTGATTTAATGCATTATTGAGAAGATAAGGAGGTATTTTTGGGAGAGCGGGTCCTTCTCATCTAACCTCAAATCACTGAAAATCATTGGGAATATAATCTGCCTCATGAGAGGCAAAGTTCTTGAAACTCCTTTGGGAACTAGTATGAATCTCTGCTTTTAAAATCCTTAATTCTTATGTGGCCCTTCTGTCTTGGAGAAAATTAAATTCTTTCCTGAAATTCAGAATAATGACACATGGTGCTATGATGCTCTGTTATAGATTGTCAAAGGATTTTTTTGGCCACACACAGTGTTTCATCTCAATCTATATATATTCAGATAATTACTCACCAAGAAGTGAACTTAACAAAAGGTTTGCTGTCAGCTTTCACAATTAATATGTCCATCTGCTTTTGTTTTTGAATTAAATTTTGCCTGTGGTAGCATACTATACAGTAAATGTACCTTTTTGGTCTGTTGTGTTTTCTTTGATTGATGGTTTTTTTTTTTTTTTTTAAGTTCTTCATGTGCATAATGAGTATGAAGAAATAAAGAGAAGCCTGGCAATGAAGAGACTTTGAGAGTTAGTCTGATGATTCCCTGAAATCTTTAATTTATGCAGCTCAGGGGAAAACCAGTGAACAGAAAGAAAAAAAAAGAGGTAATATTTACTGAGCACCTGATGTAAACGAGGCACTGTATTAGACAGTTTCGTCACATAATTCATTGAAATCTCTCCTCAACCTCATGGCTTGTCACGTCCATTTAGCAGAGAAGGAAACAGATAAAAGGATGGTAAGTATGTTTCTTCAGTGTTATAAAAGTTGGAACATGAATCTGCTCAATTGTGCCCTAGAAGTCTTGGTCTACGTGAGTGTGCACAGTGTGTGTGTTTGCATGTACGTGTGTGTGTGCATGTGTGTGTATGAACTTGTGGCTGTGTGATACTTAATGCAGCCTCAGGTGAAGAGGGCATAAACAAAGGAAATAGCAAGCTAGTACCTCCTGGGTGTGCATTTCCCAGTTTATGGATACTTTAAAGAACAAAACAAACCTACTAGAAGATACCTCAAAGAACTGGACAGCTGAAGTAAAGCCCACTGAGAGATCACATTTTCATGTGGTGTTGGCTTTAGTGGGAGGTGAGGAGCCTACAGCGTACTTCGTGAAGAACATGGCAGGGATGGAAAACGTGATGTTAATGAGAAGATGACCAGCTTCACACCTAAAAGTTACGGAAAAAAATCATTAATTTATTTTGGGTCAACAGCACCTAGTTCAAAATGTTGCAGGGAAAATACTGCAATTACGAGAAGTCGTAGACAAATATGTCCATAGACTGAGCTGTAACTGGGAAGAAACTATGTGCAGCAGCCTTTTGGGAATTGTCAGTAGGCATAGAATTAGTAATTTCCTGTACTGGTCCAGGGTGTATCTACTGCTGGGTCTATGGCAATAGTAGGTCCAATAGCGTAAATCTTAGCCTAGTACAGGCTTATACAAAGCTCTGTAATTCATGAACACAGGGCAGGTAATGTCAGCTCCTCAGGGCGAGTGCCTTTTCTTTCCGTGACGATGCTAGAGCCCATGTGGCTGAAGGGCTGGTGCTGGGCTCCTGGGTTGAAACTTGTCCTCTGTGGTGGTCTTCATCCCGTGTGCATACGGAATGGCTCAGAACTTCTGGAGCCAAGCCAGCTGAATTCTAAATCCAAGCTCGCAAGTGACTAGTATATGTCTTTGGAGTGAGAGACGACGGAACATTTTATTAAATGCTTATGCACTAGTTATATAACCTGCATTAAATCTAGTTTTCACAACATGACTGCATAGTGTATGTTATCATACGGGCATGCTATCTTACAGAAGAGGAAATCGAGGCACAGAGAACTTAAATGAATCTAGTCAGTCACACACCAAGTAAAGGACAGAGACAAGACTCAAATCTGGCTGGTCCTGCCTCTAGAGCCTTAATTTTTCACTTTGTACTTCTGCTCCCATCTGTAAGCCTTGATGCTTCTCATAGGGCCAGTCTCCCCACCTGCCTCTCTACCCAGAAAGAAGGGCTCCTATTGGCTCACTCACAGGTATGTTGTAAGGATGAAATACGAAAATGTGGAGGGCAGCTGTAGCCGAGAGCGGGCAGGTAGTAGTTGCTCAATAAAAGTAGCTTTTCTCCATTCCCCCCTGCAGCTACTCCTCTCTTACCTTATCACCACATTCCGCACCCTCCCCTACTCCTCCAGAGAAGAACTTCTCTAAGGCCATGTTTTCAGGATCCACCCATTTCGAGATCACGTAAGGTACTCTGTTTCAGAGACACAGTCCTTTTAGTCCTGGGGCGGAGGCTGGGGTATTGAGTAATAGGATGTGTTTCCAGAAAAAAAATACTGCTGCGGGTTTATCTTAATGATGAGGGGACATGGAACCATCTGCATGTCCACTCTGATGGAGCTGATGTAGGACATGGAGATGGATTCCCTCTGCACTGCTCCTTCAAGCTGGTTTTACTCTGCCAAGAGTGACAAGTCCTCCGCGTTGGAGAAGTTGCTCCCCTGTTACTGCCTGCTCAGGGCCGCATGTGACCCATCATTCTGTCACCCTCTCCCAGGGTAGTAACTGACCTCCTGGGTCACAGGTGCCACTGCTTCTCCATTAGCAGTGGTTCTACAGCACAGCCAGCCTGCTCAAAGCGCCCCTCAGCCATCTGTGCTACTTCGTCTTGCACACTAGGAGAAGAAAATTATTGCTCAATACATGGACTTTTCTTTGCTCTGCAGTCCACACCCATAGTTTCCTGGAAAGCAATCCAGAGAGAAGTACAAATAAATGTATCTTGAGAAGACAATGGTGAAAATGAAACCTTCTGGGAATTTCCAATAAAGACATTTATCCCAGAGTAATAAAAAAGGAAAAGAAGATTGGGTTAAGCTGATATTGGTCTAAATCATCAAGTATATTTCGGCACTTAAAATGCACAACATGGTGAATATAATGAACACCACTTGATAGTATACTTAAAAGAGTTTAAAGTGGGAAATTTTAGGTTGCACGTTACCAGATTAAATATGAAAAGAAACATGCAAACATAGAACTGTAGGACACCAAGAGGAACCCCTAAAGTAAACCCCGTACTATAGTTAATTACAAAATAATATTGTTTCATTACTTGTAACAAAGAAACCACACTAATGCAAAATGTTAATAATAAGGAAAATTGTGTGTGTGTGTGGGGGGGAGTATAAGGGAACTCTATACTTTCTGAATGCTTTTCTTGTAAACCTACAACTAATCCAATGAAAAAAAAAAGGAAAGAAAAGCAAATATCAGTACCCAGGTCTAAATTCAGAAATGTAAAAAATTTGTAGCCTATGTGTTTAAGAGGGTCGTTGGAAATAATATGTTTCCTATTGGTAGGTATCTGCTGAAAACAGAGTTTTACCTCACGCTCTTTTGTTTATGGTTCACATAGTAAGTGCCTGACACATTCCTGGGAGAGTCCCCTTTGGTAGCTTCCACTGTCATTTACTCCCGCCTGGAGATAGACTTGCCCTTCCTGGCTTGCATCTCTCTGGAAACAAACCCACCTCCCAAAGCTCTGGTGATAATGTACCCTTTGCTGAGCATTTTATTGGGAGACAGAGAAAATTGCTGTACCGTGTAACAGAGTGTAATGAAAACATAATGAATATGCCCTTACACTTCTCTCTTTTCTTCCTTGAGGTCCCATTTTTGTCAACTATCTCATCTTTGCCACCAAAATCAACAACAAAATTGTTTCTCTTGTCTTGTTCTTTCTGGCTCTCATTTTGCCTCCGTGATGGTTAGCCAAACATGCCCCTGCAATTTTAGTTCCTGTATCCAAGAAGACATTTCAGGGGACTGCTGCTGTTGCCTGCACAGCACCATCCCTCCCTTCCTTTGGGATCTTGCTTCATCCTCACCGATACAGTTTCTTTGAGGAACTGCCCCATCTACCTCAGTGCCTTGGGACCACCAACTGGCAAGTGGTGGGTGGATGCAAGCCCAAAGCAAAATCAATGCCATTTCCTTCCCAGGATTGTGACACATGTGGTCCCGCCTTAACGACTGAGGATGGTGGGAGCTGACGCCTTCCCTCAGCAGTGCCCTGGAGCGGTCACCCATTCAGTCATTTATTTGTTCCTGGTTCCTCGAATCCAGGAGGTTCCTTGACTCTAGTTCTTGGTAATGTCTGTAGTTCTGCCTTTTCTTTAGTGTATCTCTCATGCTTCAAGTTTCTTTTTTACTTAAGTTATCTAAAATGATTTGTTTTGTTGGAAAACAAAGAACACTAGGTAATGGAAAGATCAATGAGAATATGACTGAAACAAATGTTTTCCCATGTCTTTGCTTTTGCCTATCAAAGAAACATTTATTTCCCCAAACTATCAAATAGCTGCTGGTCTTGATAGATCTGGGCATGAAGGTTTTTGATGATGAACCCATGCTCCCTACAAGGTTTAGTGTTCACCCAAAACCAACAGAAGATGCTTGGACACCAAAGAAGAAGCTACTGCCTCAGGGAACCCCAACACACACACACACACACAACACACACACACACACAATTGCATTGCATCAGTACCCTGGCAGAGACTGTGTGGCCAGGGTGACTCTCAATGGTAAGCTTCTGTTGGGTCAATCCAGCCGACAAGGCCAACCTGCTTCAATACAACCCAGTTATTTCTTCCCAGTTGCTGTACCCAATCTGTCATAACTTCAGACTGAACTGATGATGATTTTGTCCCTAAATTTCTGTTTTTGTCCAACTTCCCAAACCTCAGCCCAGTCAGCACCAAATCTGACCTCAAAGCTGGTTGGTCTGACTCAGTGTAGACAGCTCAGCCCCATATCACTCTCTGTTGCAAGTTTTTTCCCCCAGAAACATCATAAAATCTCACACATTTCACATTGGAAGGGGCTTAAGGAATCACAGAGCCACTGGTCTTCAAATTATACTTTGTTCCAGAAAGTATTTTGCCCAAATCCATTTGCAAAAGCCTTTGGGACTCCTTGGAATCGTTGGGGCTCCAAGAATTTGCAATGTAGAAAACAAAGGTCCATTTCAAATTTCTCCCTTAAACAGTTCAGAAGCAAGAAACAGACAAGCGCAGTGTCTTGTCCAACCTCAGCTGACAAGTTTGCGACAGAGCCAAGATGTAAACTAAAGGCCTTTTAAAAAATCATTATTTTGGTTTTTATAATTATTTATAGACTCTTGCCCTCTACAGCATTTCTATTTACATACGTATATGGATGGTTCAGCATTATGCAAAAATTTAACCAAGAATAACTGAGTTAAGTAGAGTGGATCTGCCAGGAAAGGGAAACCAGATTGGCACTTTTACTGGACCTCTTCTAGGCCAACTTGGAGAAGATACAGAATGTAGAGAAGGATGAATGCAGTTGGACATAGAGGCTGTAAGCACTTCCCGTTGATAAATGCAGCCAGAAGGTTTGAGGGGCTCCCAGTATAATTGCAACATGCAGGAGACCAGTCAGCACATTTAGAGGAATTTGGGGAATGATGAGAGTTTAGGGACGTACCTTGAGAACCAACCCAAACCCCAAAGGACAATGGATTAGGTTATGGGAAAGAGGAAGAGTTAGCAGAAGCTGAGTATTTTCCGGGGCATTCAGTGCCAATGCAGTGCATACGTGTAATGTTGGAGACCGTTTCTTAACTTCAGCGTCATCCTCAGGGTTTCTAATTTGCCAAGAATCATATTTTTAGCAAGTGCTTGAGTTATGCTGGTGCTGCTGGTTTCTCCTTGAGAACAAAGTGCTTTATAATTTTGTATTATATTCATTGAGATTCTTGCAGTAGGTCAATGGCAAAAGCATTGCTCTGTTTTTCAAATAGTCCCAGGAACTCTGGAAGAGTAGCATATGCTAAACCTGGTAGTATTTCTGGAAATTTATTTGCTGCAGAAATGTGCCACTAAAATGTACTTGGTATTACCAATAAAAGGTATTGATATTATTTTAGTTATGATTATTTCTACATTGAATTAAATTTCAGACCTCAAAGAAAGAGCTGCAGGGGGAAAAAAAAAAAAAAAAGACACACATCAATGTCTACTCCCAAATACACATTTCCTTGAAAACCTAATAAAAGTAATGGGATTTGAGATATGAGAAGAAGAGATGTGCAGAGATGAGGTCAAAGCATAAGCAGCCCTTGCCTCACGCTGGCCTAATTCATAATCATGATTTCTGACACAGCAATGGTGTTTCCCTAACCAGAGATCAGGGCAGTGTGGCAGAAATGGCACAGGATATTCCAACCTGCCCATCTTAGGCAATTAGCTGCCCTGTCATATCAGCTCTCCTCTTGTCAGCTTGCCGGCCTGCCAGTTCCCCCTCCCTTGGCTGTTGTGTAAGATTTGGTACCTGTTTCTGAAAGCCTTTCATGAGTTTTCCATTGCCCCCTCCTTTCCTCCCAGTTCAGACTCACCTATGTAGCCTTTACTCAGCACTTCTCAGTGGTGCGGAAGGTGGCTGGTCTCCTGGGGCAGGGGCCAGGTGCAGGTAGAAGGGGAGAGGGAGGGACAGGCTCCTTGCCTTGCTGGTGTGGCTGTGTGAATGCCAGCAGGAACCGCTTCTACCTGCTGTGGGCAGAAGCAGGATGGATAGATGCTCCAGGGAAGCCTGGTTTTTGGAACACAAATCACTTGAACAAACTCCCTCAGCTCTTAGCTCTCTGAAGGGGCTCTTTCCTATCTCACCAGGAATAGCAATGAAACTGTGAATGTAGGAAGATGGGAAAATTTATGGGCCTTTTGGTGGCTATAGAGCTGAGTCTCTTACTAGCTCATTAGTTTTTGGGTCTTCCCAATATTGGTTGCATGGTAAAATCTACTGGGATGCTTTGCAAAATATCAATGTCTGGGCTAGACCTATTCCAGAGATTCTAATTTAATTGGGACTTGGACATTTAAAATAAAAGTCCCACAGATGATTCTGATGTGCAACTAAAAACTAAAGCTTGTTCCTGAAGTGTGGTTCTATCAGCATCATTTGAAAAGTTGGTAGAGATGCAAATTTTGGGTCTCACCCTAGACACACTGAGTCAGAAATTCTGGGGTCAAGGCCAGCCATCTGTGTTTTAACCAGCTCCCCAAGTGATTCTGATATGCAACAAAGTTTGAGAAATGCTGATTTAAATGAATGAACTGGCCTTGTGGAAAGAAAACAGCTTGAAGCTTAAGGAGATAGAAGAACAGTAAGTAGGAATTCTTTGAATGGGGGAAAACCCACATTTGACATTAACCTTCCTCTTGTTTGTCTCACATAGAGTCTCCGTGTTCCACCTCTATCAGAGGAGGAGCACTGACACCACCCCTTTAATGGGAGGAGACCAGACAGGGGAGAGCAGTTCCTCTAGGATGTGCAATGTAAGGGCCCCTGTTTCCATCATTGCCAAGAAGGGTCTCTCCTGGTAGCTGTCCATGCAAGAGTTTGTGTTCAAATGGGAGACTTGTTTAGAATGCAGATTACTGACTCTATTCATGGGGTTCAGATTCAGCAATTAGGGTGATGTATAACTACATGTCAGAAAAGTCCCATGTCTGGGACTGCTGGAGATTATACCTGGGCAATTGATCTTTGCCTCATCCAGTCTTTTAGTAGACATTCAAGGAAGTCTTGGAATTCTTTTAACATTTTACTCATACCTGAGTTGAAGGGGCATGAAACCAAAGCTTCCAGAAGAGTATAAAATCACTCTGAGAAGGACAAAAGGAGCTTCTCACCATTGGGGAAATTCTTTCTCCTTATGGTCATATGGTTTCATGGAGAACTTTAGGACACTGGGGAATCTGTTCCGTCATCTGGGGGTATGACATGTTACCTCCTGCTTTATGGAATCATCTTTATAAGTGTCCATCTCCTTTGCCACTAAAGGACATTAGATTTTCTAATGCAGTTGTGTTCAAACTCTAGTGTGCATCAGCATCACCTGAGAGCTTGTTAAAACACAGGTTTCCTGGCCTCCATCCCAAACTTTCTGATTCAGTTGGTCTTGAGCTAGGACCTGAGGATTTGCATTTCTAACAGATTTCCAGGTGATTCTGGTACTGCTGGTTCCAGGATTGAAAATCCCTGTCCCCAGGTATCTCCTGGCACCTTTGTGTCAATCATATGGGTATGTTGTGGTACCAGGCTGGTGGGACCTCTGCAGATTGGCCATGGGCATATTTTGAGAAACATCATAAAATGTGCGAGCTTCAAAAGGCAGCCAATGAGGAGAAATCATTCCCGGAGAGCAATGGACCTTCAGAACTCTCACAGCATGGGGCTGGAGGGACAGATGGCACAGCAGAAGGGGGATAAGGAAGAGGTGAGAGACAGAGAAGTTCTGCAGGACCAGTCTTACATCCACTCATTTCCCCTTCAGTAAGGCATGTGCTCCTCACCTAGTTGTCCCTCCTCATCTCCTTCAGTTGCAGTTGCCACCACCCAGAGTACCTGCCTCACCCCATAAGCCATGACCCTAGTCCTCACCTCTGGATGTCCTAGAGCTTCTCTTTTCTAGGAGGAACAGCATAATGTGACTATCAGTGCTTCTCTTACATCAATGCTGGGCGCCAGGAGAAGCACCTGCTGCCACTGCACAGCCAGAAGAGCAGGAGGGGCTCCAAATGCCCATTTCCAGGAATCAAGGTCAGGAGAAGAAGGAATCAAACAAGTGAGCAAGAATTAATCCTTTCTATTAAGAAGTTCCCGAGAAAACCTTCATGGAAATATTCATCTGGGAAATGATATTATAAATCCTCTTGTAAGAAAATGTGTTTGTACAAACTTGAGGGAAATAAAGGTGCTGATTATGCATCTTCTCTGAGCATTCTGAATCTCCATGGGTGTCCTTTCCATGAATACATCTAGATCTCCTAGAAAGATGTGAAAGCGAAGTCAGTGTCCTTAGAAATTGGTACAGAGATGGAAGTACTCTTCAACCTAAGAGTAGGTACTCTTGGAAGTCTGACCATGTGAAATGCATCATCTTAGTCCTTGCAACGACCTTATGAAATAGACTGTTGACCTTCATGAACACATGAGGTCACACGAGGCCATGTGAGATGCAAGGCTCCAGAGCTAAACAGTCATGGACTGGGATTCAGATCAAGGCTTTTCTGATGCAAAAGTCCAGAAAATTGACATAGCAAGCTTGTGTTCTTAACCTCACTGGCTCACTCTTGCTACACCTGTCACTCCAACATGAGTGAAGTTCCTGAAGGGAGGGGGCCTTGCCTTATAAGTCTCTGTTCCTTCTCACCCCCAGCACAGTGGCTCTAGTAGCTTCTAGAGCTAGACTGTCCAATATGGTAGCCACTGGCCATATTGAGTACCTGAAATGTATTTAGTTCTAACTGAGATGTGTTGAAAGCATAAAATATAGGGTGGATTCAGACTTACTATAAAATCTTAATATTTTCATATTTTCACATGGAAGTGATATTTTGGATATATCTGGCTAAAATACATTATTAAATTAAGTTTAACCATATTGTTTTATTGTTTTAATGTGGCTTCTGGAGTATTACATCGGAGCTCATGCTATATTTCTATGGGAAGGCACTATTCTAGCGAGGAGCTGCTCAAATTATGATTATCAGAGAACTACCCCAGATGAGGTCTTGTGTATATGGTAGCTCCTAGAGAATCCAAATTACAAGATTGCAAGTCATAGCAACTGAGAAACATGTAACTGAGGTGAGAAAAAGAGAGGACAGCCATGAAGAAAGAGTGAGATGGAGACTTAGGGAGAGAAGGTGGTGGTTAGGGTTAGGGTTTCCTCTCCTGGGTCGGAGACCGAGATCAGAGAGTGGTGCTCTAAGTGAACCCCGTGAAGCAGCAGAACCAAGCTGGGGGTAACAGGGTGATGGAGACACGGTTCACACACCCCCTCTCTTACTGGCAGAGATGTCTGCAAGGCCACTTGTAACCCTCCCTTTGCAGCCCGTGAGTATCTAATGCTACCTCACGACCGTTTTCCCAAAACAAGGTGCAGACCTAAATTTAGAAAGAAAGCTCCCTGTCTTTGTTAGGAGACTGGGGACATGAACCTAAACATAATCAATTCGCCTATGAGTGGCCCTACAATAAGTATCTTGCAATCTTTACCTTGCTGTCTTTCCAGAAAACTGGTGCTAGCTAATCTCTAGTATGAAAAGTCTATGGATAAGGGCTGAGAGAAGCCTTAGAGATAGGTCTGCCGTTCTCCTGAAAACCCGGAGGAACTGACTAGCTTTCCATCAAATAAATAAATAAAAACAGTTTCTGCATGACTGGGCAGCTTAGAAAAATGTTTGCCAGACCTTCAAAATGTCAGCAGCCACTCCCCTGCTTCCCACTGCCTGAGGAAAGATGTGTCAGAAGGCTGTTTGCCTCAGAGCTGGAAACGAGACCCACTCATGGCTGCATTTTCAGCTTGTGTGTCTTTTACTTCATTCTCACTTCTGTATGTCGAGACATAGGTATGCAGCAAGTAGCATGACAAATAGTTTTCCTGGGTGGTGAGGAGTCTTTTGTGGGGTCTGAGAAGATAACTAAACACAGAACGTTCAGTCTGAACCATTTGACAGTGTGGTATGTTTGGTGACGTGAGGTAAGATGACGGAGACATTTCGTGAGTATTCTAAGTCATGGTGCCAGCCTCAGAGCCAGGCCTTAACCAGGGTTATCTCTGAAAACCTCAGAAGAGCTTGTGGGTTAAATGCTGTTACCGCTATTTGACAAATCAGGAAATTCGAGGCCACTAACTTGAGTGAAAGTCTGCTTGAGTCCAAGCGAAGTTTGTCCCAGGATGCCTGTTGAAACCACTGACTTTGTGCTGGGCCCTGGGAAACTGAGAGGAGATGACAAGCTCTGATTCCTGATTGCTGACAGGACAACAAAATCACCTGCCCCCAGGTTCCAGGCAGGTAATATACCTGTGAGAAGGGTCTGTTTCAGATTCTTAAGATCTGTGGAATGAGCGCAGGGCCAGCTGAAGATACAAATACATACTTTCAAGTACTGCACTCAACAAACCAAATACTCTCGTGGTCTCAGTATGTCCTTCAGAGCTCTGGTTTGTAAAGCAGAATTTAGTAGCTGTAATGTGATTTTTGAGTCTAAATCTAAGGTCTGCTCTATGGAACATGGCAGGACAAAGGTCTCTCCAGTAACTTCACATTACTCTGGGCCATCCTTCAATGGAGGTGAACAAGTAGGAATAACCTTGGCAATGCTGTGCTTCGGAAGAGACAGTGCTGGGCTCAATTTCAGGCTGCCTGCACAGTCTGAAATCCCCCCTACCATCATTCCCAAAGTCAGAGGAGCCAGGGCAGGTCTTTTGGTATCAACACTCCTGAGTCCTTGTTGTATTCCTAGCAGTAATCCTAACCCAGCAGCTGATCTTCACAGGAAAGAGCTTCCTAAGGAAGTCCAATTGCTTTCCCCTCACCTGGCCTTTCTAGTAGAGGAAGCACAGGCTCCATCACATCCAGTGTGTAATTCAGCTTGAGTCCAGCACCCTTTTCCACAGAGAGGTGAAGGCGAGAGATGACGAAACAGGCCCAGTCCAAACTTCTAAGAAACATCTGTGGAAGCCGAACCAGCTCAGATGCCAGGGCCCTCCTGAGATTGAACAATGTCCCATCTACTTGCAAACGCGGGGGAAGTCCAAAGGTGAAAAATTCTTCAGTGGCCTAGAATATACTTGAGAAACCTCCCCGAGGAGGATAGAGCATCCTGCTGAAGTTTCTAAGATTCCGAGCATCAGAGGAAACTATAAAGCAGCCAATCTTCAGGATTTTCTCCAGACATTTCCTCCCACTCTCTTGTACTTTGCAATTGGAAGAAGCAGGCAATTTCATAGGGCTTCAATCCAATGGGAATATCCCTTGCTGGGGAGTAAGAAAGCTTTCCAGATTCTGCCTCTTTTCCCTCGGTTCAATAAGAACCGAGGTACACTGGATAAGATCATGGCCCAGACCCCAGACAGACAACCAAGCCCTGTGTTGTTGGTAATATCTAAGGTATAGGAACAACTGAACAGGCATTGTTTACTGACAGCTACTGTGAGAAGGACTCCATGCTGAAGTGCATTGTCCCACTCATTCATTTGTGTCCATGTTTCCACAAGAGGAAATTCAGGAAGTACAGTGGTTCCTTCTTCTGGTCTACAGCCAGAGGACAGCTAGAAGTAAGTGGTGGAGGGGGGATCTCATCCCTCAGCCCACGCCCTTCCCCTCTACTCTACACACTTGATTTTCTGTGGGCACCAAAATCTGTCTAATCCTTTCTTCGCTTAATCAAGAGGCTTGGGTAAGACTCTACAAATCCCAAATATTTGCGGGCTTCTTCCTTGCTCTCCTCATGCCCTCCTGACAATATCTTTTCTCCGATGGTTCTGTTTGGCCAAAGTTGAAGAGCAAGACGTCCTTTTATCTGCACTGGCTCTGGATCTGTGGACACCTTCCACCCATAGGTGGCAGTGAGTCACTGCCCTTCTCCTCCCAGCCTGGAGCCAAGTGCTGATCAAACTTCCTTCCCCCAAATCTCAAGGGCTTTTCCACCTTCACAGACAGAACTGATTCGAGCCACTCACGATTAGATTCCTGTCAGACTGTAACAGAAATCCCTCTTAAGGTCAGGAAGGGAGCACAGCTTGAAAACCTAGTTCAGGAAGAAGATTTGCCAGGCTCATTACTTACCAGGATGAGAAGAATAGTGGATACTATTTTCATTTACCTCTGTCTGAACAGTCTGGGAGCTGTAGCAGGATTCCTAGGACCGTGCTCAGTTTGTGTAAATTTTTGTTGTAGGCTTGACGTCTAGCTCAAGAGGGTAGGGGGATTAAGAGAACTTAATTAGCCAATAATAGCTGACATATGAGCTAGGGTTGAGTATCCATCTGGCAACTTGCTCAGTGTTTTACATACATTGTCTCATTTGACCCTCGCCACACTTCTATGAAGTAGGGTCTATCATTATTCCAATGAAACTGAAGCAGAGAAATTAAATGAAGGCAAGAGGAGAGAGTATAGGCACAGGCAGGGAATGAAAATCATCTTCTCCAATACAGGGATGATGTGTTCTTGTGAAGCCAAGACCTGAGAGCTTGGAAACCAGATTCCCCCTTTCCCAATGGAGTTTCTCTCTTTTCTGGGATGCACCAGCAAATGGTTTTCAAGGAGTCTAGGTTAAAATAGGAGGTCAGGGATTAAGCCATCCACTTGTACTATCATTGACTTTCTGAGAGCCACCTTTTTTAAAATTTTTAAAAATCAGGACCTACTCTTCCAGGGAGGCTTTTGAAAACCAAAGACAATCAACACAACGACTTCAGCAGACAAACGTGGAGAGCCTAATTTACCTTGACTTTTGAGATGCATGCTGTGTCTTTAGAACTGGCAGGACAGGAACTAAGGCAAAATAACAACAACAATTAATATATCTGAAAAAGCAGAAAAATCTAATAAAGTATGATTTTCTAGAAGACTTCTATTTAATTAGTGTGAGGTTCAAGGAATGCCTATGGCTCATGCAAACATTTATTTTTAACATCTAAATAGATACAAAGAATTGCAGCATGGCCCCGGCCCCCAAATTCAAGCTTGTTTGTATCTGAAAAGGTAGGGGAGATGTTCTTTCATTCTTCCATCAGTGGATATGACCGAAAAAGCAGAGCACAGTGATTCTTGGCAAGGAGATTAGCAAATTTAAATTCTGGGTGAGGTAAGAATGAACATTCTCAGACCTAAAGGAAGTTGCACTACATACAATAAGCTTGGCACCTACCCCGCTTTTATAGGGTGGCCTTGATGGCCACAGAGATGGATGGGCAGTCCACTGCTAACTGCAACCACCACCTGTTCCATCGACATCTCTGAATCACACCAAATGAGAAGCCAGAAAATATCTGGGGTGGTCATTACAAAGTGCTAATGGCCCTCGGTCCTGACATCAAAGCCCACTGCTGTGGTCTGATAAATGGACTACATCCCTTTCTTTCCCCTTCTTCTGTCTCCCCACCCAAGGCTTCTAAATCTGTAATGCTTCTTGATAAGTCCATGTTATTTCCTTTGTCTGCCTTGGTCCCCAACAGTTCATTTCTTTTGTTAGAGCCTTTTTATTTTTCAGTGCACAGTAGCCAAATGCCTTGAGATGCATCAAGCCAATTTTTTTTTGCATTGGAATGGCTCTGCCCTGAGCCTGTTAGCTACAGTTGCTAGGCTGGCTTCTGCAGCATGTCACAAAGAACTCTGTGAAAGCGTTGGTAAACACTATTAAGCCCTAAACGAATGATGATAGGGAAATCAGCTTTAAGATGTGGGCTAATGGGATGATATATTCATCGTGCTGTGTGGAAAAAAAGAACTGGACACAAGCCACATTTCATAAGCAAATGGAATTATGCAAAAACTACAAAAGGTAATAGATGCCTTTTTGCTTCCTCGAAAGGTCTGTGCTACCAGGACAGGACTCAGGTGGTGGTGATGGCTCATCTGTGGACCCTTATATGCAGACAGGAAGTTGTAGTACTACTGCCTTGCATTCCTCCTTCTGGCAGCAAACTGCATCTGCCTCTGGCATTTGGAGCTTGTCTAAATGCCCATGGAAAGCAGAGGAAATTAGCTTGGAGGCAGGCAAGCTGTAACTGGAACTGAGCGTCAGGGATTTCTGAACCCATCTAGGGAAGATGGCATTCTGATGGACATCTCAGTATAAGGAGGATCCCAAGACACTTCTACCTTCCTCAATATGTGAAGCATGGTCTGAAGTTAAAATCAGTTGAAATACTGATGCTATAAAATGGAATAGTATTTCAATTGGGTGCAAAAGGAAAACCTTGCTTTATCTTCCCTGAATGAGCTCGGTGGCTGTTTTAGGAATTATTCAGGGTGCAGGTTGAAGAGTTATTAAAAAATGAACAAACTTGACAGGCAGGGAAAGAAACATACCTTGCTCATTAGACGAGAGGTAAATTTCTGTTTGTTCATATTTTCCATTGATAACTGAATAACTTGTCCCATTCAATGGCTTCCATACACCTTTCAAAACACCCTATTGTTCCTTACTCTATAGTAATAGTACAATGGAGATAAATATGGGAATAATCTTGGAATCTGCAATGAATTTTTCTCAGTGAGACACAAATTCTGGAAGCTTGAACCAAAGTCTTTCAAAGTTGTCCCCTTTAAACCCAAACTTCCTAGACCAAGTAATCTGAGGAGTCAAACTCTTTTCTGGAACATTTATGCCAAGGATGACTATCTGATAAGTGGTAACCAGATGATAGTGGGAATAGGGTTAGTGGGTAAAATTCCAAAAAATCTTTGAAGAGTGGTTTGAAGAATGCCTTAGAATCTTTTGAGATCAAATATCCCTCACCGTTGATCTATAATTCTATGGTCCTTCCTTTCTACCTGGCCTAAAGTTTCCTCCATTGAGGCCACTCCTTTTGGGGCTGTGTCTTCCAAATTTTATAACATTACAGGCTGAAAAGCAAACCTCAAAGTTATCTAGCCACGATCCTCAGTCATTGTCTTCTCTGCTCCATCCTTGCCAAGTCATCACACAGGCTCAGTATGAATACATTCAATGACAAACTTACTACCTACTCCTATAACCTAGTCTTTCTTTCAACTTCAATGGCTCTTTTTGACATTGAACATAATTATGTTATTCTGTGCCCTCTACTTAATGGTCTTAGTTCTTGTACTCGAGATATTGTAGACCAAGGTAAGATGACTGTTTCTCCTACTTTAGAGAATTTTTTTTTTTGTTTCAGTTTGCCTTAGTCATTTGGAGACCAAATAAAAATTATTTAGGGAGAATTTGGATCAAAATCAACACAAGATTTATTTCATATCCCTGTTCTTTCTGTCATGACACACCCCTGTTGCAGAGTCAGGTAATGACTGTATGTTCAGAGTGCTTAGTTTTCTTTAAAAGCCACAGGTTAGAAGGGCTCAACCTCATGAATTTGTAGACATTGCTAAGATGTTCATTGATCATTGTCTCTTGATTCCATATATATCTCTCTGGTTCCTGGAATCCTTGGAATCAAAGAGACTGCAGTTGTAGTTCTCCTGAGCTCTTGGCCAAGGAAGTGGCCTCTAAAGTGATCCCATGAGTCAGTAATACACTTTTCTGGAACAAAGACACTCTGCCTCTATGAAAAATTACTGAATATTAAATACTGGTTGTAGCCTTTGACTCGTCTTTCTTCTTTGCTACTCAGTACAATTTCTGTAACTCTTTAACATGTTGCACAACAGGGAGATCCCTCTTGTTTCATTTCCTCTTAAATTGTTCCAGCTGTTCTAGACTTCTCCAAAGTGTGGAAATGAAAGCCAGTATAATGATCATCCAAGTGTGGACTGACAAGTCCTGAAGTTCTGCTTAAGCCATCTTTCACTGACACAGACTTACAGATAAACATATTAAATTAAGATATTATTACCTGGCAAGGTACTGGGTATCTGAGCCACAGGAAGTGAGATATTAAACTAGAAAATTCATACAAGGAGATTTCAATATGAGAAATAGCAAATACAAGAATGCTGAACAGAAGGGGAAAAATGGATAATAAAAAAGCCCAGCACAGGTGAGATGCTGTCAATGGGAAGGATGGGGAATCTACATTTGTGAGTTGCCAACCTTATGCCCAGCCTAGAGCTAGTCTCCTTATGCACTTACCTTATGACATTGCAATGGCTGAGGGTGGTAATGCTATCTCAATTTTACTATGGGGAAAATGAAGCTCAGAGAAATAGGCAACTTTTCATACATCACAGCCCAGATTCAAACTGTTGGACATTGCCTTGAAACCAATTAAACATTTAAAGAACTTTAAGATATTTTTGGTTGCTGGACTGCGGTTGATGGAATGGAATGGTCATTCATGATATAGGGCTGCTTGAGATTTCTCAGCAACTTTTTCATTCCAAAGTTCTACAGCATTCTGGAGCCATCCATTCCTCGGTGCTTTCAGAAATCTGTCTTGAGATACTTCTCTTGTAGAATAATGAGCCCAGGTTCTCTCCTCCAAACTGCAAAGGATCCTGTGAGGGCTTGCAGTTTTCCCTGTCACTTTGATTTATCTATGGAATTTTCCATCTTTACTTGGCAACTTTGTTCCTGTGACTTAAATTATCTCTACTTAAAATCAGCTGAAAACTTGAGTACAGTTCCCTTTTCCCTTTCCACCCAAAATGTCAATAAAAGAAGACCTCAGGAAGATGATTTTACTGAAAATAGAGAGGAAATGGAGGTGATGTGGGCTTGTCACATCATAAGAGAGCCAACCATATACAGTTTAGCACAACATATAGTGCCATTTTTAGAAGTCTGTGGGATACTCTTGCTACCAAGAATTAATCATTATTGTATTTCTCAAGAATTAATCATTAGCTGTATTTCTCAACAAGCCTTAAAACCAGAGACGAATCCTCTTCCTCATTATTCTTTTGAAGACATACACACATACCCCTACACACACACACACACACACACACACCACTTCCCCACACCTCTCAGAAATAAAAATCCATAAAGAAAAAATAATAAAGTACAACTGTGATTATATGAGCGGTACAAATATGGCTTTTGATTTTTGTCATTCTTTTTGGTTCCCTATGCTTTACAGTTCTTCTGTAATGAATATTTATTGCTTTCACTGCAAGAAAAGTGAGAAGAAAGAAGGATTATTTTTAGTTTAAAAGGAAATAATGTAAAAGAGCTCTTGTTTCAAGGGACCTGAGCCAGGAATAATTTTTCTTACCTAGCTGTTAACTGCTGGCTCTTCTGACCTCAAAGCCTTCCATGTTTCCATCTTCTTTCTTTTAATGTTGAGGAGAGTAATCTAGTAGGGGTTCTGATAAAAGTATATGAAAAATGGGCTTTTTAATGTGAAACCTTACATATCTTCTAGAACAGAATCATGGCCATTCACTAGTAATTGCTCCAGACTTCAGGGACGATGGGACTTCCCCACTTAAAAGTTGAAGGGCTCGCCAATTGTAAAACCTGTTTCAATAACTGATTTGCGTTGAGAACTGCTAGTTCTTTTCTCCTTCTCTTTAACCTAACTCACAGAGAGCTCATACCTTCTGGTTATATGTTCAACAGAAAATGACAGCAGTGGCTACACGGTTTTGTCTTTTAAGACTTGATGCATTAGTTGGATGTTTCTGGTCACTAAACTTTGAAGACCCAGAATAGGCATCTCATGCCTCTTTGCAGCAATTTGGTCCAGACCTTTCTTAGATGTTTTCTATCCATTTCCATTTCCTGCATGTAGTTGGTGTTTGGATCTGTCCTCTCTTTGTGAAGTTTCCCTCCTCTTTGTATAAGAACTTTGTCTTTTCAGCAAATGATTGGGGAGGCAACATCAGCAAACTAGAAAAGTGTTTAGAGGAGCAGAGAGTTGGGATTCAACTTTTCTCAATTGCAACATGATGTATTGATTGAACATGTAGTAAAAAATAGATATTCATTATCATTCAATTAAGTTTCCTTCACTGACTTAGATGTGAAACTGAACTGTCAGTTTTCCCTAATCTGGACTTCATCTGATAGAGTGCCCTGTGTTATTGGAGACACAGTCTTGAGACTTTTATGCTGGTTTTTGCCTCCACCAGTCTAGCCAGGCGCTATAAAGGGGAGACTGATACCAAGCCACTTAGTGCTCTTCACGAGCTGACCATGAGGTGCCGAGAACCCTCACGGAAGTCATGTAGCTTATTGTGCTAGTAATAAAGGGATTTTTATTCTCTTTCCTTTGAAAGATTAAATTTAATAAAAATGCCATTGATCCTTTGTGTAGAAATTGAAAAAATAATTTTAATTATTACACAATGAAAAATATAACTCTCCACATCTTCCAGCCAGTGAATTACCTCCCCAAAGGCAAAGCCCACACATGGGAAGTGTTATTCTAGCTGAAAAGTATCATGGTGAGAATATCATTATTTCTTAATGCACTTGCCTGGGCATTAGTTAATTTTGTCAGAAAATCATTAGGAGAAAATATCTTCATGAAACAAGGCTGGTTATAACACATTACTTTTCATTGCTTGGTGCCTCTTAATCATGCTAAAAAAAAGCCTTGAAACATCCTCATTTTCAAATTTAAATTGCAATGCATGGATTGTATACAATACAGTAACACGCAGTATTTATTTTTAATTTCAATACCTTTCACTGGTAGCCGCAGCATTTGTAAAATGGTTTGAAATCTCCACTAAGAAAGCATACTCAAAATTGAATAAGGGTAGAGTTGTTTAGAAGAGGTTGCTGGAGATCACAGACAACATGTATTCCCAAGGAAATTATTTTGAAGAATACTTATTTAAGATATCTGTACTTTTACCACTGGGGAGGTTTTTACAGTGTTCTTAATTACTGTTGGCCTTTGCTACATTTTAGGCCAATACTTTCCTTATTTTTGCACAGAATAAAACAACAGAAATGTAAAAGGATATTTGTTCAGGCAGTTCAATTTCAGAGTCTTAATTTGACCCAGTTCATAGAAAGAGCAACATATTGTTGACTATTACACTCGGCAAGAATCTTGGGCATTTAATCTCCTCAATCAAGACAAATGACTTGTTTACAGGTAAAGACATGAGAAGACTGGGGGCTGAGGAATTAAGACACGTAGCAAAGTCAAATAGCACCTATCCCACTGCTGATGCAAGGATGTCATGCCCGTGGCCCACATTGTCTCAGCGTGCCAGCTGACATATGCGTCTTCCTCAACTCCTCCACTTATGTCAAAGGATTTTGATTAAAATAGAGAATACTCCTCTGGAGATATTTGTCCTATAAGATCAGTGGGAGGGTCATAGGGTACACAGACAACTTTTGACTATCACAAAAAATGTGATAGAAAAATGAAAAGAGAGTTTGTAATTGCTCTCCTCTATGATCTGGATACCCTCAAACATTGCTCAGAACTGATCCTTAGCTTGTCAATGGTCATGTATTCCTTTTTTGCCTCAAAGCTGGTTTCCCTCCATGGTGCTGCAGCATCTGGGCCTCCACACAGCTCAAGCAATGTTTTCAGAGATGTACCTGATCCAAGGTACTGTCTGGGTCTCTAGGGTATTACCTCTGAAGAGTGCAAGAGGATAGCAAGAAACTGAGTGCCATCTCCAAAGTCACAGGCAGAGGCGGTGAGACTTGAACTGTGTATTCCAATCTATCCTTTCCTTTATTCAAAATTAATTGATTGTCCAGTCTGTGTCAACGACTGGACTAAATAAGGTCTCTAAAATCAGTCAGTAATCTAGACATAATCCAGATTTTTCCCACCTTGGTCATAGATGGAGCTATGTAGGTTGATGGATAAGATAGAAAATTACCAGTAACCACCAGGGGGATAAGTAAGGTAAATCAGGATATTCAATGACTTTTGGGAATGTTAAAAAGGGCTGTCTAACCTGGGAGCAGGGTAAGTTCAAACTAAACCCAAAGGACCAATGGAGATTGGGAAGACAAGGGGCAGGAGGAAAGTGCAAGTGGACAGGGGAAACTGTATATGAAACAGCCCTGGGACATTCCAAATAGCCTGAGTCCAGAGAAAGAGGGAGAGTGGCATATGTGAAAGTGAGGCGGGCAGGCACTTTGAATTGGATCGACAGTACGGCCTTTTATGATACAGGAGTGTGCTTACAGCTTTGCTAGTGCTATGCAGGTGCCTTCAAAGTCACTTAAAATCTTGTTGGGCAAGCACAAACACCATGCATAAACCATGGCAGCACAAATAAAATGAGGGAAGCTGACCACATGTTTATCAGTACAGAGAGAGCTCTAATGAGAAATCAGCATGCTGAGAGAAAAATCAGGTGGCTCATCATTTTAGGGGAATGGTTCCATGGAGCAATTGACTTTGAAGATGATCTATCAGTTAGGATTGTGTTTGGCCATAAATAATAGAAAAATCCAATTCTAGGTGGTTTTTTTTCCCCATAGAATAAGAATTCTGATCCTGGCTCAGCATCTCAGAAGCATCATGATCTGCCTTTTTCAGTTCCTTAACATTTTCCTTAGGCTCTTCTGCATGTGAAGGAAGGGCGGCGCCATATGTGAAGCATCAGGTATTTTGCCATAGTGCAAAGATGCAGTGTTATGGATGACTAGTATTAGAATCACTTGATACACTTGTTAAAAACACAAATTCCTGAGCCCTCTACCAACCCTGCTGAATTTTAAGGAATAGGGGATGAGGTCCTGGACGCTATGTGTTCAGCAAGCTCCCCAAATGCTTCTTGGGTCCACACAACTTTGGGAAATGACAGAGTTCTAGCTTGTGTATATGCAGGGCATGATTTCATTGCATCCTGGTAGTGGGTGAGGAATAAAAGAGTCTGTAATAGTCGCAGATCTTGGGGCTATCCAGGAGCATTTCAAGTGATCAGTAGGGACAGCTGTCTTGTCTAAGGCGATGACACTCAGGGTGTGGTCTGTCTGTTGGCTACTGGATTGGAAGGTGTTTGTTACCAGTGTGTCATGTGAGAAAGAGCTGGCACCAGAATGTGAATTAATTACCTCACTAAATACAATGTTTAATTCAGGTGATATATTTTCAGCAGCCAAACTTGTTCGATGAAGGAAGAAGGAGGTTGGTTTACAGTCTGGCAAATGCTCATTATTTCTTTGCAGATAGGCCATTTGTTTAGTACTATTCAAAGGCACAGTAGACATGTGTTCTTTTCAAAGGCCTAAGAAATGCAAAATATTTTGGAAAAATGGTCCAAAATTATGAAAAGGGATTCCAAAATCAATATTAATGAATGTTTAACTGTCTAGAAAATGTAGTGGTGGGTTTACAAGTCAAAATAGTCAACTGTAACTCAATTCAGATAGCTCTCTATAAATTATAATTCATGTGGAACATGGGAGCACTTTAAAATGTAGGATATATAATGGCAGAAGTATTCAAAAGTCAGAATGCCTGAGGCCTCGAGGGGCTTACAATGGCCGAGCCCACAGTTTCAGTTCGCATTGGATAATGGCAGCATCGATGGGGGTGGTGGTGAAGGCCCTGGAGTCCATGGTCAGGGAGGACCTGTGGACTGTGGAGGCTATGGAAATGGTGGTGGCGGTGGCTGGGGAGAATTTTGTGTTTTTCTCTGAATTGTCGCTTAGAAGAAGCTTCTGTTTTGTAATAAATGGCATGTCAAAAATTAAACTGGGAGTGGAGGTGGTGCAAGCTTCCCACATGGGAGATCCTAGGTTTGGTCCCTGGTGCTTCCTAAGAACAAACAAACAAAACAACAACAAGCAAACAAACAAAAGAAACAACTCAAGGTACCTGATGGGGCTCAGTGCTTGAGTGCTGCCTTCCCACATACAAGGTCCTGGGTTCATTCCCGGCCCTGGTAACATAAAACAAATGAATAAATAAATAAAATAAAAATAAATTAATAAATTATAAATTGTTATTCACAGAGTATGCCCATGCTTCTCAGGAAAGCGACTCTGTGGGGAGTGTGAAGTTGTTTCTAGTCTCGAACAGTTGTGTGAACACATGCCTAGGAGACCCTTTGGGAAGGAGCTTAGCAGTTAGCCTCCATGTGGGAAGGAAACTTCCTTAGTAGGAGAGGAGAAGGCCAGATGGGGAAGAAGCCAAAACCTAGGTCACTACAGAGCATGGCCCCGACACTTGTTTCATCTGTTAACAGGGGATCCATGCGACACAGGTAATTATGGTAATAGCTAGTGTGTATTGAGATTTTTTATGGTTTTCCAGGTATTTTACATGCAATATATTATTTAATCCTTACAACACCCTGGTGACTAGGTTTTAGTGTTTAATTTTACCTCTATTTCACTGATGTGGAAAACTGTGACTCAAAAATCAAGCAACTTACCTAAATTCACATAATAGGTGGCTATGGGGGATTGAATTGTACACCCCATTTTGGACATGGTCTTGGTCTACATTCTTGTGGGTGTGGGCCCATTGTAAATAAGAGCTCTTCAAGATGGTACTTCTGTTAATTTGTGGTCCCACTGAATCAGGTTGGGATTTAATCTGGAGTCTTCATAAGTAGCGTGAAAGTCAGATGGAGTAGGAAGCCACAGGAGAGTGAATTCAATGGAACTCAAGAGAGAGAGGAGAAGCTGCTGCCCTGTGCATTGCCATGAAACAGAAAAGCCAAGGAACCCCAGAGATATCTGGCCAGCCAGAAGACACTGCTCTGGGAGGAAGGAGACCTTCTCGCTACTGGAACTGAGAACCAAAATATACCTGTTATTAAGCCAATGTGTTTTATAGTATGTGTTTTTTCACCTGGGAAACGAAAACAGTGGCAGAGCTGGCATATGAACCTAAATCTGCCTGACTGGAGAGCTTTGCTCTAAGCCAGGAAGCTATACATCCACCCCCAAGGCACTGAAGCTCTAAAGGTATGTTGCTACTTTTTCCCACCTTGTTTTCACGTCTAAAGACCACTTGTGGAATTTACCTGACTGTGCCATAAATATTTGTAAATGAGTGGTTGCCTTGAGAGAAAGGTGAGTGTTTTATTCAGGATAAGCTGCACTTTCCTTTTAAAGGTTAGACATTTTGACTTCTTGAGTGTCGTGTTTACTGATGCTCTATGCCGCCAAGCAAGAGTGAAATTCTTGCTTATGTTTATGGTTTTTCAGATGTGGCAAAACCAATGAATTTATTTGATCAATTAATTTATTGTAAACTCACAAAGTTACAGGAAAAAGTAATTTTTAAATATCAAATCTCTGGTTGGACTTATATCTCTTTCATTGGATTATTTTCAAGGAGTGGAAGTAGTTTTAAATGTCATGTACTCAGAGGAAGCCATCTAAATCCAAGAGAAGGAAGACATGGGAACTGAATTTGACATTTATTAGTTATTGTCCCCAGGTAAAGCAGTTGACTTTAGAAAGCATTGTTGCAACTTGACAATTGTTTGCGTCCTTCCAGCTATTAATTTCAAAACGTCAATAATTGGAATCCATCTCTGGGCTTGCAAATATTTGTGTAAAAATGTAAGTTTACATCTTAATTACATGAGTTGGTTTGGAATTTAGGTTAGAGAATGCACATTGTATCTGTAAGGATTTTCACTAAAAAGAAGTTAGAACTTGTGAAAATCGAAAGCTTTAAGTTTACCTCTTTTGTATGCTGTTTTGTGACTGCCGGTGATTTACAAGGGGAATATTTCAACATCAGTATTATTTTAAAGTCAAATTTGGAAACCTATCTAAAAACAACATTTGTCTTAGATGTTTTATAGATTTCCATTTATTTGCAGCTATTTCTCCCTAAGTAATGGAATGATAATATCCATAATGCTGTGGAATGGTAGAACTGCTATATATATAAAGAATTACATACACATAAATGACTTTAAGGTGGATGTAATTTATGGAACCTTATATTTGTATAAGTAACTTAATTTTGCATATTTCACACATATCATATCATGGATTGAAAAGCTTAGTAAATTGAGACTTAGGTTAAGTGCCTTGTCCAAGTACCTCCATCTCCAACACATAATGGTTTTGGGGTTGGTCCCAAGCTTTAGGGCCCCATGAGATTCTCAGACTGCATTAGGGCAGCATGAAGTCCCCATATGCTGGATCCATTGTGAGGGCTTATTTCCTGATTATGATCTGGCAATCTTAGCAAATGAAGTGCATCTTTTTGGTAGTGTTGTATTTAATTTTATAACTGCTTGATTTTTTGAATGAAAGATAAGTAGAAAACTTTGAATGAGTACAAGGAATTATCAGAAAGTATACAACAGGCTGAGGATTAAGATGAGGAAAACTGAAGAAAAGGTTGGCTTTATGACAACTAATAAAAGCAGGAGAAAGGCTTGACACCTACTGAAAGACTAGAAAAGGCATTAAAAAAAAAAGAAAGCTCATTTTGTTATGTGAAAGGATGGGTGTGATCTATGTAGATGTGAGGATGAAGAAAACCATGTGTTTATCTACAGAGAATGCTTTCTCAGCAAGCCTAAAGGACACTGATGCAGAGAGGAGGACTCCAACATTGCACCCAAATAGCTCATTCCATGGTGGGGATGGAGGGCTGTAAATATGGCACCAAGAATGGATTCCAACGATTGTGGAGACAGGCTACATGCTGTAACCTGATCTTCTCATAAGACTGTCTGGTTCTTATGAGCCATTGTTCTTTTACATAAGAACACTTTGCAGATCAGACAGAGCTGAGCCAAAAGTACATAAATTTCGGCATTGCTAAAGTTATTGTCTCCTTGGAAAACCCAATAATATCTAGTAGTACTAGAAGCCCTCACTTGACAAGTTTAAATACATTCTATGAAGAGAAATGTTTTTTGAATGTGCTGTGATGAAAGACCACAAACATTCAAGGCGAGTTTGATTCATGCCATATTTTGCCATTTTACTTAAGATGTGTCTTTCTGCCTCAACAGTTTATGAACCTGTTCTAGGGAAACAGGTTTCATAAAAAATGTAGCTACAAAGCAGAAAGAGGAAAACCGAACCCAGACTTTGAAATTCTCTTTTTTGAGAAGGGGGTTTTTGAAAGTTGTTGGATTATACTGTGAAAAGGCAATACTTGATCCATTTTCAGGGCAAACAGGTATCTGAAAGCCCAGAGATTTAGGAAACTGAGAGAACACACCATTTTCTTCCAAAATTTATTCAAAGGTACACTGACCTTTGTGTTTGGATTTAAACAGAAAGATTAATGCTCCAAAGAATAATGCCACAAATTACGTTGGTTTTCTAAGGAACCAGCTGCACATTGCTACTTGAAAGCCAAGTCTTAAGGATCAGATGTCACCTGCTTGACACCATAAAGAAGGCTCCCCCAAAGCCCACACGGGCACAACTCATCACCCATTTTGGCCTGTGAACTATTAGAGAAAGAGAGGAACAGCTTTCCTGATATCAAGCAGATAGATCAGAATGTTTGCGGGAAATTGAATTCTACGTTGTAGTAACTTATGCAATATGCATGGCAATAAGTCGTTTTTTAGCTTGGTACATTTTGGTTATAGAACACATTTGAAAGCAACTCTTAAGTCATTTGAGATGTTAGGCATAAAATATATATTGCCTGTGGCATTAGCTGGTCTTAATGAAGCCAGGCTGGAGAGGCAGCAAAGCTGAATAGGCAGGGTATTAAGGGATTTGGGGGAACAGATTACCAATACACTTTAGGGAACCAAAGTTTGGGTTTCTAATGAAAGAAAGTTTTAACTTCCTTTTCCAAAAAGAATAACTTGGGTGGGATTTAAGCTATTATATTTCAGAGTACTCAGGGTACATATGGAAGGGTCATTGGGAGGTACTTTTTCAGGAGCTGGGGTCTCCTCAACATGTCTCTCCCAGCAGCTGGAAATCCTGCCAGGGACTTGGAAGAAGCAGAATCTGCTCTCACTGAAGTTCTCTATGAGGTTCTCTGATGGGGACAATTCAAGATCTCTAATGGGTTCAATCGTGTCCCCCTAAAAGATGACATGGTCAAGCTCTAACTACCAGCTCCATGAATGTGGCTATTTGGGAATAGCTTGAAGGTGTGGTTAATTAAGGTGAGGCCAACCTGGATTAGGTTGGTCCCTAATCCACTAGGACTTTGCCCTTAGGAAGAGGAGGAGAATTTGATACAGATGGACAGACACACGCTGGGGAAGAACACCCTTTGAAGATGGGATTCGAGTTATGCATCTATAAGCCAAGGAGTACTAAGGATCGCCAGCAGACACCAGAAGCCAGAAGAGACAAGGAGGACCTCTTCCTTACAGGTTTCAGATGGAGCACGGCCCTGCTGCACTGTGATTTGGGACTTCTAGCTTCCAGAACTGTGAGAGAGCACATTTCTTTCGTTAAGTCACCCAGTATGTGGTACGTTGTTATGGCGGCCCCAGGAAAGTAGGACAGGGTCTAATCACCAATCTCACAGGAGCCTACCCTGCTTGAGTGCTCACGGTGTCAGGCTCCACATGAGGAGCATGGTGAGCCCTCGTCTAATCCTCACCACAACTCTGAGACACAGACAACACTCGGACCCCATTTTGTGCATGAGGAAACTGAGCCCTGGAAAGTTAAGATATTGGCAGAGCCAGGGTCAAACTTCCATCTGGAATGCCAAAGCCTGCCCTGAACTGCTGTGTTCTTCCATTTCCTTCCACGATGGCTGGAAGACTTAAACATACAGGTTCTGGGGAGTCAGACTGGCCTGGGGAGGGCGCAGACTTCTACTGAGTGGGAGCCTGGCTTTCACAAACTCTGCAAGACCTCCCTGTCCCTGCCCAGTGTTTCTTTGTCACTCGCGGAGACCCCTGAAACCCCGGAGCTGGTGAAGATGCTGCTGTTGCTGGCTGGAATCTGCCGCCTTGGCCTCCAGTGTCCTGGGTAGGTGGACCCTAAGCTACTGCATACGTTTCCCTCCTGTGTGAGCGAGCATCATGCCTCGGGCATGGAGGGACAGGGAGGAAATGAACTTCTTCAAATTCCACTGATTTGACCACTGCTTTATTGGGTGGCTTCCATGGGTAAAGGCTGGTACTAGACCTTGAATACACAAAAATAAGACAGCTCTTACGCAAGGTAGGGAAAGAAAACATTGAACAGCAGCTTTCAAGCACTTGCTCTGGGGTTGGAGCACATTCACTTATCTTTTTTGACCTTAAGTTCCTCATGTCATGAACAGTAATAAAATACATTTGCAGGATTTTTAAATGATTAATTAATTATATTTTAATTGTGGTAAAATATGCATAACATAAAAATAATTTTAACCATTTTAAGTGGGCAATTATTTGACATTAAGTACATTTACAATGCTGTTTAACTTTTGCCACTACCTATTTCCAGATTATTTTCATCATCCTCAAACAAAACTCATCTTCATTTAGCAATAACTCCCCGTTCCCTCCTCCCCTCACCCCTGGTCACCACTTCTTTGTTTTCTTTCTCTATGAATTTGCTTATTCTAAGTGTTTCATATAAGAGAAGTCATACAATATTGGATCTTTTGTGCCTGATATTTCATTCCACAAAATGTCTTCAGGGGTCATGCATATTTTAGCATGTACCGGCACTTTACTTCTTTTTATGGCTGAATAATATTCCATTGCATGTGTAAACCACATTTTGTTTTCTCATTCATCTGGTGATGGACACTTGAGTTGTATCCACATTTTGTCTATTTTGAATAATGCTGCAATGAACATTTGTTTACAGATGTCTGTCTTGCATTCTTGATTGCAATTCTCTTGAGTATTTATCTGAGAGTGGAATTACTGGTCATAAGGTAATTCTATGCTTAACATTCTGAGAAACTGCCAAACTGTTTTCCACATTGGCTGCACCATTTTACATTACCACCATCAATGTACAAGGGTTCCTATAACTTATTGTCGTTTTCAGTTTTTTAAAAATAATTTGCATTTCTTTAAAGGCTAATGATGTTGAGTATTTTTTCTTATCCTTATCCTTGTTGGCCATTTGCATAAATTCTTTGGAGATATTTCTAATCAAATCCTTGGCCAATTTTTTAATTGGGTTGTTTGTCTTTTTGTTGTTGAGTTATAGGAGTTCTTTATATATTCTGGATATTAAACCCTTATCAGATATATGATTTCCAAAATTGTTTTCCTATTCTGTGGAGTGCCTTTTCATTTTTAAAATGATGTCTTTTTATGTACAGAAGTTTTTAATTTTGATGAAGTATATTTTATCTATTTTTTTCTTTTTTTGCTTATGCTTTTGTGTAAAGTCTAAAATTCCTTTGCTTACTACAAGTGCCTGAAGATATTTCCCTGTGTTCTCTTGCAATAACTGTTAGAATGAGCTCTTGTATTCAGGTCTTCAATCCATTTTTAATTAATATTTGAATAGGGAGAGAGCTAAGGGTCCACATTCATTCTTTTGCAAGTGGATTATCATTTGTTGAAGAGGCTATTCTTCTCCATTGATATCTCTGGGCTTTCAATTCTATTCCACTAATCTGTGTCTCCATCCTTATGCCAGTACCACACTGTTTTAATTGCTGTAGCTTTTTAGTAAGTTGTGAAAACAGGAAGTGTAAGACTTGTTTTAAGGATTAATTTAATTCATGTATTTAAAATTTCCATCACAATACTGACAATATAACAAATTTCCTCCCTCCCTCCCTCCCTCCCTCCCTCTCTCTCTTTCATTAAATATTTTTTAATGGCAAACAACTGGCATCTTTTCAACCGCAAAATAACTTAGAGTTTTAAGAAACCATGAAAGGGTTATCCCTCTAGTGGATATGTAAAATAAGCTTCTTAAATGTACAGAGCTTACTATATTGATGCCATCTGGTTCTGCTAGCTTGTCCTGTACTGTAAAGTTATGACTTTCTATTTAATTGTTGTTGCAGGTCTCATTCCACCCCCTGCCTAAGTAGGGCTTTTATGAGAACTGGGATAACTTAGAATAGATGAATACATGCATAGCTTGTAATAACCGGAGAGATTAGATTACCTCCAAGAAGGCAAAGGACTTGAGAGGAGACTACAATCAAAGATCTGATAAAGAGACCATTTGGCCATATGGATCTCAGAAACCTTCCTCTAATAATGAATAGCAGAAGGAAAGCTTTTGTTATTTTGGAGAAGTTACCATATTTTCTCTCTGATACTCATGGAGTACAGCACTGCTAAGGAAAATGTGGCAAGTTCTATCTCTGACTTCTGGAGTCAGTACCAATGAAGACTTTCCTGGTTTTAGCACAGACAGTTTTACAAATTAGGAAATCCCTCAGTTCCTGGGAACCCTCTTTGTTTTTGACATTCCCAGGCTGTGGAATGTGTTGTGTGGTTTGGTGGGAGTGGAGAAGAGTGGAGAAAAAGAAAATATACCGACATCTGGCTACTACTTCTGTGACAAATTTCCTTTGCTTATGAAGACTTGAGTCGTGTGGATTAAGGCTCACCCTCATTCAATTTGGCCTCATCTAAATAGGATCTTTGGAGATCCTTTCACAAAGGAATCCATGTGTTAACTAATAAATAGCATCAATGGCCCTGTTTCAAATGGGTTCACACCCACAGGATCAGGGGTTAATCCTCAATACTACCCCACTAAAATGTGCTTGTCTTGTGGCCTAAGCCAGTATTTCTCAAACTTCTCATACATTGACCTGCTTCTGCATTGACTGGGGATCTTGTTAAAATACAGATTCTCATAGAGTGATTCTTGGATGGGGATAAGACAATGTATTTCTAGCAAGTTCTAGGAGTATTCCAGGGATCTACTCTCAACGCCCTCTGAAGAACTTCAGTTGGGATGAGGGGAAAGATTTCTAGCAGATATTCAGAACAGAGAAAGTGAGTGATCATGGACTTGAACCCATCATGGCAATCTCGATACCTGCTTGGACTCAGTGCTGATGGGCTTCTGTGTAGTCCTCATAGCTCCCTCAACACTCAGGCCATGGAGGGATAAGCATGAGCTGGGTCTGTGAGCAGCAAAAACAAAACCTCAGCTGCAGGCACATATGCTAATGATCATTAATAAGCCCATTTCATGATCTGATTTCTCTGTCCATCTCACATAACATCGTTAGCCAGACAGATTGCATTGAGCTGTTTACTCTAATTAGCACTATGAGCTTGAGCCTGATGAGCTGCAGACAGAATTTCAGAAATAGAAAGGACTTTGGGTTGATAAAGACCAGTCCTGCTATTTTTCAGGTGGAGAAACAGCTACCAGGGAGGCAGCTGCTTTCATCAGGGCTCTAGAGCTGGGGCTGGCCCTTGATGAGCTGAAAGTCTGGCACTTTCTTTTACTCTACTGCTACAGTTTGTGGAAGTGGCAAGACACTTTATTTTGTGATAATAAGAAAACTTCTCCTTTAATCTTCAGCTGCTAGATCAAAGCAATGGAAGAAGAGACCAAGACAATTATAAAAGGAGGAAACACAAGGCCATGAGCAGGGTTGAGGGTCCGTAGAGTTGGCATAGGAGTCGCCTGTGCAGTTGTGATGGGGAGATGCTGGAAAGGTTGACTCAGCCATCTCCTACCTCCATTTCTCCATATTGATGTCATTTTCACTTTCTCCACTGGAAATGCCTAATTCAGTTAAAGTAGAATACCATGTTAAAAATCAAATAACAGGAGGTTATTAAGGGAAAATGAGGCTTCAACTGTTATTCAATGCTCAGTGTAAAGCACTTGAAAAATCCCTTTCCCACCTATGAGGGAACTACCTCAGAAACTGACTTGGCTGGTCATCTCCAGAGTGAAGGGTGCTTCACAGGTTCTTCAGTGGAGGATGGCATTACTATTAGCCCTGTGAGGAAACAGCTTGAGTAAATAGGTCATGGTCACTTAGCTTCTAAGTGGCAGAGCCAGGGTTTCCACTTAAAGTCTGTGTTTTTCTACCATAAAATGCTGTTTCTCCTGAGATCAAGTTTGGAGGAAAGATGAAGAGGCTAGAGCACAGGTCATCGCCCCAGTAGAATTTAGGGGGCAGTGGAAGGGCCCTGGTGCTGGAGGGGTCACCAGTGCTTTGAGCACCAGGGCCATGCAGTTGCTGTCTCTTGGTCTGCTATATACCTCCGTTTATATTACTGTCTCCCCAACTTAATTTCAAAACCATTGTCAATCCATAGCATCTCCTTTTAACAAGTTGTAGATCAATAGAGACTATTAGAAGCCATAGGATGAAAAATGATAGAGCATAAATTTCAAAATCAGATACTATTGAACTCTAAATCCCCTTTTCTATCTCTAGTTGTGCAACCTAGGACAGATTCAGAACACATGCCAGCCTTTTATTTCCATTTGTAAACAAGGGACTATGATATTTGCCTTGCAAACTCTTTGGCGGGGGGGGATTAAATGCAATTATTTATGGAAAGTGGATGACAAAGGGCAGTACATGTAGTAGCTGCATTCTGACCACAGTGAGTTCCAGTGGATATTAAGAAAAGTCTTAATTATGGGGTATTAAAAATGCAATGTTATAACTTTTCAGAAGAGTGATTGCTCTGGAAGAGCTTTCTATGTAGTGATGTTAAGGCGTACTTTGATAACTATTTGGAAACGGATAGTATTAGTGCATCAAGGGTAGCTGAGCTTTTAAGGTGCGTAATCCAATTTGTTGCCCGTTTTATTTATGGCATGGTTGGTTTAGCACTCTTTCTTCAAGATAACATTAAGCAGCATTTCTCAGCTGGGGGTGCTTTAGCGCCCCCTCCTCAGATAACTTTTGGTGATGGCTGGAGACAATTTTAGTTGTCATGATCAATAGATACTGCTACTGGCATCTAATGGGTGGAAACCAGGGATGATGTTAAATATTCCACAATGCACAGGACCGCCCCCTGACAAAGAATTACCCAGGCCAAAATGTCGACGGTCCTGCCCAGAAGTAAATCAGCCACATACTGAGTTATCCACATTTCCTTCAGTTCGTAGCATGTACATTAATGAACCTTAGGGAACTTTTTCCTATGGGATTTATCTATTTAAACTTTATTTTAGTTTGAGCTACACATGATACTACATATCACCTTGGGAAGTGAGGAAAACGATTGACAGGTACCTCTTAGATAGTAAAGAGCTGAAAATAGTTATTCACTGAATTTTTTTTACATATAGCTATATCTCAGGCAAACTGAATTAGAACCTTGACATTTTCAGACCTTCAAGAACAAACTTGCAAATATCACTTTGGTTGTATTTTCCACATTTGTTGGGACAATTGGATGAGGATTCATATCAAGTAAGACAAACAAAGCCATGTTTAGATGTGAACACTGGGCTGTTTACTAGGTTTGCACACTGTTTTCCAGACACTGAGATTAAATTTGTGCTTTAACAACATTTCGTGTTGCAAGTACCATGAATGATTGAGATTCTTTCCAAATTGAGGGGATTTGTAACACCAGAAACCACTGTATTGGGAAAACTGTTTTGAAAAAAAAAAATGCAGAATCGCATGAGAAAAATAATTTCAATCGTATGGCCAATGAAAATAATTTTCCAGGCACTTGGTATCTCAAAATACCGTACTGATTTAGATGGGTTACACAAAACCATATGAACTATTGATATATAGTTATTAATCTCAAGGATATTATAATGTAATCATGGAGAAAATCCAATTTCATGATTTACTCCCATCTAAATTCAACAAACATCTTTTTGCATTCCTATGGCGTGCTAAGTTCTGTGGATAATGCAGGCAGCTCAATTTTCATTGTCCCTTGCCTCATCATGTTTTCATCCCGTGGAGCAGTCAGCCTTTGAGTGTGCAATTACACGTGTGAGGGGGGGTGAGGATGTATTAGCATTACATGGTGCTAATAATCATGAGGGCAATATAAAGAATAGCACGGGCACTCATGCAACCCTTCTAAATGAAAGACACAGAAGGTCCAAGCAGTGAATTGAGAACAGCAGGTGGTCCTTGTGTGCTAGATACGACCAGGATGCTGTAAAAAAAGGACGTGTCTTTAACACGTCTTAGATGTGGGGAGGGAATAAAAATGGACAATTAGGTAAGAAGGGTAATTTTGATCTGAATCCAACTGCATATTTCCTGCAGGAGAAGCTGAGTTGATTGGAGAAAAAAAAAATCCTATAGAGCAATCCTGAAGCTGGTGACTATGAGATTTTATTTGCACGCCCCCCCTGCATTCCTACCCCCCTGCACACACTGCAGTGAATTGAACACTGTTTTTCATCTTGGCAAAAGCCAGGAGAAATACGATGTTTGAATTGTGACAACATTTCCTGTCCCAGTAAACACAACTTCACTGGAGAGATACTGCCTTTGATCTATGCAGCACGGAAATTCGTGAAAGTGGTGCTGACACCAGAACTCTACCTTTCCCTTAGGGATATCTGCTGTTACATGCAGAACATTAGGCTAAACAAGCTTCATTTATTTTCTAAATTTGGGGGTATGTCTTATTTTCCCCAAGTTGAAATCAGAATTTCAAAATACCTTTTTTTTTTTTTTTTGTTCAAGGACCAGACGAAAGCAGCATTTTGCCAGAATTTGAATTTTGCTTCACAGCAGCCAGCAGCAAGCATGTGCCATAGTCTTTTTTGAATGCAAAGACATATTTAAAATAGAACAAGAGTATTTTCTAGGCAGTTTTAGAGAAACATTTGGAACTGAGAGTCACTGACTCTTCCCTCTTTTCCTGTTCCACGACTGGCATTTGCCACCATTGACATTCTCAAGAGATAGTGATTCAGCTGAAAAAATTAATACAAACTTAATATCTAGCACCATCTCCAAGAGCTCTTAACAATGCTTTGAAAAGAATCTGTTTTTCAGGGGCAGAACGATAAGGAGACAGAGAACAGGGAATCTTGGGCGTCTTCTTTCTCTCCCTTCCTGATTTAGACGGTAGGGCCAAGTGAAATCAAATCTGGAAGCAATTAATTCGTTCTTTATTCAGATCCTTATTGAGGACTCAATTAATGGCCTGCTGAATCTGAACTTGCTCAATTACATTCCCTGGACCATTGCTAAAAATGTAAATAGCTTTAATTAGTTTCTATTGAAAAACATAAATAATGTAATTATTGACTTTCTTGGATTTACATTTCGATTATTGGAAATAGTCAGGCCTGCGGTTTTCTGCTGAATCACTGTGGTATGGCTTTTTAAAGAGCTCCCTGGTCTGTCACACGAGGTACTGCTAAAAGTTGGGCTGGCCTTGGAGTTGCGACCTTCACAGTTTAATCTGATGTCGGCTCATCATGGGAAAAAAGAATCTAAATTTCTGTTTTCTGTTGTTCTTTGACCTTAAACAAGACTCTACCCCTTGTCTCAAAAATCATCACTCATGTGAATTGGACTCCACGTATTTTGTAAGGTTGGCTGAATGCAGCAAGCTTGTCAAGGTGTCAGCCAAACCATCTCATGTCTGCTAGTGGCACAGAATACTGACGCCTGACCTTTCTGCTTGACAGACACTCAGCTCTTACCCTGCCTGCTAGTTTCAGGTATTTCATCCTAGTTCATCTGTGCTCTAGTACATCACCCAGCTAGCGACTGGTGCACTCTCCGAGACAAATGTTTGGTTAGAATGTCAGAATTTAAGCTTTCCAACGGAGCCTGACTGTGCTCCTGAAGTTCAGACTCCGGTTTTCAAAGCTGATTAATAGGGAAGCGGCTGTGGCTCAATCAGTAGGGCTCCCGTTTACCATATGGGAGGCCCTGGGTTCGGTTCCCGGGGCCTCCTGGTGAAGGCAAGCCCGCCCGTACGGCGTGGTTAGCTGACCCAGCGAGCACAAGCAGCAAGGGGGGGGATAAATGAATAAATAAATAAAATCTTTAAAAAAAAAAAAAAAAAAAAGCTGATTAATAACCATCTAAAGGCATTTTCAGACTGTGAGCTAACCATCCACCCACCACAACCTGCCTTGCTATTTTTCTTTCCTCTAAAACCCTCTAGTAAGCTCTCAAGGGCATGCCCATTGTTCAACAGCCTCCCTCCCCGCCCCCCGGCACAATTCCTTTCCAAAGATGCTGTGCATTTATCTGGGAAATAAGTATATTATCAACTTGCAGGCGTGATTTCAGCATTGAAAACCATAGTTAGGAAATATATTCTGCATCTTGCAACCGAGGTAATCCAGGACTTCAGTCTCAGTTGCAAAGAAATGCAGGTACAGAAGTGTTTTGATAAATGAATCTGTGCCTTCACAGATCAGGGTCCCTCCTTCAAGGCTGCACACACTTTACTTCTCTGAAGATGGAGCCAAAGATATTTCACAGAGACAGCCGAGTTTATGAGAAAAGAAGGGGTGATAAACTCCTGTCTTGTCTTGAAAAGCACTGATAAGCCATGTTTTTCTTGCTTGCAGTTTTGGAGCTGGACATCTGCAGCTCATTAGTTATCCACAACTGTCATTCGAATCAATTAATTGAAAGAATTAAAGTACATTTTTAGGAGAAAAATAAATTTAGTCTCCCTCATTTTCTTTTAAGCCATCATTGGACTGAGAAGATTTCAACTGCAAAGATCCCTGCATTATTTAAAATCTTTTGTCTTGATCATATCACTGTAGTTTTTATTTCCAGAGAGTTACTATCTAGTATTTCATTGTGACTGAAAAATGCAATTTCTTCTTCTCTGTCTCTTTCTTTCCTTCTCCCTATCTCTCAGCCTTTCCCATATTCCACCCCCCCCCCTCGCCCTACCCCCTTCCCTCAATAGTGTTGTGTTTCATCATGATCTTAGATTACGGTCCAGAACAAAACAAAAATAGCTGTATATTTTGAATTATTAGGAGAAAAAGATACCAAGACCTCCCTTGCCTGCTTCATGTCTACAGGTAAAGAGACGTACATCCCATCTGACATCGCTACAGAGTTCTTTACATTGCCTAGCTTTGTGTTTGAAATGGATCAAACTTCTGGCCCTTTTGCAGTATATTTTCTTAGTGCTTTCACTATCAATGGAATATTAGAACTGGTCGGTTCATAGCATAGACTAAAATCAATAGATCCTTTATCTGTGAAAGAACTAGATCACAGGGTAGTAAAATCAGATTTTTGTGCTTTCAGCTTCTTTTGAAAGAGATAGCATCTACTGGGACACTGTTAGTGTCAAAAGGACTGGCTCATCAATGCTGTGGGAATAAACATGGAGTTGTAAGGATATTAATCACAGATCCTAGTTTCCTTATATACACTGTATATGTGGATATACACACATGCACACTATGTATGCACCATGCCATATGATATGGTACTCTATGCACATATTCTGCTTATCTCTGTGAGAGCAAAAAAAGAAATAATGCCTTTATAGCTAGACCATCCAAATTTAAACAGATTTATCCTCTGGTTTGGTTCTCTGGGCCCTGATTTAGCTGTTGAGCCTGAAGGCAAAATCTGTGAACAAAGGATCTTTAGCACCTCACACAATGGATCTTCAGTATATCACGCTTCACCTCATAGGCTAGGTCAGAAATCAGAGACTTTGAAGCCAAGTCAGAGGTGATTTTGAACTTCTCTGGAACCTGGGGAGATAAGAATAATTCTCAAGGAAGGAAGAGACAAGACTCACCTTTGTGTTCTCTGGAGGGAAGCATAGGCTTCTTGCAAATGTTAATATGTACAATGTCTACCTGTCTGGACCTTACTTCTATGTTTAAGACATTGAGGTGTCCCAACAGCTTACTGGATGGATTCATCCTGACCTGGGAATGCCTACTCTGACTCTTCAATATGCTGTGTGCATTGCCCTAGGGTGCTGTGATGGTTTGAAGCCATATGGATCCCAGATATATGTTGTTATCTAAGCTTATCCATTCCTGTGGGTATAAACCAATTGTAAATAAGGTCTTTTGATTAGATTATCTCAGTTAAGGGCCCTTTGATTAGTTTACTTCAGCTAAGGCCTGGCTCAGCATGGGTCTTAATCCTCTTAGTGGAATCCTTTATAAGAGAATAAAATTCAGATGAAGAGAGAGAAAGCCACAGAAGAAAGAAGGTGGAAGCAATGACATCCAGAAGAGAAGAGAGAGTCCAGCAGACAGCACCACATGCATTGCCATGTGGCAGAGGAGTTCAGGATTGCCAGCAGCCAGTCTTCAGGAATAAGGCGTCATCTTGATGATGCCTTGATTTGGGCATTTTCAAGGCCTCAGAACCGTAAGCTTGTGAGCTAATAAATTCCCATTGTAAAAGCCAACCCATTTCTGGTATATTGCTTTCGGCAGCCTAACAAACTAGAAGAGATGCTTTGGTTTCTTAATGGTAGAATATCTGATAAGACTAGTGTTCATTTATCCAATCCTTCGTCCGTTTATTTTTGGCTCACTCCAGGCTATTTATTGAGCACCACCTATGTGGCAAGTAGTCCTCAAGGCATTGGGGACTCAAGGGAAAACACACTGGTAAATGGAATGGAAACACATCAGCACCTGAGAGGAAGCTCACTGGCGATTGGTGATCTTTGAGAGAGCAATTTAAACTAAAAGGTCTTTGGGAAGGGAGGAAACTACTAATAAATACTGGAAGTACATAGATTGAAATGTGAGAAAAAGACAAAGAATCTGATGAGGCAACTGCATGGGTATACGAGAGTGACAGTTGAAGAGAATGACTGGCCTTTGAAAGAAATCAGTACAGACAGACACACATCATGGGTAGTCACTGAGTTGAAAAAACCATCATATTTTGAGGTGGAGGGCAGAGTAACTGGAAAGACATCTGATAACACAGTTATAAAGGGAAGGAAAAAAGGGAAAAAAGAAAAGAGAAAGGAAAAAAAATGAATATATATAAATATATATATATTTTAAAGGCATTTCCTTTGCTTTTTTGCCCATTTTTTGAATGTCCCAATCCACTAATTATATTTTATTTTGTTTTGTTCTTTGATTATTTGTTTTTTTTCCTTCTCTCTCTTTTTTTTTTTTTTCCCTGAGTTTCCTTATGTTTGTCTCTTGCATGTATGCTTATCACACTTGTTTCTTTTTCCTAGTAAGTGTATTTGATTATTTTATGGACTAAATGTTCATGGAGGATTTGGATCACAGAAGGGTTACAATGGGTACTGCAGGGGATTATTGGGGGGGGTTTCATGGGGATTGGTTCATCCGAATATACATGAAAGTTATACAAAATCATTCAAGGGATCGGGGGATGGGGCATGGTCACGATGGTTGGATAATCACACAATAAATGAGGGAATCTGAATTCCTAGCCTGGAGAGCTCTGTCACAGTCTCCGAGGGAGCAACAATAGTCCTCTGAGTGTAGGGACAGTGCCTGTCAAAATAGGATGACCCACTGATGTGTTTTTGTTTTTTTTTTTGTTTTTTTTTTTTTTTAATTGATGACTACCCTTGTGAGTTTTTGCTCTTGTAAATGAGACTTAGCCTGCAGTTGTGGGGTGCCTAAGGGTTGCCACCTGAGAGCCTCCTTGTTGCTCAAATGTGGCCTCTCTCTAAGCCAAACTCAGCATATGATTGCATTACCTTCCCCCCAACGTGGGACATGACTCCCAGGGATGAGCCTCCCTGGCAACGAGGGATTAATACCAAGTGACAACTGGCAGCTTTGTGCAGTGGCAGTATCGTAGCCAATGAGGTTTATCCGAGGCACGATTATTGCTAATTGAAAACTTTTCCCAAGTGCCAACTAGCAACACAACTGGAAAAAGACCTTGAATAAAAGGGGAAAATGGTAAAGACAAATGAGTTCCAGTGGCTAAGAGACTTCAAAGAGAGTCGGGAGGTCATCCCAGAGGTAACTCTTACGCACACCTCAGTAGGAGCTCATAGAACATCTAAGTGCCTATCACCCCACTCAGTGGGGTTCCTGAGAGCTCCAGAGACACCCTGGTTCTATATAAGGGGGGATAGCCCCAGAGACTGATGCCTTATCAGTGGGTTCTATTTTGGAATCTGTGCTCCTGAGAGTGACAGAATTAGACTCAAATAAGTCCTCCCTGCACATGGTTCACCAGTCCCTTCTATTCAAACCTATATGTGATGCTGGAGTTTTTAGGTATACTTCCAGAGACTGGAGCCTCCCGCCTACCTATGTGCCAGGTGTGCATGAAATCTAGATGGTGCTGCAACTCCTACCCTACAGCTCAATGGACTCATCGAAGTCACCTGGTGAGGAGACAACGATGGGAAATGGCCATCCCAGGGAATGGAGAGGGCCTGCATCTGCAGGCAGGATCATCCCACCCACCATATCCATGGCATATAAGCCCTCTCTCACTTGGAGTTGGAGTGGACATCACCATCCCAGTCCCCTCAGGATTGGGGGAAGAACTATGGACTAGAGTGGACTTGATGGTATTCTCTTGTTCACATATGGTGATTCTAGCAATGCAAGAAATTATAACAATGAGGTGGAGCCAGTGGCCACTTGACACTTTTGGGGTAGGGAGGGGATGAGCAGTTGAAATACAGTGGCTTCTTTGGGAGTTGGAGGTTGTCCTGAGTACTGTTGTGGCAACGGATGTAGGCCATTTTAAATCAGCACACACCACTCAGAACTGAGTGGGAGAGAGTGTGGTCTACAGTGTGAACTGTGGTCTATGGTTGGTGGCAAGGCTCCAGGATGTGTTAGTTTATTGAGGGTGTTGGGCCACACTATGGGAGATGTTTGTGTGGGATGTGATGGGAGGTGTGGGAGGTGGGCAACATGGGAATCCCAGTGGGTTCCATGTAATATTTTGGGTAATCTAAGCACCTCTTAAAATATAGGTATATATATATATATAAACAACATTTTTGTAAGCAAATACACATATATGCATATATATTTATATATCATTTTGCAAATGTTTGTATGTATTGTGAGAATTTTTATTTTTACCCATAATAAAAAATAATAATAATAATAAAAAAAAAAACCATCATATTTTGAGGTGGAGGGCAGAGTAACTGGAAAGACACTTTTTTTCTCATAAAAGAAAAGAACAGGGTCCTCAAAATAAGATGCTTCCATTGAGAATTATGCAGGTTCCTTGTTACCATGGGAATCCCTCCGTCTACTGAGAATGCAGGGCTCCATTTCTGATTCATGAGAGAGTTGTCAGACTAAACTCAAGCAGGTGAAGACTGAATACATTTTTTGTTATCAATATTGTATGGATAATATTTTTAAGGAAAATATTGTGCTTTTTAGGAACTGCTTAATACTTGTTACTTTCCATTTTTTTAAACAAAATTCAGCAAATATATCTGGTAACATAAATGTGGTTGAAAGAACCACATTTAAGATGAGAAACAATTATGCCATTTATTTAGAAAAATCTCCAATGAACCCTCCTTTAGAGACATGCTTGTATTTAGAAACCAAGAGAAATTAATGAATATTTTCTATTATAATGTGGGGGAACATATTTAAAAAAAAATAATAGCTACTCTTTATTACTGTATCTATCACTGGTCTAGTTTCAGCTAAAGGAAATTGAGTTAGAAGTAATAAGTATTTTTCAGGGTAACAAGTATCTTTCAGTAGAAATAGTCTGAATTTCATGTGAATAAGAATTTTTAAGAAATGCCAACTAATGTTTATTGAGCATGTTCATTTGTAAGATGCAATTTCTTTATTATGGAGATGAAAAAATAAATGTTTGAAAGTCATCCTCAAAAGTGAAACAGTTCCCCATGAAAGTGTAGAATGAAAAATGGCCATTTGATTTAGCATAGAAAGATAAGCAGGGATCTTGGAAAATGTTTCAATAGAGTGGTGGAAATATATAAGCCACATGACACAGGCATGAAGGCTATCAAGGGCAGTCGGGAAATCAAGGGGAGTCTTTCAATATGAAAGAGCCAAATTGTCCAGCAGCTCTGAGAGTGCTTTGAAATTTGGCTAGGATGAATTTATAGAGGGTAAGTTCTGCACATGTGCTGTGCATATCAGGAGCAGAGATGTTAGGGAGGTGGTTGATGCATAGCTTGTATTTGGAGGGAAGGTCCCCAGAGCTATGGTGAGGACAATTTTGAAGAGGGTGACTGTATTCGTTTCCTAGGCTGTTCAAACCAATACCATGCAATGAGTCTGGCTAAACAATGGGGATTTATTCACTCATGGTTTAAGCTGTGAAAAAAGTGTAAATCAAGGTATGAGCACAGCAATGCTTTCTTTCCAATGACTGGCATTCTGGGGCTGGCTGCTGGCAATTCTTGGCTCCTCTGTCACGTGGCAAGGCACACGGCAGCGTCTCCTCTTCTCTCCTTTCACTTCAGAATTCAGCTTCTTGCCTCCTGTGGCTTTCTCTCTTTCTATGTCTGAATTTCATTCCACTTCTAAAGAATTCCAGTAATAGGATTAAGACCCACCCTGATTGAGGTGGGCCACACCTTAACTGAAGCAGCCGCATCAACGCGTCCTGTTTACAATGACTCATACCCATAGGAATGGATTAACTTAAAGTACATGTTTTTATTGGATACTTACAGCTTTAAACCACTAAAGTGGCCAAAGGCACTATGATGTTGAGAGTTTCTATGGGAATGATAGAGATTTATGGTGATATGGAAAGAGTGTGCTCTTTTGGTTCAGATAGATATATGAGTTCAAGTTCTAGCTCTGCAGTTTATATGCTGTACAACTTTGGTTGCATGACTTCTCTATCTTTCAGAAACAGAGAAATGGAGATAATAATACCTAATGTAATGAGATAATGTAAGTGAAGTGCCTCCTGCATGGTGAGAGCTGAGTGTCTTCTAGATCTTCCTTGTCCAATATGGTAGCCAATGGACTAACGTGGCTATTGAACACTTGTAATTTGGCTAGTACTACATATAGAAATGATGATACTTTGAATATATTTCATTAAATAAAATATATTAAAATTAATTTCAGCTATTCCCTTTTATTATTTTAATGTGGCTTTTTGAAAATTAAAAATCACATATTTGACTTCACTATATTTTTATTGGACAGTGCTATTGTAGACAGTCTCATTACTTGAAAGGGGCTGATGACCTGGAGTAAGATGACAACACTGATCAGAACTCCCAACAAACTAGAGAATAAGCTAAAAGAACTCTCTGGAAAAACTAGATGTATGAAGGGGGTGGCAGAGAAATTAGAGATGGACAGGAGGAGTGGAAGTAGATGTTTAAAACAATGATGGGAAAAATGCTAGCATGATCAATATCATTGACTGCAGCTGAGTAGAAGTCACTGTTCTTTATTCATAGTGTCTGGGAGGGTGGGGTGAGAGCACTCTATTTTCTTACTTCCCTGCATCCGAGTGAGTCTAAAAAGGAAGCTCTTTGGGCAGTGGGTTCTTAATTTAGAGGGCCTACAAAAGTGTGTTTGTGAAGTATCCAGGGTCGACTGGATCTGGTTTTCTTTGGGAACAGGCAAGTTAGTGGTAGGTAAGACCCTACCCAAAGAGGCATAGACGGCTTCTGGAGTGGGTGCTGGGGTAGTGGGGACTCCAGAATCAACATGCCTAACACAGACATCCTCTGGGGGCTCCAACCCATTCATCCAAGGGCATGCTCATGGGCAGGAGCCCTCAATCTGACACTGTAGCATAGGTCTTACCACATGGTTTGTACGTTGCCTTGTGAAGCCTTTTATCAGTAAGTAAATGGGAAGAGGTTTCATGCAGTTCTCTTTTTAAATGACATTGGGAAACAGTATTTTGGGGAAACTCTGATGAAAGAGGAAAACTTAGATTACAGAAAAATGTAATGAAAATATCTAGTTTATAGATCATTTCTAAAGACCTACTGAAAGACCAAGGGAGGATGAAATTGAGAAGAGGGACACAAATGCACTTTACACCCGATGCAGTTTGGTTTATAAGCTCAGCTTGAATGCCTACTCCTTGTTTTCAAGATTTTATTGCCATTTTTTTCCTCTCCCGGCTTGAAGTCATTATCATTCTCTCAAGCCCAGATGGCTAGCCTTGGCTTGTTTTAGTTTAATTTTTGGTTGTGTGAAAAGCCACTCCAACACCTCCTCTGAAACCTCTGCAGTCCCAACCCACCTCCTTGTTCTCAGCAGGATTTACCCTGTGAATTAGATCCTTAATTGTACCTTCCTCTGTGATGCAGAACCCTTTACCTATGTACTTTTTTGCTAGAGTTTTTGTTTTAAGCTTGTGTCTTTGTCAACGCCATATAATCTAAAAAAAGAACCACAGATAGAATTGATAGAGAAATTTAAATATGTCCCAGAAGTCCCAGAAGTAATCAAAGTGCACAGGGAAATAGCAAATGTTGGGCACCAAGGGAAAAGGCAGAGGAAACTTGAAAAATAGAGTTATATTAGTTATTTCAAGGGGAGTTGAACTGTATATGTCCAAATCTAGTTGGTTCCAATTTACTTGCTATTCCTGATTCCACGAAATTTTTTTCTAGGACCATCTGGGCTAAACATTGCAATGAGACTTTGTGATGTTTTCACCAACTTCTTCGTGTACAGGCGAAATTAAAATGTGAGCTAGCATTGGAACTTCAGCCATCTTATAGTAGATAACTCCGTTTCTCCCCAACAGTGATTGCCATTAATTTCCTATGACAGCTGACAGATGCACCACAGAGTTATACTTGGGGAGTGAGAGTGTGAACTTTGGAGTCAGAGAACACCACGCTGAAATCATGATATTGTCACTGACTTGCTGTATAATCCTGGGCAACTGCCTCAATCTCTCTACATACAATATTCTCAGCTATAGCTGGAGACAATCATTAATGCATTGAGGGGATGTTTTGCACATGGAATGACCATGTAAAATGTGATGCCCCGTGTGCTTGGTAGATAGTGCGTGCCCAGCTAATTTTGGTTTTCCTTCCTTCACTCTTTTGCTTGATCTCTCATTGGTCACCATCTAGGCACAGCTAGCTGGGGTTAGGGATTAGCATACACCATTTACCACCTTTTTTTTTTTTCAATAGAAGTAGAATTCTTCAGTGAGGAATGTATGATCTGGAACTCATTAATATGCTATTCCAACCAAATGAGCTAATTAAGCCAAAAAATCATGTATGTATCAGATCTGGTATAAGCCTCAAGAGGTAGGTATGAAATTTGGCGTTAGACTCCTAGTATACTGGTATACACCAGGTTCCAGTATCATCCTGATACTTTGAACCTTGAAGGCAGTGATGTATCAATGGGAAAAAATGGTAGGAGCCAACCAATTCCTTGGTTGGTATCATCAAAAGATACTAAGTCATTGTGCTTAACAATCATGCCTTTGGAGACTTCCTGCTACCTACAAGATTTTTAATTTTGGCAAAATACTTACTCTCATTTTGTCTCAATTTTCTCATCCGTAAATGGGGCAATTATAACTACATCAAAGGGTAATTATGAGAATTAAATTATCTCATACCTGTCTGCAGTTTACAATATCTTTTGCATAGTAAACTCTCAATAGATAAAACTCTTGTTATTTTTGTTATCATCATTTTCATTGTTATTATTAATGTCCATTTTCTATGTCCCTGAAGTTTCTGTGATTTCTGTTCTTTGGGGTTCCTGGTTTTCTAATCTCTTTGATTCTGTTTGTACATGATATTCTTATGAAGATTCTTTTTCTAATTATGCGAGCCAGAACCATTTTTCTCTCAGTTACTCCAATAGAACACAGGGTCTTGATCAGGGCAGAAGACGCTAATATCAAAAATGCTTTCATACTAAACTTCAAATTTTATCTACCATATTTGACTAATGACTTTCTGTACTAATTTGGGATAAATCTTTACTTTTTCTTCATTTTTAGGCTAAGGCATGCCTTCTTTCCTTGAAGTCACCTTTGTAGTGGTTTTCACACATGTCATTACTTTGGACTTCTGTTCTTAGATACTTAAATAGGAAGAAAAGGAGCAGAAAGCAGAGTCATTCACCATGCTAGGAGGATTCACCAAGATGGTCACTTTCTAATCTGGAAAAATTGAGTTTGGCAAACCTACTTCTAGCACGTGTGTTTATTTTCTGTTGTATCCTGTTTATCATTCAAAATCTTCCTTCATAAAATGACTCTTCACTAAGCTAGAATTTGCTTTAAAAGAGATAAACTGTGGCTCTGAAAGGAATTATATAGTTATTTCTGCACAGAATGATTTTAAGCCATACACGGACTCTGTTTTATTAATGCTTGAATTCATCTCGTTGTATTTTTTATGGTTGCCATTTTCAGTGATAGAAATGCTGCCAATAAAGACTAATTTTAGAGCTTGTTAATGCTTTCAGGAACATCAGGTATGAAATTGTTTCCCCTTCTCCCTTTATTTCTCTTTGCTTCATTCTGTTCCCTCATTTCTGGCACTATTATGTTTTGAATTATTTATGGAAATCAAAAAGGAATCCTATCTTTTATTTAGGTAAAAAGATGTTAGCCCCTGAAGTCCATCTGATTTTATATTGAAAATAGGAATGAGAGAAGTTTTGCTCAAGCTTTTCATGGGGCTTGTATACAACCACAGAGGAAATTGAAAACCTGGAGAGAGGCTCTCCTGTGTACTTAAGTGCTATTTTTGAACGTGACTTCTAGGGAAGTGTTATACATGTACAAGCTATTATGTTCTTTAGGACTTCAGTGCTGTGAGTCTCTTCTTGGTTTTGTACAACTGAAAAACCACAACCCAACCTATACTGCTTGATGAAGAAAGTATTTTCATGTCATAGTTACGGATTTATTTATATAGCTTTTCCTGTCATGTCTAACCTAGGCTCAATTATTAGGCCACATCATCATAAAAATATTTATTAAGCATGGACTTCACTTTTTAAAACTAATAATATATTTTAATTTTGAAAATCATATGATCATATACCTGTTGTGAAGATACAACTTGACAAATCAGTTAGAGAGAAAGAGAGAGAGAGAGAGAGAGAGAGAGAGAGAGAGAGAGAGAGAGATAGCAAAGTTCATTCATTTATTTTTGCAACACTCTAATAGAAATCCTCCTGGCACTTGGGTGGGAGACAATTCACTTTCTTTGCATGCCTCTTGCCTCTGTTTTCTTTACATAATTACAACCAGCATATGATTCCTTTCAGTATTTCTCTGTTTTTGTTCCATTTACACTTATGCCCATTTTCCCCATATGAGACAGTCTTCACCATAACCATTTTGAATGGCTGCATGATGTTATAGTGACTGGTTATCCTCCATTATTTAACCATTCCTTTGTGTTAGGTCATTTATGTGGTTTCCAGCTTTACCATATGATATATACTATAAAATGAGGATGTCGTACTTAGAATTGTTCTCTACAATATGGGTTATTTCTGATAGGCAGACTTAATTATAAAAAAAGATATGACTACATCTTTGGTGTTGATGCAAGAATATTACTTGTAGTGTGTTTGTGGAGGGGTGTTGTATGGGAACTCCGCTAATGTGCATGATTGTTTTGTAAGATCACAACCTCTATAAAAAAACATATTTTAAAAAAGATGTGATAGGTTAATTTTTCTAGGCCCATACTACCAATAAATAAAAATAATTTATAAAGCAATTTAAAACAGTACTTACCTTTGTACTTGTTGTTAAAACAGGATCCTCATCATATAGGAAGAAATAGACATACAGGAAGTGTGCATTTTCCTCCACTGCATGTGCATATAAGTGAAACAAAAGAGGGAGGGAAAGTCACTATAGATAGATCCTTTGCCTGTGTTATTTAGTTCATAATCCTTTGAATTAAATGCTCCCCCATCTTACAATTTATCACGTTTGCCCTTTAACGTGTACACAATGGGTTTTCTCCCTACCACAGCGTTTTCTCCTTATCAGGATCAGGTTTGCTGGTTCTTCTTCATCTCCTGATTTCTAAATGTAGGAGTTTCCTGGATACACTTACCTCCTCGACCATCTCAAAAACCCTCCTAAATGTAGTAAAGTACTACTCATAAGTAACACTTACACATACCATCCCACATACATATTAGAATCCCATATCCAACAGCCTACTCAACCCTTCACGCGGATGTGTGGGCATCTCAGCATGTGCATAGCTGAGCTTCAGATCTTTTCTTCCAAAATGCTGCTCTCAAAGTTCTCCCCCATCACTTAAAAGCAACTCCATTTCCTCATGTCAAGAAACGTGGAGTCATTCTTAACTTCTTTTAGTCTCTCTTACCATATAACAAATTCATCAAAAAATCCAATTGGCTCTACCCTCAAAATATATCCAGAACCTAACAACCTGTCACCACTTCCTCATTTATCACCCTGCTCCAAGCCATCATCATCTTCTGCCTGGTCCTCCCACTGGTCTCTCTGCTTCCACCCTTCACCTCCCACAATCTTTCAAAAACTCAGCTGCCAGCATTGTCCTCTCAAATCACAAATCAGATCATGTTATTCCTCTGCTCAAAGGCCTCCAGTAGATACCTGTCTTAGATTGCCAGGGCTCCTATGACACATACCACACAGCTAGCTGGATTAAAGAACAGGAATTTATTGCCTCCAGGTTTCAGTGGCTGGAGTCCAACATGAACCTACTGGTCACGCTTGCTTTCTCCCTGGAGCTAGTAGAATTCTGCTAAGGGCAGTTCTCCAACATGTGGTGATGCCTGTGCTCTCCCATGGTGTCTTCTCTGACTATTGGCTTTTTATGAGGCCTCGAGTCATCAGTTCAGGCCCACTCTGATTTCAGTGCGACCACACCTAAAGAGGATCCTAGAAGATCCTATGCACAAGTGAGTCCACACTTCAACTGATAACACATCTTCATCAGTCCTATTGACAAATGGGTTCACACCCACAGGAATGGGCCTTAGATGAAAAGCATATCTTTTGAGGGAGTACCTAATTCAGATGAAAGTCCAAACCCAGCCTGGGTCCTTGTAACCTCCATGGCCTCATCTCCTGATCCTCTCCCTTGTCCTAACTCTCTAGACTTCCCGCCGTTCCTACACAAGGTCAGACCCATTTCGGCCCCCTACCACACCCTGTCTGCTCTTGTGTTGCCTTTGCCTGGATGGTCTTTCTGTAGATACCCACATGACTCTCCCTCACCCTTTTCAGGTCCTCACTCAAATATCACCTTCATAGTGAAGTTCTTCTTGGTAAATTTTCCATGCTTTATTTTCTCCACAATATTTACCACTCATTGACACTTATTTTTCCTTATGGTATCTCTCCCTCTACAAGAATGCCAACTCCACAAAGATAGGGTCTTTTGTTTGTTCTGTTCTGTGCTGTATCCCCACATTCTAGAAACTTTCCAGGCACCGAGTAGGTTTTGAATAAATATTTGTTGAATGGATGATGAGGAAGCCATGCAGGTTTGGTAGATTATACCAGAATTACAAACTTATTAGTTGACAGAATTGGAAATTGAGCCTATGTCTGGCTGGTCCCATAACCATCTGCTTTATTTCATATAACATAAAATATTACTCTCATCATTTATTCCCACAATATTTGTAGTTGTCTCTTTGTAAGTGCTAGTATATTATATTTGTTCTGACAATTTCTCCCTAACAATTCTTTACAGAATTTTTTACTCCTTATTGCAAAAAGGAAATTGTGTCTTTGTCTATTCTCTGTAATTAATTCTATAATATTAGATATTCTTTAACGTCCTATAAAATATAATTTAAAATCTATGTTTTATAATATACAATATATCCTATAATATATTTAATAGTATTTTGTAATATAGTCTGTGAGTGGTATAAAATAAATATTATAAAATGAAGTATAATATAATATAATACAGTACACTATATATTATTAACTTTTCTCATTGGTATCTTTTGTTCTTTGTATTTTTTTGAGGTTAATTTGTTAAGACTTGATTTATGTTCTGGTGAGAGGTCATAAGTTTGGTAATTATTGCATGTGAACTTGAAAGTAATATGTATTCTTTAACCACTGAGTGCAATGTTCATTTTTTATTTTTTTATTTTTTGGTGATTAAATCATGTACTTTGGTTTTTGAAACTAATCTAGATACATTTTTTTAAAAAGATACTTAGATTACATAAATATTACATAAAATTGTAGAGGATTACCATATGCCCCACTCCCTACCCCTCCCACACTTTTCCACATTAACAACATCATTCCATAGTGTGGTATATTTGTTACAATAGATGAACCCATATTGGAGCATTGCCACTAAGTGTGTATTATAGTTTACATTGTAGTATAAACTCTCTCCCACACATTTTTGTAAGTAATGAAAAAATATTTAATGGCCTGTATCCGTCACTGCAACATCATTCAGGACAATTCCAATGTCCCCAAAATGCTACCATATTACACCTATTTTTTTTTTAAATAAAGATACTTAGGTTACAAAAATGTTACATAAAAAATACAGAGGATACACATATGCCCCGCTCCCCACACTTCTAACATTTTCCCACATTAACATTCTTCATTAGTGTGGTACATTCATTGCAATTGATGAACACATTTTGGAGCATTGCCACTAAGCATGGATTAAAGTTTACATTGTAGTTTACACTCTCTCCCACCCAGTTCTGTAGGTTATGGCAAGATATATAAGGGCCTGTATCTGTCATTGCAATGTCATTCAGGACAATTCCCAAGTCCTGAAAATGTCCCCATATTACACCTGTTTTTCCCTTTTCCTCTCCTCAGAACTTCCAGTGGCCACTGCCTCCACATCAATGATATAATTTCTTCCATTGCTAGAATCACAATAGGTCTAGAGTAGAATATCAGTAAGTCTACTTTAGTCCATAGTTCATTCCATAGTCCTGAGGATTCTGGGATGGTGATGTTCATTCCACCTCTAATTGAGAGGGTGCTGCGATCCATTAGTACTGATGGAGTCCCAACTTTCTTGCTTGCAGTTGTAGACTCTCTTGGTTCCTTGGTCTGGTAGTTGTCCATCATCACCTCCTTGTTAGTTGTCCTGGGTGAGACCAATGAACTGGAGAGTAGGTGTTGCAACTCCATTGAGATTCAGGGTCCAGCTGGCACATGGGCAGCCCAAGGATTTAAGTCTCTTGGATGTACACCTACCAACTCTAGTACTAATTATAGGTTCAAGTAGATGAACAGAAGAGCCATGTGTAGGAAAACACAACTGAGTCCAATTCTGTCACTCTGGGGAGCATAAATTCCAAAGTAGGGCCAACTGGCAAGGCATCAAACTTCTGAGTTATCTGCCTTGACTATACTGTCTGAATGTTTCCAGAGCCTTCAGGAGCTCTGTTATTTGGAGTAGTATCTACTTTGGTAGTCAAAGAGATCCTGCTGAGACATGCATAAGTGTAACCTCTGGAATGACCTCCTTTGAAGTCTCTAAGCCATATAAACTCATTTGACTTTACCCTTTTCTCCTTTTGGTCAAGGTGTTTTTACAGTTGCATTGCTAGTTGGTGCTTGATAGTAATCCCTCAGTGCCAGGGAGGTTCATCCCCAGGAGTCATGTCCCACGCTGGGGGAAAGGTATTGTATTTACATGCTGCATTTGGCTTAGAGAAAGGCCACATTTGAGCAACAAAGAGGCTCCCAGGAGGCAACTCTTAGGCACCATATAATACTAGGCTAAGTTTCCATTTCAAGAGTAAAGGTTCATAAGCACAGTCATCAATATCAAGGGTCTGTCAATGGACCTTCCTCCTTCACTAGTCATTGCCGCTGTACTCAGGGAATACTTTGTGTTCCTTTAGAGAATGTGGGAGAGCTCCCCAGGATGGGGATTTGATATTCCTTTGGTTATTGTGTGAATCTCCACCTACCGTGAAAATGCCTCATGACTATTTGAACTCATTTATATGCCTTATATATGCCCATGTGAGATTCCTCCCATGCATCCCCCATCACTAACACCCTGCACCAATGGTCCTCCCTTGCCACAGTTGTAACCCTTCTGTGATCCAAAATTTCTTCAAAAATGAAGCCAGTAAAAGAGCCAAATACAATTAATAAGAAAATAAAATAATAACAGTAGTTTTAAAAATAAGAAATAAAATACAAAAAAAAATTTTTTTTAAATTTGGGATAATAGAAACTAGTGAAAAAACATGACAATTTTTTTTGACATTTTGCCTTTCATCACTGTAAGATTTGATGTCTTATAAATACAGTGACATTTTCTTCCATTTATTCCCCCAGTGACTTACTTTTTCCATTTTGTCTTCAAAGAAGTTTTAGGTTAGAGAAAAGTCATGTCCCAAATACAGGGAACTCCCATATACCCAACATCCTCTCTCTTTTCCCCTTCCCATATTTTTATGTGGATGGCATGTTTGTTACAACTGATGTACAAATATTGAAACATAGCTACTAACCATACTCAATGGTTTACATTATGGTTTACCTATTGGACTATTCACTTTTATAAATTTTGATGTAATTTAACATGGACTGTATCCATCATTGCAAGATCATGTAGGACACTTCCATCACCCCCAAAATGCCCCATGTTCCATCTATTCTATTCCTCCCTCCCCCTCCCCTTGGGACCCATGGCAACCACCAGGCTTCACTCCTTGAAGGACAAGATTCATAGTTACTTGCAACAACACCGAGGGCTTGACACACTGGTCTGTTCTCCCCTATTAGGCACCCCCCATGCTCTCGAGAGACTCCTGCCCCTCTATCTGAGAGCACAGTGGGCCTCCCCAGGATGCAAGTCCACCACCTTGCTGCTCATTATGTGTGTCTCCACTCACTGATATAACACACTATGGCAAGATGAACACTCACACACTCCGTAGAAGCCCCAGGTGCACCTTGTCCTGAATGCCCCCTCTTATCAACACCCCAAACCAGCAACCCTCACTTGCCATATTGCCAACAGAGCATTCCAAACCTTGTAGTTTCAACTATGTACCCGCCAATTCCCAGTGTTCACCTGCTCCCTCCCCCAAGTTCCAGTTCCATGGAGAGTCCAACCCAACATCCCTACCCCATACACCTGACAAACCAGCACTGCTCAACCCAACAGTTTCATTTCACCACTGTGATGCCCCTCCACTGTACAACTACACACGTCCACCTTATCATAGATTTTGCCCATATAGGCAGGTTTCACAATCTTCTTCTCACTGTCTATTTCCTATAAACCTATCTTCCACACTCTAGGTCTGTGAGTCTGCTCAACTTGCTTAATTCATATCAGTGAGGTCAGGCAATATCTGTCCTTCAGTGCCTGGTTTCCGTCACTTAACATAACATCCTCAAGATTCATTCATGTTATCCTGTGTGTAATACTGTATTTCTACTTAGTTGAGTAATATTCCATAGCATGTATATATCACAATTTGTTTATCCATTCATCTGTTGAAGGGCATTTGGATTGATTCCAACTTTTGGCAATAGTGAATAATGCCGCTATGGACATTAGTAGGCATATATCTGTTCGTGTACTTGCTTTCAGTTCTTCCAGGTATATATCCAGCAGTGGAATTGCTGGGTCATATGGCAGTTCTATAGTTAGTTTTTGGAGGAACCATCAAACTGTCCCCTACAATGGCTGCACCATTCTACATTCCCGCCAGCAGTGGATGAGGGTTCCCATTCCTCCACATCCTCTCCAACACTTGTAGTCCTCTGTTTTTTTAATAGCTGCCAGTCTAATGGGTATAAGATGATATTTCATTGTAATTTTGATTTGCATTTCCTTAATGGCTAGTGATGTTGAGCATTTTTCATGTGTTTTTTTAGCCATTTGTATTTCTTCTTTGGAGAAGTGTCTATTCAAATCACCTGTCCATTTTTTAAATGGGTTATTCGTCTTTTTATTTTTGAGGTATAGGATTTCTTTATATGTGCAGAATATTAGGCCCCTATCAGATATATGGCTACCAGATATTTTCTCCCATTGGGTAGGCTGCCATTTCCCTTTCTTGACAAACTCCTTTGAGGTGCAAAATTTTTAATTTTGAGGAGGTCCCATTTATCTATTTTTTATTTTGCTGCTCATGCTTTGAATGTGAAGTTCATGAAATAATTTCCTTTTATAAGATCCTGTAGATGCTTCCCTACTTTATTTTCCAAGGTCTTCATGGTCTTGGCTCTTATGTTTAGATCTTTGATCCATCTTGAGTTAATTTTTGTAGGTGTGAGATAGTGTTCCTCTCTCATCCTTTTGTATATAGATATCCAGTTCTCCAAGCAACATTTGTTGAAGAAGCCATTCTCTCCCACTTGAATGGGCTTGGTGGCCTTGTAGAAGATTAGTTGACTGTACATGCAAGGGTCTATATCAGAACTCTCAGTTTGGTTCCATTGGTCAATATGTCTACCGTTGTGCCAATACTATGCAGTTTTGACCACTGTAGTTTTGTATTGTTTTAAATACAGGTAGTGAGACTACTCCAATTTCATTTTTCTTTTTCGATATGTCTTTGGCTATTTGGGGCCTCTTGCCCTTCCAGATAAATTTCATAGTCAGTTTTTCCAATTGAGAAAAAATGCTGTGGTGATTTTTGTTGGAATTGCATTCAATCTTTAGATCAGTTTAGGTAGGATAGACATCTTAATGATGTTTAGTCTTCCTATCCATGAACAAGGAATATTCTTCCATTTATTTAACTCTTCTTTGGTTTTCTTTAACAGTGTTGTGTAGTTTTCTTCATATGTCATTTACATCTTTAAATAAATTTATTCCTAGATATTTGATTCTTTTGGTTGCTATTGTAAATGGAATTTTTTTCTTGATTTCCTCCTCAGATTTTTCATTATTGGTATACAGAAATGCTACTGATTTTTGTGCATTGATCTTATAACTTGCAACTTTACCAAACTCATTTATAAGCTCTAGAAGCTTGGTTATAGATTTCTCAGGGCTTTCTAGGTATAGGATCATGTCATCTGCAAATAGTGAAATTTTTACCTCTTTCTTTCCAATTTGGATGCCTTTTATATCTTTTTCTTGCCTCAGTGCTCGAGCAAGTACTTCTAACATAATGTTAAATAGGAGTGGGGATAGTGGGCATTCTTGTCTTGTTCCCTATCTGAGAGCAAAAGTTTTTAGGATTATTCCATTGAATATGATGTTAGCTGTGGGTTTTTCATATACACCCTTTATGATGTTGAGGAAGGTTCCTTCTAGTCCAATCTTTCATAGTGTTTTTATCAGGAAATCGTGTTATGTTTTGTCGAATGCTTTTTCTGCATCTATAGAGATGATCATTTGATTTTTTTCTTTCAATCTGCTTATGTGGTGTATTAACATTGTTTGATTTTTCTTATGTGGAACCATCCTTGCATACCAGGGATGAAACCCACTTGGTCATGGTGTATAACTCATTTGATGTGTTGTTGAATACAATTAGCAAGGATTTTGTTGAGGATTTTAGCATCTTAGTTCATTAGAGAGATTGGTCTATAGTTTTCTTTGCTGGTGGCATCTTTGTTTGGCTTTGGTATTAGGGTGATGTTGGCATCATATAATGAGTTAAGCAATGTACCCTCCACTTCTATTTTTTTGCAAGAGTTTAAGCAGGATTGGTGTTAGTTTATTCTGGAATGTTTCGTAGAATTCATCTGTGAAGCCATCTGGTTCTGGGCTCTTCTTAATTGGGAAGTTTTTGATGACTGAGTCTATCTCTTTACTTGTGATTGGTCTGTTGAGTTCATCAATTTCTTCTTTCATTAATGTAGGCTGCTTGTGTGTTTCTATGAATTTGTCTGTCTCCTCTAAATCATCCATCTTGTTGGCATATAATTTTTCAAAGTATCCTCTTATGATACTCTTTTATTTCTCTGGGGTCAGTGGTGATATCTCCTTCCTTATTTCTTATCTCATATATTTGCATCTTCTCTCTTTTTTTCTTTGTTAGTCTTGCTAAGGGTTTGTCAATTTTGTTGATCTTCTGAAAGAACCAGCTTTTGGGTTTGTTTATTTTTTCTGTTGCTTGCTTATTTTCAATTTCATTTAGTTCTGCTCTAATTTTTGTTATTTCCTTCTTTATACTTCCTTTGGGGTTAGTTTGTCATTTTTTCCCTAATTCCTCCATGTGTGCAGTTAGGTCTTCAATTTTAGCCCCTTCTTTTTTGATATATGCATTTGTGGCTATGCTGCATCTCATAGGTTTTGATATGTTGTGTTGCCATTTTCATTCGTTTCAAGGTAGTTACTGATTTTTTTTTGTGATTTCCTCCTTGACCCACTGTTTGCCCAACAGTGTGTTGTTCAACTTCCATATCTTTGTGCCTAATCTGGTTCTCTGCCTTTTACTGATTTCCAGTTTCATTCCATTGTGGTCAGAGAAATCACTTTGTATAATTTCCATGTTTCTGAATTCATTGTGAGTTGTTCTGTGGTGTAGCATGTCATTTATCCTGGAGAATGAGCCATTTGCCCTAGAGAAGAATGTATATCTTGCTGTATTTGGGTGTAATGTTCTGTATATGTCTTTTAGGTCCAGATCCTCTAATGTATTACTCAAAGTCTTTGTTTCTTCATTGGTTCTGTGTCGAGAAGTTCTGTCTAATGGTGATAATGATGTATAAAATCCCCCACTATAATTGTAGAGGCATCTATAGCTTTACTTAGTTTGTCCAGTGTTTGCCTCATGTGTTCTGAGGTGCCTTGGTTAGGTGCATAAATATTTATGATTGTTTTTTCTTCTTGATAGATTACCCCTTTTATTACTATATAATGTCCATCTGTGTCTCTTACAATAGTTTTGCATTAAAAGTATATTTAGTCTGATATTAGCATAGCCACGCTCACCCTTTTTTGGTTGTTTGCTTGTTAAATTGTTTTTCAACCATTTACTTTCAGCCTCCTTGCATCCCTGAGTCTAAGGAAGGTTTTTAGTAGACAGCATATAGATGGGTCATATTTCCTTATCCATTCCGCCAATCTGAGTCTCTTGACTGGTGAGTTTAATCCATTAACATTCAATGTTATTACTTCAGGGAATTACTTACAATAGCCATATATTCTTTTGGTTTATTTATGTCATATGTTGTTTTTATTTCTCTTCTTATCTTTTTAGTTGTTCTTACACTCTCTCCAACTCTCTTTCTCTTGTTTTTTCCTTTCAACCTGCAAAACTTCCTTCAGTATTTCTTGAAGTGCAGGTTTCTTGTTGACATAACCTCTTAATTTCTATTAATCTGTGAATATTTTGAATTCTCCCTCGTTTTTGAATGCCAGTTTTGCTGGATAGAGAATTATTGGCTGGAAGTTTTTCTTTTAGCACCTTAACTATGTCATACCACTGCCTTCTTGCTTGTATGGTTTCAGATGAGAAATCAGCACTTAAGCTTATCAAGCTTCCCTTGTATGTGATGGGTCTCTTTTCTCTTGCTGTTTTCAGTATTGTCTCTTTGTCTTGAGCAGTGGACAATTTGACAAATATATGTCTTGGAGTAGGCCTTTTAAGATTTATACTGTTTGGGGGTGCACTGTGCTTTCTGGACCTATATGTCCATGTCCTTCAATAGGGTTGGGAAATTTTCAGTCATTATTTCCTCCAACATACCTTCTGTCCCCTTTCCCTTTTCTTCTCCCTCTTGGATGCCTATAATGCTTATGTTTGTATGTTTCATGTTGTCATTCAAATCCCTAAGTCCCTCCTGGATTTTTTCTATCTTTTTATCTATCTTTTCTACTACCTTTTTTATTTCAGCTGTGCTGTCTTCCATGTCTCTGATTCTTTCCTCTGCATATTCAAATCTTTTGTTATGTGCTTCCATTGTTTTTTATTTATTTATTTCTTTTATTGTACTATTCATCACCATCATATCTGTTATCTTTTTATGTATGTTTACAATTTCTTCAATGTGTTCTCCCAGTGGCTTCTTAATATCCTTAACCTCTTCCTTCACTTCATTAAATTGATTCATAATATTTGTTTGGACATCTCTGATTAGTTGTTCCACGTTCTGCATCTCCTCCTGTTTTTTAGTTGGTTGGTTGGACTGGGCCATGTCTTCCTGTTTCTTAGTATGGGTTGTAATTTTTTGTTGGTGTCTAAGCATCATTTTATCTTGATGTGCTTGTTCAGTTGATTAGCTTCTCTTTCTAATCTAGTGTTTGTTTTGTTTTTGTTTTTGTGTGTGTGGTCAGTTTTCACTTTGACACTTTGTTCCTCTTACTTTATTTCCTTGCTGTTGTCTATGTTCCAGTTTTCCCTTGGGCTATTTATCTCTTTGTTAAGATTCCTCCTGATCAATGACCTGAAGCCTCCTGCTCTGTGGGTCCAAAATAGGATTTTGCCCCTTCCCAGCCGTTTTTTGTAAGAGAGCTCTGGAGTGCCCACCTAAGCCGATGCCGTCTTGCTGGAACTCTGAGCGCAATGTTCTTATATGTACATTAGATAAAACTTGTTACTCTTCTATGGCTTTCCTGGTGTTTTGTTTACCTAATTTATTAAATAAAAAAAAGAGATATATTAAAATCTTCTCTGTAGGTTAATTTGTCAAGTTCTCCTTGTATTTCTGTCATATTTTGTTGTTATTTTGATTATGTATTATTATGTGCATACAGGTTTAAAGGAGTTATCAAATGAATCTTTTATCATCATGTATTGACACTTTGCATTTAGAATTGCATTTGCTGTGATTTCTATTTTCTCTGATGTGAATATTTTAATTACCTTAAAATATTTTGTGTCTTTCTAGCACTAATTGTATAACTGCACTTGGCAACCTGGTAAAGCCCTGACTTTATTTACTCATTTATTCCTTTCTTTATTCCACCTTCCAGTCCTCTTCTCTTGTGGACAGCCAATTGGTTTTAAGCTTCAACCACATTGTACATCTATGTCATACCTTCTAACTGGTCCACAGTGTCTTACCTTAGACAAAACTACTTTTGAGCTTTCCATTCCCCAGGGATGTCCACTAAGGAAATCTTCAACTCCTTCCCTCTATAAACAATGGAAAAATGAATAGCCTCATACATATTTTCTTAAACATTAATGTGAGAATATCTTTAAGAATTATGCTCAGCAACAAAAATTTTGTGGATTATGCTATATTTTAAATTCATATCAATACTTCCAAACATTTTGCTCTACAGAATAGCTGCACCAAGCTACATTTTCTCAAGTAGTACATGTGTGTCTGCTTCTATATACCTCCATTCCTGCTAACACTTGACATTACCCAGCTTTCCAATTTTCACAAGTCTAATTTGTGTATAAGGATGTGCCCTTTTTTCTGTAGTTTGTATTTCTCTGATTAACATTTAATTTGAGCAACTTTTCATCTTCTGTTAGAGTTTTAGATGTTTTTGTCTGTGAATTATCTTCATATCCTTTACCCATTTTTCAATTAGAGTAATTGCTTTCTTCAATATTTACAAGATTTTATTGCATATTCTAGATATTGTTCCCATTGGATTTTAGAGATTTTAAGTATTTTATCTCAATATTCCATATTTCTCTAAACTTTGTTGAAGAGAACTCCTTAAATTTGATGTAATTAAATTTTTCTTCTGTCAGTATGTTATATACATTTGAATTTCTGATTAAGTCACACTCATGTCAGAAAAAAATATTCTACAATATTTTCTATTAATTTTAAAAAATTACCTTTTTTTTTTTTTCACTGATGAAACAAGTTTTATTACGCGCGGGCCCAGAGGAGAGTTAAATCTCCAAAAAATCTGAGCACCCTTTTCCGATTTTCATAAGTTTATATAGGTACACTAAGCAGGCAAATTCCTGAGCAAGCAGGCAGGCTGGGTTACAAAAGCAAAGAAGCTAGGTTAGTTTATCTTTCTAAAAACAGAAGGCCATTAGGGAGGGAAAAGACTCATTATCTGTATAGAGTTGTAAATTTCAATTCAAAGGGGCAACCTGGGGTGCTTATCTTCCTGACTTGGATTCCAAGGAGAAAGGGGAGGATGGAGGGGAGTGAGAAACTAGGGACTGAGGGTGGTTTATTTTCTTAAAGCTGTGGGTTTCTGCTGAGGGCGGGGTTGGGAGTCCCTGGGCTTCCCTTATCATTCCCCTCTTTTGATGCCCTTATAATTCTTTATGGGGCATTACTTGCTAACATGGGGATTCTTCTATAGTCCCCAAGGGCTGATATTTAACACAAGGCATCACTTGGTGTTTTAGGGCGTTTAAGTGGGAAGTGATGTATTGTGTTAGGTACCATAGAATGCATGGCCCAAAAGTTAAGAGGAAAAAGACTGAGGCTATCACTGGCATAAATGGCAAAATCCAGGAGAGTAGATACTGGAAGTAATTTCTGTTGGCAGATGCCTGGTATACACGGTTTAAATGTCTTCAGCCCGTTCCTTTAACAGGGTCACTTTGTCCCTGACTATCCCTGAAGAGTTTGCATAGAAATATCATTCCTCCCCCAGGGCCTGACAGATGCCCCCTGAACTAGCAGTGAACACGTTTAATCCTCTCCTGTTTTGCAAAACCAACCACTTCCACCAATGAGTCTATTTGGTCTTGCAACCTGTTGAAAGCCCCCCGATATTTCTTCGAGCTCATTTGCTATTTCCCGTGCTAGTGTTTGTAAGCCCTCCTGACCAACTGTGAGTGAGGCCCCCGCTACTGCTGCTCTCCCGACTACTCCCAGTCCTAAGAGTATCGGAATTGCCTGTATTGCTCCTTTGGCTCGGGAGAGCTCTCCGGGCAATTCATCTCCATACACGGAGAACGATGGTACTGGCCAAGCCAGGTAGCAGGTGCCCTGGCCATCCTGGGGTCGGCACCAGTACGCGTTGGTGCCACAGACCCAGATGGTGGAGTTTGGGGCACATCGGTCAGGCTCATTGAGTGGGCGGGTGGTGTCACAGTTGGCCCTTCGAAGAGGGAGGATGGTTGAAGAAGACCTGGCAGTTATGTTTTCACAGTTGGCAAGTTTTCCTGGGGGTTCGGTTATGTGGACTGGGTGGGGCCTGGTTCCCACCGCAGAGCTGTCATGGGTCAGGAGGGTTATGTTCCATGGGACAGGTACGGGGAAGATGGTTAGACTGGAGGAAGTGCATAGCCAGCAGGAGGCAGTTATGTCAGGCTGAGATTCATTTAGGAGTTGGTGGAAATTTAAAACCTGGTTCAAAAGAACGTTGCGGGGGGGCTGTTTTAACTTTGGCTATTAGCGTCTGGGTGGCTTTACTGATAGTTTTCATCAGGGTTTTCTCTGGGGGTGGGTTACTGGGATCAGTTGGACCAGTATGAGGTCTCCTGGGTCCGGCCCGATGGGTTGTATATTCCAATTCCTAGTTTCAGTCCTACCTAGGCTTTTTTTTTTTTAATTTTTTAAAACTTTATTTTGTACATTTAATAATTGAAAATATAAACAATTAAAAACTAAAAAGTAAACACAGATGAATAAATATATACATTTCTCAATTAAATGTAAGGGATACATATAATTTTTTTTTGAATCAAACAATATATTACACAATGTATTTGGTTCATAGTAATGCATTCATACAGTATTTGTCCTTTTGTGTCTGGCTTGCTTCACTCAACATAATGTCCTCCAGGTTCATCCATGTTGCCATATGCTTTATGACTTCATTTCTTCTTACAGCTGCATAATATTCTATCTTGTGATTAGACCACAGTTTATTTATCCATTCATCTGTTGATGGACACCTGGGTTGTTTGCAGCTTTTGGCAATGGTGAATAATGTGGCTATGAACATCGGTGTGCAGATGTGTGTTCATGTCACTGCTCTCAGTTCTTCTGGGTATATACCCAGTAGTGGTATTGCAGGGTCACATGGCAAGTCTATATTCAACTTCTTTAGGAACTGCCAAACAGTCCTCCATAGTGGTTGTATAATCCTGCATTCCCACCAACAATGAAGAAGTGTTCCTATCTCTCTACATCCTCTCCAACACTTGTAGTTCTCTGTCTTTTTAATAGTGGCTATTCTGATAGGTGTGAAATAATATCTCATTGTAGTTTTGATTTGCATTTCCCTAACCATGAGTGATGTTGAGCATTTCTTCATGTGTTTTTTTGCCATTTGTATTTCTTCTTAGGAGAAATGTCTATTCAAGTCTTTGGCCCATTTTTTAATTGGGTAGTTTGTCTTTTTATTGTTGAGTTGTAACATCTCTTTATATATCCTGGATATTAAACCCTTATCAGATATGTGATTTCCAAATATTTTTTCCCATAGAGCTGGCTGCCTTTTCACCCTTCTGACAAAGTCCTGTGAGGTGCAAAAGTGTTTAATTTTGAGGAGGTCCCATTTATCTACTTTTTCTTTTGTTGCACGTGCTTTGGGTGTAAGGTCCAAGAAACCACCACCTACTACAAGGTCTTGAAGATGTTTCCCTACATTTTCTTCCTGTAGTTTTATGGTCCTGGCTTTTATATTTAGATATTTGATCCATTTTGAGTTGATTCTTGTATAGGGGGTGAGATAGGGGTCCTCTTTCATTCTTTTGGTTATAGATATCCAGTTGTCCCAACACCATTTGTTGAAGAGACTGTTTTTTCCCATTAGTGTGGGCTTGGGAGGTTTGTTGAAAACCAGTTGACTGTATAGGTGAGGGTATATTTCTGGATTCTCAATTCCATTCCACTGGTCGATATGTCTATCTTTATGCCAGTTCCACGCTGTTTTGACCACTGTAGCTTTGTAATATGTTTCAAGATCAGGTAGTGAAATTTCTCCCACATTGCTCTTCTTTTTTAGAATACTTTTGGCTATTCAGGTGCACTTACCCTTCCAGATGAATTTGGTAATTGTCTTCTCTAATTTTGTAAAGTAAGCTGTTGGGATTTTGATTGGTATTGCATTGAATCTATAAATCAGTTTGGGCAAGATTAACATCTTCACGATATTTATTCATCCAATCCATGAATACGGAATGTCTTTCCATTTGTTTAGGTCTTTTTAAATTTCTTTTAGCATTGTTTTGTAGTTTTCTGCATATAGGTCCTGTACTTCTTTGGTTAAATTAACTCCTAGGTATTTGAGTCTTTTTGTTGCTATTGAAAATGGAATTTTCCTCCTGATTTCCTCCTCAGATTGTTCAGTTCTAGTGTACAAAAACATTACTGATTTTTGCATGTTGATCTTGTATCCTGCCACTTTGCTGAACTAATTTATTAGTTCAAGTAGCTTTTTTTGTGGATACTTCAGGATTTTCTAAATACAGGATCATGTCATCCGCAAACAGTGAGAGTTTTACTTCCTCTTTTCTTATTTGGGTGCTGTGGCAGTTTGATGTAATTATGAATTCCAAAATTTATAATTGAATCATGCTTGTAAACTGATTTGTTAATATGGGCATGATTAGGTTAGGATTAGGGCGTTGAGCCCCATCCCTTGGTGGGTGGGGAATTGAATATAAAAGGCAAGGCAAAGGACAGTTGAAGCAGTCTTTTGAGAAGCAGTTTTGATGTTGGAAAGAAGGCCCCAGGAGAAGAGAAGCAAGCCGTTCACCTGATCGTCTTCAGCTGACCTTGTGGAGGAAACAGGAGCTAAGCCTGGAGAGAAATGCAGCCCCGGGAACAGAGGAACCCCAGAAGCCTGAACCCTGGCAAACGCCGGCAGCTGTCTTACTCCAACGCGTGGCAATGAACTTCGGTGAGAAGAAACTTAACACTTTATGGCCTGGTATCTGTGGACTTCTACCCCAAATAAATACCCTTTATAAAGACCAACCAATTTTTGGTATATCACATTAGCAACCCTTTGGCTAACTAATACAGGTGCCTTTAATTTTTTTGTCTTGTCTAATTGCCTTAGCTAGAACTTCTAGTACAATGTTGAATAACAATGGTGATAGTGGGCATCCTTGTCTTGTTCCTGATCTTAGAGGGAAAGCTTTCAACCTTTCCCCATTGAGTATGATGTTGGCTGTGGGTTTTTCATATATGCCTTTTATCATATTGAGGAATTTTCCTTTTATTCCTATCTTTTGAAGTATTTTTATCAAAAAAGGATGGTGGATTTTGTCGAATGCCTTTTCTGCATCTATTGAGATGATCATGTGGTTTTTTTCCCATCAATTTGTTAATGTGGTGTATTACATTGATTGATTTTCTTGTGTTGAACCAGCCTTGCATACCAGGAATAAATCCCACTTGGTCGTGATGTATAAGTCTTTTGATATGCTGTTGGATTCGATTTGCAAGTATTTTGTTGAGAATTTTGCATCTATGTTCATGAGAGAGATTGGTCTGTAATTTTCTTTTCTTGTGGAATCTTTATCTGGCTTTGATATTAGGTTGATGTTGGGTTCATAAAATGTGTTTGGTAATTTCCTGTCCTCTTCAATTTTTTGGAAGAGTTTAAACAGGATTGGTGTTAATTCTTTTTGAAAATCTTGGTAGAATTCACCTGTGAAGCCATCTGGTCCTGGATTTTTCTTTGTTGGGAGATTTTTGATGACAGATTCAATCTCCTTAATTATGATTGGTTTGTTAAGTTCTTGTATTTCTTGTTGTGTCAGTGTAGGTTGGTTATGAGTTTCTAGAAATTTGTCCATTTCATCCAGGTTGTCTAGTTTGTTGGCATATAGTTTCTCATAATATCCTCTTATGATTCTTTTTATTTCTGTGAGGTCATTTGTAATTTCCCTCCTTTCATTTCTGATTGTATTTATTTGCATCTTCTCTTTTTTTCTTTGTTAGTCTAGCGAGGGGTTTGTCAATTTTATTGATCTTCTCAAAGAACCAGCTTTTGGTTTTGTTGATTTTCTCTATTGTTTTTCTGTTCTCATTTTCATTTATTTCCGCTCTAATCTTTATTATTTCTTTCCTTCTTTTTGCTTTGGGATTGGTTTGAGGTTCTTTTTCTAGTTTCTCAAGTTGTTCAGTTAAATCTTTGAGTTTAGCTCTTTCTTGTTTTTTAATATAGGCATTTAGGGCTATAAATTTTCCTCTCAAGACTGCCTTTGCTGTATCCCATAAGTTTTGATACATTGTGTTCTCATTTTCATTTGTCTCAATATATTTACTAATTTCACTTGCAATTTCTTCTTTGACCCACGGAATATTTAGGAGTGTGTTGTTCAATCTTCACACATTCGCGAATTTACTTTTTTCCTGTCTGTTATTGATTTCTAGTTTCATTCCATTATGATCTGAGAAGGTGTTTTGTATAATTTCAATCTTTTTATATTTATTGAGAGCTGTATTGTGACCTAACATGTGGTCTATCCTGGAGAAAGATCCATGGGCACTTGAGAAGAATGTATAACCTGCTGAGTTTGGATGCAGTGTTCTGTATATGTCTGTTAGGTCTAACTTGTTTATCATATTGTTCAAGTTCTCTGTTTCCTTGTTGACCTTCTGTCTAGTTGTTCTATGTAATGATGTGAGAGGGGTGTTGAAGTCTCCAGTGATTATTGTAGAAATGTCTATTTCTCCCTTCAGTTTTGCCAGAGTTTGTCTCATATATTTTGGGGCACCCTGGTTAGGTGAGTAGATATTTATGACTGTTATATCTTCCTGGAGGATCATCCCTTTTATTAATATATAATGGCCTTCTGCATCTCTAATCATTTTTTTGCATTTGAAGTTTGTTTTGTCTGATATTAGTATAGCTACCCCCGCTCTTTTCTGTTTACTATTCGTGTGGAGTATCTTTAAAAAATTACTTTTATATTTAAGTACTTGATGTACTAAGAGTCCACTTTTGCTTATAGCATTATGTAAGAAAGCATTTTTGTTTTCCTCCATTCAATAAAACAATTTTCTCAACATTATCTTAAAATTCCCATCCTTTATCCATTGAACTGTGGTGGTATCTTTATCATATGTTAAATTTTCATTTACATAAGAGTCCATTTCTGACATTTTATCCTTTTCTATTTGTCTATTAAGGCCAATGAATACATATACTTTTATTAAGATATTGAAATATGTCAACAGTGGACAGGTAATGTATTTCAATTTGCTCTTTTTTTGACAAAGTTGATTTATAGTCTCTACTAACATAATGCTATATGTAATTTCAGCCCTTTTCCCTTTTTATATTTTACACACCTAAAAACATACATTATATATGCACATATTTTAACCAAATTTGGATCACACTCACATTATTTTGGACCTATTTTTCTCACTGACCATTTCCCTATTTCATTAGGTGTTTTCATCTATGGTTGCTAATCACTCTCCTGCATTTAATCATGGTTTATGTGTTCTATATTTTAAAAACCAATTTCTTATTGGCAGTCCTTAGGTTGTTTCCAATTTTTCACTATTATAAATTATGCTGCAAAGAGCAGCTTTGCACATGTATCGTTTTAAACATCCGTGATTGATTCCTTTGGACAAATTGGTAGAAATAAAACTCCTTCATTAAAGGGTTTGATATTTTTTGAAGGTTACTCTTCATGCTACCTAATTGTCCTTTAGCATGTTTGTTCTATGACATTTTCATCCTAAGAGCTTGGGAGTTCCTATTTCTTTCTACTCTACAATGTTGAGAATTGCTATTTATAATTTTGATAAAAGTTTCCTGTTTTACAGGGAAAAATATATAGAGAAAAAAGGATAATTATTACTGGTAGATGTTGAACATTTAAGAATATTTATTGGTCATTTGTATTTATATGTGTATTTATTTCCTGTGTTTCACTTTCTTTGGAGGTGCTCATCTTTTTCTTATGTAGTTTTAAAAGATTTTTTAAAAATGTTTAAATGATACTAAGTTTCATTCATACTCATACTTGCACCCAAATGTTGGTAGTATTTTCTAGTTTGTCATTTACCTTCTGTTTTTTTGTAAAATTTGTTTACATGCAGACATCTATTTTTATCTAGTTGATGTCAAATTCTTTTCCTCCTTAATTCTTTGGTTTTTGTTGATATTTAGAAAGTATTTTCCCTTCCTGATATTAGTTAAATATTGTTCTACATTTCCCTCTGATTTTTTAAATGTCTTTACGTTTACATTTAAATTGTTCCACCCAGTTTTATTGTTATAATTTCATCTGCAGAGTTTATTACAGACTTTGTACATTTTTATGTTCAAGGGTTATTTCTTACATTTGCTTTACATTTCAATACATAATTAAAAGAACTTAGCTATAGAACTCTTTGCTTACGTGATATCATGGCCCAAGGTCAATTGGTCAATCTACTGGTTCAATGCCTCCCCAATCTTGGATTTTTTAATTTGACTTATTGCTCATTTAGCCAGAGAACATCTTTGAGTAATTGTTCTTTCTGAAAGTTAAAGCATTCTATTCCTAGTTACATGGCTACATCTGGTCAACATTTAACTTAGAATAAAACATGTAGCTCCTAGTCTTTTCTCATAAAGCTCTGTAGACATCATTCAGTTGTCTTGTGGCAGCTAGTATTCCAGAGGAGTCTGAGGCTTATCATGTTCATTTATTTGTTTTGTTTGTTTGTTATTTACTGTTAACTTTTTCTTCACCTTAAGGTCTAAGATTTTTAAACTTGGAATTAAAATATGCTAGAAAATTTCAATACATTGCTTCTTACATTATTTATTTATTTATTTTTTATTATGGGTAAAAATAAAAATTCTCACAATACATACAAACATTTGCAAAATGATATATAAATATATATGCATATATGTGTATTTGCTTACAAAAATGTTGTTTATATATATATATACACATATATTTTAAGAAGTGCTTAGATTATCCAAAATATTACACGGAACCCACTGGGATTCCTATGTTGCCCACCTCCCACACCTCCCATCACATCCCACACAAACATCTCCCACAGTGTGGCCCACCACCCTCAATGAACTTACACATCCTGGAACCTTGCCACCAACCATAGACCACAGTTCACACTGTAGACCACACTCTCTCCCACTCAGTTCTGAGTGGTGTGTGCTGATTTAAAATGGCCTACATTCGTTACCACAACAGTACTCAAGACAACCTCCAACTCCCAAAGAAGCCACTGTATTTCACAATGGTTGGTTATCTTTATGAATTGTCAAAGGGTACCATCAGCTCAGAAGTTTTCTTCAATTCCTTCTTCTATCCATTTGCTTATTCATCCATCCATCCATCCATCCATCCATCCATCCATCCATCCATCCATCCACCCAGTCATTAATTCAACATTTACTCTATGACTATTACATGTCAGGTGCTGAGGATACTACACATAGGGCAGAGTTCCTCAGTCTTGGCATTATTGATATTTTTGACTGGACATTTCTTTGTTATAAGAAGCTGTCCTGTGTGTGTTGGATGTTTAGCAACATCTCTGACTAATAAACGGTGGATACCATAACACCCCCCACTCCCACCTCAGGTAATGACAACCAAAAACATCTCCAGATATCACCAAATGCCCCTTGTGGGGCAAAGTTGCACCTGGTGGAGAACCACCACCATAGAGGATGAGATACAGTGCCTGCCCTCATTGGGGTAAAAGAGAAGAGATAGAATATAAGCAATACCTTAATGCGTGAAGCTTTATCTGGAGATGAATGCTGTGGAAAAAAGCAGTGCAGGGTCGCTGGGATAGAGGGACCTTGAGGGGCACATGTGCAAGTCTGAGAGTTTAGGGAGAGACCCAGAGGTGAGGTCATGGAAGTACCTGAGAAGAGCAGTGCCAAGTCCTGGGCAGGGAGGAAGCTTTGGGTGAGCCAGGAATGAAGTAGGCTAGGGCAGCTGGGCCAGTGAGCGACATGGTGGGCTGGGCCAAGGCTTTGGAGTTTACTCTCAGGGGAAGAGAAACCATTGGAAGGCTTTGGCTTATTTCCTTGACTATTGCTTTTTTTCTTTCCTCTTTCCTTACTCCTTGGCTCCCTATTATAAGTAAGGTGACATTTCTGGCTCTTTCCCTGTTTATTTTATACATTTATATATATTTGCTTTTATGTGAAGCTTTTTAGACTTTTCTCCTTCTCTTTAGGATAATTTCTTGCATTTCTATTCTACTGTCATAATTCGGTTTCCGAGTAGCCAATCAAATATTCCCTGTTCCAGTTGCAATTTTAATTCAGCAATGATAGCTTTTTAAAAAATTTCCAATTGATCTTTCTTGACCTCCCATCGCTTCATCTTCATGACAATCTTTGATAGTTTCATATATACTACAGGCCCTTGAATGATTTTGAAGATATGATTCAGAGATTTATCACCTTTCTCCTTATTTCTCTCAAAGAAAAACTGCTTTATTATGGATCTCTGTATTGATTTCTCCCTGTTGCCTCTTGTTTTGTATCTAATCATTTTAAATGTATATTTCTAGAGAAGAAAGACTATGATTTTCAAACAGAGACTCAAGTAGATGTATTCCCTGCAAACTGGTATATATAAGGAAAAACCTAAATCTACTGTAAATTTTTAATTTTCGTTTCAGAATCTTCATTTCTGTGAATTTCTCTTGTGTCTTGGGTATTGCACCAAAAAGCTACGTAAGGAAATGTTCTCTTATCATTTCCATATAGTGTTGTCAAAACAATGTGCGGTCAGCAAGTGGGGCTTCCAGCACTTCAGGTACCATCTTGGTGCAGCTCCAAGATGAGTCTCAGAATTACTCGTGGGTCCAGACATGCTCCCAATCTCCCTTACTTGCAGCTCTTGCCTCTCCTAAGTGGGGTAATTCCCAGGCTTCTTCCACGTCTCCTGTATTTCTTTCCCAGGGAAGCTGTGTTCATCTTTCTTCAGTTCTACCCTGCCTGTATCATTTGCAGCCAAAAACCCTGGGTGGACCATTTCCACTCCCCTGGTTTCTAACACCAATGGGGGTTTTCTCTCTTTTTATATCCTATTATTTCACTAGTTATCCAAGAGAGCAGAAAGGAGACTTGCACCCACTCTGCTATCTTAACTGGAAGATCCTTATTCTAACCCACCTATTTGTTTCAGTGGGTGTAAATTTCTGTCTGGAAACCATAGAGTACTACCCAGGTGGTTGAATGAGGACCACTTGGCACCACTGAAAAGTGAAGGAAGAAATCATAGAACAGAATGGTTGCTAAGCTGCAAGCCTCAAAAGAAAGGTTGGACAACTAAGCACCTCCAGGAAAGAGCTGACTTTTTCAGTACAATGTCTGAAACAACTGAGTGTGATAACTTTGCCTTGACCAGGACTGCACGTACCTTGCACACTGTGCCTTGTTGGATTGGCAGAATAACAGCTTTGAATACCATGTTGAATCTTCTGTGTTTCCTTTTTTTTATCTTTTGAGTGTACATACTTCTTAAATGTGGAGTTTTTTTCTCTAAAATTAAAGTAGATTTCATTATTTTATTTAAGATTGTAAATAAAATTCAAGGAGTAAATATTTAGAAAAAAAGTTAAAAACAGTCTACATCCCAGGGGTTGCATTTTAATAAAGTTCTTTTCAGATATTTTTTGTTTATTTCTTTATCAACATATAAAGCCCTTCATTGTTATACATGATGAGTTTTTTTTTTTTTAAAGCTATTATTCCCCCTGAGATAGTTCCCTCATCTGTTTGCTTGTTTTTGCTTGATGTCTGTTTGTTTTTCCTTTTGGAGGAACTGGGAACCGAACGTATGTGGACTTCCTACGTGGGAGGTGGCTGCTCAACTTCTTGAGCCATGTTGGCTTCCTGTATGTTTGTTTTTGCTCATTTCTGCTTGTTGTTTGCTCATTGTTTTTGCTCAATGTATTCTCGTTGTTTGTTTGTTTTCTTTAGGAGGCACCAGGAACCAAACTGGGACCTCCTATGTGGGAGGCGGGCACTCAACTGCTTGAGCCACATCTGCTCACCCCATGATGATTTTTTAAACTCCTTTTTTCCCTCTCACCTAAGCCACATATCTCTTCATATGATAAATATGTCTGCATCATTGTCTCTGATGGATGGATGTGCCATAAGTTATTTCCAGTGATCTAGCATTGTCCCTAGTTATTCACATATATCACATAATTTCAATAAGCTTCTTTCTATATGTATCTGTGTATGTTTATACAGTTACCACGATAGGAAAAATTCCTGAAAGTGGTTTCACTAGGACAAAAGTGAAGGTGACACACACACACACACTTTATATATGCTGTCAATTCCTTTCTTTAAAATGTATCCGTCTATACATGCTACTTAGGACACTTTTAACCTAATGTGACCCGCAACTAAAGTGAAGGTTTATGGCCACCTCCTATGGCTTAGATGCCATCATCAGCATACTGCAGTAATGAGTATGAAATTAGGTCTGGAATATTTTTAAATAAGTGGTTAGATACGAATGAGCTTTTAGCTTCTTTATATGTTGTGGGTAGAGGAACTTGTTTTCACAGTAATTTTCTCTAGAACCTCTATTCTAAGGTTATTCACTTATGAGCTTCTCTTTAAGTACTTCTAATCATGCTAGAGAGATGCATTGGCCAGATACGCAGATTCATTCCACTCATAAGAAATATATTTCTAAGGGCAAAACTGCTGTTAAAAAATGTGAGAGTTAGGGCCAAGATGATAGAATTTGATATTTATGCCTCAATCATATATGAGAGAGAAATCAGGCATGTGGTACACAGAAGTCTTCTAACAAGCATCGAACTATAATTTAAAAAATAATATGGTTTGGGTAAAAGTTATAATGTATAATCACATAGGATATCATAACATGAGTTTTATTTTTCTAGGAAACATTGCAAAATAATCAAAGACCACAGTGGCTGTAGCCTTCCTACAAGTTCCTTGGTTCTCCCTCTCTGTGCAGAAATGGATTCTTGGGCCATTCATCACCTCTTTGTGATCACACATGAAGCAACTCTCCTGAGCTTCTGTGAAATCCATGGAAGCAGAGCTACAGACAAAAAGTCCAGAGGCACTGATATTTCTTACTGAAATCATGTCTTTTTCTTTGTAATGAATTCAGGGCTTTTTTGCTATCTATCAAATATACAAAATGCTCCTCACCTTCCTGAGGAAGGGCACCCTGTGCAAGGTGAAAGTACGTCAATTCAGGTGGAGTCAATTAGCACTAATTAGCAGAATCTTCCATTTTTTAAAGCACACCTGATCACCTGAGGTGTTTAAAGGTCTCAGAAATGCAGAGGAGCCTCCCTTTGTCACAGTGCTGGGAGCTAATGGTCCAATTAGGGAGCCAGCATTTGGATGTGGCTGACCTTTCCTTCTGTGATGACCTTCTCCCTCTTTCTGACTTTGCACAAAAGCATTCTCTTCGGGTGCCTTGAGTTGTAGGTTAAAGTCTGTTACACCTCATTCCATTAGTAGGCTTACCCTTTTCTATGAGATGGAAGTCAAAAGATTTCTGCCTTTATTTTATTTTATTTTTGCACCAGAGGGTAAAAGTGAAGGAAGAAGGTGTGCAAAAATGGTTGGGGGGGGGGGGTCTAGAAAGCAGGGCGGGATCAGCTTCCATGAAACGTTACTTAAAATGCTGCTGTGTTCAGATTCAAGTACGAGCCTGCGATGATTAAAATGAAAACACTACAGATTTTGACTTGTTTTTCTCTGTTATTTCTGTGATGTAGCTGTTTAGCGTCAACGTTTACTTGTTACTTGATGACAATTTAATAAATTAGATGGACACTTTACGTCAAAATAATAGAAATATCTATCACTTTTTTTTTTTTTGTTATAAAAATGGAAACTAGGAATATAGCTCCAACATACTTCAACCTTAAATTTTTCCTCTTCTAATTATAGGGGCTGTTCTTTCTCTTTCCTTAGAGTCAGGTAGTGAAGATGCAGAGGCATGAAGTTTTCCGTGCACTTTCTCTCTCTCTCTCTCTCTCTCTCTCTCTCTTTTCTATCAAAGTTTATCTGATATCTGCTCACTGGAAGCACTGGGGAATTTTGCAGATTGGAGAAAAGTTCTTGGGAGGGTTCCCTGCTTCTTATACTGCTAAACTTTTCTGGGCCACATAATCTCAGCAGCTAGACAGTTGTAGCTCTTCTTGCATAAATGTATATATACACAAAATACTTGCAAAGAATTTTGGGCTTTCATGGACCCCCTGAAACTCATCCATGCACCCCAGCATAAGACCTCCAGTTGCCGAGTGAGCAAAGTTTCTGAGTGTGGATAACACCTGCTTTGTACACCTGCACCAGCTCACATTGGGTGACGGGCCTGTTAGCTAGAGGATCGATAAGTTTTATTGTTCCCAAACTCCCCATTGAAAAACCTAACAATATTTTTCCTACTCTGCAAAAAATCTGACCAGGAAATTCTAGATTTTATAGTGCGTGTGAATATGGTGGTGTATGGATGGATTTCATTCACCCTTTTTTTTTTTTTTTTTTTTTTTATTTCTAAAGAAGCTTTAGATTACAGAAATGTTACATAAAAAATGTAGGGGATTCCCATATACCTCACCCCCACACACACACTTTTCCCCATTAACAACATTTTCATTCGTGTGGCCCATTCGTTACCATTTGTGAACACAAATTGAAGCATTGCTGCTAACCATAGCCGATAGTTTCATTCACCCCTTCTTACTTTTCCCCTTTCAAACAAAGTCACTGCAGAAACACAGGAGGCAGCGTATGCTGTTATTTTTTGACTTTGGGAATTTGTCACCAACAGATGTGCAGGACAAGAACTGCTAAAGGAATGTTTTCCAGAAACGATACCAGTTACAAACCAAAATCTACAGAAAGAAATGAAGGCACAGGAAGTGGCGAATATATGGGTAAATATAAAAGACTATTTCTTCTTAATTACTTTAGTCTATTGAAAATCCAAAATAACAAAAGTACTATCTGTGCCTTGTGGAGAAGTAAATAATTCAATAGCTCAAAAGGAGAAAGGGATAGATAAAAGTATACTATTACAAAGTTTGTACAATATATGTTAGGTGGGCTGTGATAAAAAAGGATATATATTGTAATTTCCATAGTGACACTTTTTAAAAAATCTAAAAAATAATAGAATGGCTGAAATGGAATACTAAAAACACACACAGTTAATATAAAAGAAAGCAGAATAGGAGGAACAAAGGAAAAATCTCGAAATGTGACAGATGGAAAACAATACAACATATAAGACTTAACCCAACCATACAAATAATTATAGTAAAAACCTCATTTAAAAATCATTTAAAATCAAAGAATGCCAGACTGAATAAAATAGAAACTATAATAACACTTTACATTTAAAGACATGGGTAAAATGAACATAAAAAGATGGTAAAACACATATAATGCAAACATTAAGCATAAAAAAGCTGGAATCACTATATTGATATCAGTCAATGTAGACTTTAAGACATGGGAAATTACCTGAGTGATGAAGGGACATTTTATATTGATAAAAAAGGCAATTCACAAAATCACATAACAATCCTAAAACCTATGCACTTGGTACACCTTCATAATTGTCTACAGTAGGAAATTTTAATTATAGGAAGAAGTACACAAAAATATAAGTAACATTAGAAAATTTAATAATGCTATTAAAGAACTTGACCTAGTAGACATCATAGAAAAATTCACCCAATAACTGCAGATTTTTAAGTTCACACACAAAATGCATCAAGAAAGAAGATGAAAAAACATTTCCCAAAAGGTTGTATGAGGTCAGCAAAATTTTGATAATGAAACCTAACCAGGTCATTATAAGGAAAGAAAATCGCAGACTGTGGCCAAGTGATAAAATGATTATCAATATATTTCAAAGGGCTGAAATTATACAGTGTATGTTCTCTGACCACAATACCAACTTTTGATTTTCAAGTCAAATGTTAGGAACTAAATATCACACTTCTAAATGAGCCATGAATCGAGGGAGAAATCGTAAGGGATATTATAAAATATTTCAAATAGAATTTTAAGATAAATACAATACATAAACATTTTGAGATGCAACAGCTACCATAGCATTTAGAGAGAAACATATATTTAGCGTTAATATGTAAAAGACAATTATGTCTTCTTTCACCACTTCTATTTAACATTAGATTGAAGGTCATAGCTAGTGCAATAAGGGAAAAATTAAAACATTACATACTCAAAAGGAATGATTAAAACATTTTACAAGCAATATGATTGATTATATAAAAAATCCTAGGGAATCTGCAAATAAAAACCATTTTTTTCTAATAAGGAAATTTAGCAAGGTTGCAGAACACAATACAAAAACCAATTGCATTTCCACATAAGATTAACAAAGAAATTGGAAAAATAAAAAAAAATACCATGTACAATACTAACAAAAAGTGCTAAGGATTAAATTTAATAACAATGTGAACAAATCTATCATGCGCACTCTAAAATTTTACAGAGAAAATTTTAAGGAAGAACTAACTAAATTGAGTCATATACCATGTTCATAGATTGGACTTAGTATTTTAAAGTTTCTCCCAAAATTGATATACAGATCCGATGCAATCCTAATCAAAATCTCTGAAGACATTTTTGAATGGAAATTGACAAACTCTTCTAAATATTATAGGGATATGCAAAGTACCTAAATAGCCAAAACAAAATTGAAAAAGAAGAGCAAAACTGAAGGAATTATGAGACTGGGTTTCAAAACTTACTTTAAGGCTAATGTCATAACAAACAATATGGCATTAGCATAATGAACAACAAATAGATCAGTGGGAAAAATAGAGGTTCCATAAATCTACGCTTAAACATAGTTTGCCCATGCAGTTAGAAGGAGAAAAGAATAGTCTTTTTAATAAATGTTTCTAGCTTAAGTTGATAATTATGCAATAATAAATGGATATGGATGCCTAACCCCACTCCATTCACAACATTTAATTTAAGGAGGATTCTAGACTTAAAAGTAAAGACAAATCATAAAACTTCTTGAAGATATCATAGGAGAATATCTTTGGTACAAGCGGCTAGGCAAAGATAAAATCAGGATATGAATGATGCTTAACATCATTATTCATGAAGGAAATGAAATGAGTTTCCACTTCATACTTACTGGAATGCCTAAAATTATAATATTTAACAATACTTACTGTTGTTTAAGATGTGCAGGAATTTCAATTATGATACACTGCTGGCAAGAAATACTTTGAAAACCTGATACAACTACTTTGAAAAACAGGTAATTTAAAAAAAAAATTAATTTTTTAGAAGATACTTAGATTACATAAATATTACACAAAAATATAGGGATTCCCATATGCCCCACTCCCCACACCTCCCACATCCTCCCACATAAACATCCTTCATTAGTGTGGCACATCAATTCCAATTGATAAACACATCCTGGGGCTTTGTCATTAAGCATGGACCATAGTTCACATTGTAGACCACACTCTCTCCCACACAGTTCTGCATGTTATATGATGATATAAAATGGCCTATATCTGTTGTTGCAATGTCATTCAGGATGATTCCCAAGTCCTGAAAAAGCCCCCGTATTAAAACTATTTTTCCCTCTCCCTGCCCCCAGAGCCTCTAGTGACCACTGGCTCCACATCAATGTTGTAAATTCTTCCATTGCTAGAATCACAACATGTCTATAGTAGAATACAGTAAGTCCACTCTAGTCTATTGCTCTTCCCCAATCCTGAGGATTCTGGGATGATGATGTCCACTCCTCCTCCAGTTGAAAGGGGACTTATATCCCATGGGGAAGATGGATGGGACTATCCTGCCTGCAGCTGCAGACTCTCTCCGTTCCCTGGGATGGCCATTGTCCATCATCATCTCCCCGCCAGTTGTCCTGGGTGAGTCCAATGAGCTGTAGTATAGGAGTTACTACTCCACCGAGGTTCTGGGCCCAGCTGGCACATGGACAGCCCAAAGACTCAAGTCTCTGGACGTACACCTACAAACTCCAGCACCAAGTATAGGTTTAAATAGAAGGGACAGATGAGCCATGTGCAGGGAAGACATAATTAAGTCCAACTCTGTCACTCTCAGGAGCACAAACTCCAAAGTAGGGCTGACTGGCAAGACACCAAACTCCAGAACTATCCACCCTAATCATATTACCTGGGTGTCTCCAGAACCCTCAGGAGCCCCACAATTTGGAGTAGTATCCACTTTGGAAGTCTATAAGATCTTGCTGAGATGTGCGCAAGCATTACCTCTGGAATGACCTCCCGACTCACTTTGAAGTCTCTTAGCCATATAAACTCATTTGTCTTTACCTTTCCCCCCTTTTATTCAAGGTCTTTTTCCAGTTGCATTGCTAGTTGGTAATTGGTAGCAATCCCTCTGTGCCAGAGAGGCTCATCCCCAGGAGTCATGCCCCACACTGGGAGGAAGGTAATGCATTCATATGCTGAGTTTGGCTTAGAAAGGGGCCACATTGGAGCAACAAGGAGGCTTCAGGAGGCAACCCGTCAGCACCCTACAACACTAGGCTAAGTTTCAATTTCAAGAGCAAAGGCTCATAAGCATAGTCGTCAATATTGAGGGCCCATCAATGGATAATCTTCCTTCACCAGTCATTGCCCCTGTACTTGGGGGTCTATTGCTGCTCCCTTAGAGAATGTGGCAGAGCTCTCCAGGATGGGAATTTAGTATTCTCTTGTCTATTGTGTGAGTCTCCACCCACTGTAACAATGTCCCTGAACATTTGAACATTTTTATATATCTTATATGTATGCTCAGGTGAACTTCTTCCCTTGCATCCCTCGTCCTTGACACCCCACACCAAGGAGCCTCACCCGCCCCAGTTGTAACCCTTCTGTGATCCAAAGATTCTTCAAAGATGGAGCCAATTCAATAGCTGAATAGAAGTAATGGAAAATGAAAGAATAATGATGTTTAAATATGAGATAAAATACATAAACATTTTAAAAAACTAAAAATAAAATAAAATTTAAAAATTGCGATATTAAAAAATGAAAAATATTAAATTTTTTTTTTACATTTTGCCTTTCATCATTGCAATATTTGGTGTCCTGTCTGTACCATGGCACCTTCCCCCACTCATTCCCCAGTGTCTCATTATTTTTCATTTTGTTTTCCAAGAAGTTTTAGGTCACAGCAATGTCACACACAGAATACAGGAGACTCTTATATACTCAACATTCTTCCCCTTTCCTCCCTCCCATATTAATACCATTTTATATGTGGATAAAAGCTTTGTTATAACTGATATACAAATAGTGAAACATAGCTATATAACATGGTCTATGGTTTACACTATGGTTTACATTTTAGACCGTACACTTCTATAAATTTTGATGATATTTACTATGTCTTGTGTCCATCCCTGTAATATCATGCAGAACAATTCCACTGACCACTAAATACCCCCTGTTCTACCAATTCTATTCCTCCCTCCCCATCCCCCCAGGACACATGGTGACTCCATGGCTTGACTCATTGGATGACAAGATTCATAGTAATATGCAACAAGACTGAGGCCTTGACACACTGGTTTGTCCTTCCCTGTTAGGAACCAACCTTGCTCTTGAGAGACTCCTGCCTGTCTATTACTGAACAAATCAGTCCTCCCGAGGATGGGAGTCCAACTCCTTCCCACTCATTATGTGGGTCTCCACCTACCGATACAACACATTATAACAGAATGATCACTCACACTCCCTAGACGCCTACTCCAGAAGCGCCCTATCCCGAATGCCCCCCCATCCAACACCCTAAACCAGTAACCCTTCCTTGTCATATTGCCATAAGAGCATTCCCAACTTTGTACTTTCAACTACATAGCCGCAAATCCCCAGTGTTCACCTGGTCCGGCACCCAACCCTCCACCCAGTACCCTGGACCTTCCTACCCACCCTTCCCAATCTACCCACCTGTCAACCCTGAACACCCAACCCAATAATATCACTACCCTCCTGTCTTATCCCTTCAATATGCAACTACACTCTTCCACCTTAGCATAGATTATGTCCATATGGGCGATGGCTCATAACCTTCTTCTCTCTTTCTATTTCTTGTAAACCTATTTTCCAGACAATAGCTCTTTGAGACTGCTCAATTTCCTTAATTCATATCAGTGATGTCATGTACTATTCATTCTTCAATGCCTGGTTTGCTTCACTCAACATACGTTCCTCAAGATTCATCCATATTATCCTGTGTGTTAGCACTTTATTCCTTCTTACAGTGGAGTAATAGTCCATTGTATCTAAGTACCACATTTTGCTAATCCATTCATCTGTTGATGGGCACCTGGGTTGATTCCAACTTTTGGCAATAGTGAATAATGCTGATATGAACATTGGTGTGCAGATATCTGTTCATGTCTTTGCTTTCAATTCTTCTGGGTATATACCCAGGAGTCGAATTGCTGAATCATATGGAAGTTCTACAGCTAGTTTTTTGAGGAACCACCAAACTGTCCTTCACAGAGGCTGGACCAGTCTACATTCCCACCAGCAGTGGATGACTGTTCCCATTCCTCCACATCCTCTCCAACACTTATAGTCTGCTGTTTTTTCAATAGCCTCCATTCTAATGGGTGTAAGATGGTATCTCATTGTAGTTTTGATTTGCATTTCCCTAATTGCTAGTGATATTGAGCATCTTTTCACATGCTTTTTAGCCATTTGTATTTCTTCCTTGGAGAAGTGTCTTTTCAGGTCGCTTGCCCATTTTTTAAATAGGTTGTTTGTCTTTTTATTTTTGAGGTGTAGGATTTCTTTATATATGGAGGATATTAGGCTCCAATCAGATATATGGTTGCCAAATATTTTCTCCCATTGTGTAGGCTGCCTTTTTACTTTCTTTATAACATCCTTTGAGGAGCAAAAGTATTTAATTTTGAGGAGATCCCACTTACCTATTTTTTCTTTTGCTGCTCGTGCTTTGGTTGTGAAGTTCGCGAAACCATTTCCTGTTACAATGTCCTGTAGTTGCTTCCCTACATTAACTTCCAAGGTCTTTATGGTCTTAGTTCTTATATGTAGATCTTTGATCTATCTTGGGTTAATTTTTGTATAAGGTGTGAGATGGTGTTCCTCTCTCATTCTTTTGGATATGGATGCACAGTTCTCCAAGCACCATTTGTTGAAGAGCCCATTCTCTCCCAACTGAGTGGGCTTGGTGGCCTTGTTGAATATCAGATGACTGTATATGTGAGGATTTATATCAGAACTCTCAATTCAGTTCCCTTGGTCAGTATGTCTAGACTTGTGCCAATATCATGCAGTTTTGACCACTGTAGCTTTGTAGTGTGTTTTAAAGTCAGGTAGTGTGACCTCTCTAATTTCATTTTTCTTTTTCAATATTTCCTTGGCAATTCAGGGCCCCTTACCCTTCCAAATAAATTTTGTAGTTAGTTTTTCCAATTCATTAAAAAATGCTGTGTTGATTTTTATTGGGATTGCATTATCTGTAGATTAGTTTGGGTAGGATAGACATCTTAATGATGTTTAGTCTTCCTATCCATGAACAGGGAATATTCTTTATTTCTTTAAGTCTTCTTTGATTTCCTTCAACAGTGTTGTGTAGTTTTCTGTTTATAAGTCCTTTACATCTTTACTTAAATTTATTCCTAGGTATTTGATTCTTTTAGTTACTATTGTAAATGGTACTTTTTTTCTTGATTTCCTCCTCAGATTGCTCATCATTGGTGTACAGAAATGCTACTGATTTTTGAGCATTGATCTTATAGCCTGCAACTTTACTGAACTCCTTTATAAGTTCTAGAAGCTTTGTTGTAGATTTCTCAGGGTTTTCTATGTATAGGATCGTGTCATCTGCAAACAGTGAAATTTTTACTTCTTCCTTTTCAATTTGAATACCTTTTGTATCTTTTTCTTGCCTCAGTGCTCGAGCAAGTACTTCTAAGACAATGTTAAATAGGAGCAGTGATATTGGGCATCCTTGTCTTGTTTCCAATTTTAGAGGAAAAGCTTTTAATATTTCACCATTGAAGATGATGTTAGCTGTGTTTTTTTCATATATACCCTTTATCATGTTCAGAAATTTTCTTTCTATTCCTATCTCTTGCAGTGTTTTTATCAGGAAAAATTGCTGTATTTTGTTGAATGCTTTTTCTGCATCTATAGAGATGATCATGTGATTTTTTTTCTTTCAATGTGTTTATGTGGTGTATTACATTGATTGATTTTCTTATGTTGAACCATCCTTGCATATCCGGGATGAAACCAACTTGGTCATGGTGCATAATTCCTTTGATTGTTGTTGAATGTGGTTAGCAAGTATTTTGTTGAGGATTTTAGCATCTAGGTTCATTAAAGAGATTGGTCTGCGATTTTCCTTTCTTGTGGCATCTTTGTTTGGCTTTGGTATTAGGGTAATGTTGGCATCATAGAATGAGTTAGGCAATTTTCCTTCTACTTCTATTTTTTTGGAAGAGCTTAAGCAGAATTGGTGTTAGTTCTTTCCATTATGTTTGGTAGAATTCACCTTTGAAGCCGTCTGGTCCTGGGCTCTTCTTAATTGGTAGGTTTTTGATGACTGAGTCTATCTCTTTACTTGTAATTGGACTGTTGAGTTCTTTAATTTCTTCTTTCATCAATGTAGGCTGCTTGTGCGTTTCTAGGAATTTGTCCATTTCCTCTAAATTATCATTCTTGTTGGCATATAATTTTTCAATGTATCCTCTTATTATACTCTTTATTTCTGTGTGGTCAGTGGTGATATACCCTTCCTCATTTCTTATTTTGTGTATTTGCATCTTCTCTCTTTTGTTCTTTGTTAGTCTAGCTAAGGGTTTGTCAATTTTATTGATCTTATCAAAAAAACAGTTTTTGGTTTTGTTTATTTTTTCTAGTGCTTTCTAATTTTCAATTTCATTTAGTTCTGCTTTAATCTTTGTTATTTCCTCCTTTCTACTTCCTTTTGGCTTAGTTTGTTGTTGCTTTTCCAATTCCTTCAGGTGTGCAGTTAGGTCTTCAATTTTAGCTCTTTTTTCTTTTTTGGTATATGCTTGGATGACTATGAATTTCACGCTTAGTACAGCTTTTGCTGCATCCCATAGTTTTGATATGTTTTGTTGTAATTTTCATTCTTTTCAAGGTAGTTACTGATTTCTTTTGAGATTTCCTCCTTGAGCCATTGTTTGTCTAAGAGTGTGTTGTTTAACTTCCATATCTTTGTGCCTAATCTGGTTCTCTAGCCCTTACTGATTTCTAATTTCATTCCATTGTGGTCAGAGAAATTACTTTGTATATTTTCAATCTTTCTGAATTCATTGATAGCTGTTCTGTGGCCTAGCATGTGGTCTAATTGGAGAATGATGCATGTTCACTTGAGAACAATGTATATCCCTCTGTATTTGGGTGTAGCATTCTGTATGTGTCTCTTAGGTCCAGATACTCTAATGTATTATTCAGAGTCTTTGTTTCTTTATTGATTCTCTGTTGAGTTATTCTGTTTAATGATGATAATGATGCATTAAAATCCCCCACTATAATTGTAGAGGCATCTATTTCTCCACTTAGTCTTTACAGTGTTTGCCTCATTTATTTTGAGGTGCCCTGACTAGGTGCATTAATGTTTATGATTGTTCTTTCTTCTGGAAAGATTACTGCTTTTACTAATATATAGTGTCCGTCTTTGTCTCTTACAAAACTTTTGCATTTAAAGTCTATTTTGTCTGATATTAGTATAGCTACTCCTGCCTTATTTTAGTTATTGTTTGCTTGTAAACTGTTTTCCAGCCATTCACTTTCAGCTTCCTTGAATCCCTGGGTCTAAGGTGGGTTTCTTGTAGACAAAATATAAATAGGTTATATTTCTTTACCCATTCTGCCAATCTGTGTCTCTTGACTCGTGAGTTTAATCCTATAATTCAGTGTTTACTCTCAAGGAATTTCTTACATCAGCCTTATTTTCTTTGGGATTATGTATGTCATATGTTGTTTTTATTTCTCTTTTTGTCTTTTTAGTTGTTCTTACACTCTCCTCCAAATCTCTCTCTCTCCTGTTTTTTCCTTTCAACCTGCAGAACTTTCTTTGATATTTCTTGAAGGGCAGTCTTCTTATTGGTATACTATCTTAATTTCTGTTTATCTGTGAATATTTTGAACTCTTCATCATAATTGAATGCCAGTTTTGCTGGATAGAGAATTCTTGGTTGTAAGTTTTTTCTTTTAGTACCTTGTCTATGTCATACCACTACCTTCTTGACACCATGGTTTCAGATGAGAAATCAGCACTTAATATTATTGGACTTCCCTTGTATGTGATGGTTCTCTTTTCTTTTGCTGTGTTGAGTATTTTCTCTTTGTCTTGAGCATTGGACATTTTGACAAGTATATGTCTTGGTGTAGGCCTGTTGGGATTTATACTGTTTGGGATGTGCTGTACTTCCTGGACATGTATATCCATCTCCTTCAATAGGGATGGGAAGTTTTCAGCCATTATTTCCTTCAACACTCCTTATGTTCCCTTTCCCTTCTCTTCTCCCTCTGGGATGCCTCTAATGCGTATGTTTGTGCATTTTGTGTTGTTATTTAAATTCCTAAATCCCTGCTGGATTTTTCTATCTTTTTATCTATCTGTTCTACTATTTGTTTGATTTCAGATGTATGTCTTCCACATCACTAATTCTTTCTTCTGCCCGTTCAAATCTGCTGTTATGTAATTCCAGCGTCTTTTTGATTTCTTGGATTGTGCCATTCATTACCATCATATCCATTATCTTTTTATGTAAGTTTACAGTTTCTTCAGCATGTTTTCCCAGTGTCTTTTTAATATCCTTAATCTCTTCCTTCACTTCATTAAGTTGGTCCATGATATTTGTTTGGAAAGTTTTAATTAGTTGTTCGATGTTCTGTATCTCTTCCTGGTTTTTAGTTTGTTCATTAGACTGGGCCATGTCTTCCTGTTTCTTAGCATGGTTTGTAATTTCTTGTTGCTCTCTGGTCATCTTTTTATCTTGATGGGTTTATTCAGTTGATTAGCTTCTCTCTCTGCTCTAGAGTTTTAATTAGCTGCTGGTTTTGTGTGTGTGTTAAGTTTTCTCTTTGACACTTTGTTTTCTTGTTCTATTTCCTTGCTGTTTTCTATGTTCCCTAGCAGGAAAAAGATTAGAGTCAGAGAAAGTGAAAAAGATAAGAAAAGAAAAAGGATAATAGTAATAATAATAATAAAAGTTAAAAGAGGGGCTGTATAAGACTTAGTAAAATGAATATTTAACTCATGTAAGCAGTGTAGAGTAACAAGAGTAAAAAAGTGGAGTATCTACAATGAAAAGGGAAACTGAATAGAGAAAAATATATAGAATGATTTAAAAGTCCAGAATGATGAGGAGAGAGAGAAAGAGAAAAGAAAGGACAGAAAGAAAAAAAGTTATTTAAAAAAAGGAAACAGAATAGACAAGATAGAAATCAAAATCAGAAAAGTTGAGGACTAAATAAAGAAAGGTGGAAAATGTAAGAACCACAACAGAAAGCAGAAGATGTAAAGATGAAGGAAGGAAAAGAGATAGCGTTGGTAGACAAAATCAGTGTACATAGAAAGTGGGAAATCAAGGAAGAAGAAGCACAGCAAAGAAGAAACAAGCTAGCAGCTCCTAATTTAACAAAAGGTTGGGGGGGTGGCAAGAAAGAGGAAAGAAAAACAAGAAACAAAAACAAACAAACAAACACACAAGCAAGCAGTCAAACAAAGCTAAGGAAGAACAGCATTCCTTCTTCAGGCTGCTTGTGTTTATCAATAAATTACTCTGCAAGCTTCTCTCTGCAGGTTTTGAGGCAGGTTTTAGCGAGTAAACTAAGTTAAAATTTTTTTTAAAGTAACCTTTTTTTTTTTTTTTGGAAAAATAAGGGACCCAAAAGAAGCTAGTACAAAAATGATGTCTATGTTTTCCCTGACCTAGAGTATCAGCTGGATGTTAGATATCCCAGTGGATTGCTACTCTTAGAGGAGCCAGGAATCAAACTAGGGACCTTGTATATTCAATGTGGAAACTCCTCCACTGAGCTACCTTTCTAACTGGGTCAGTAAGCTCTTCAGAAAGCTATTCAGTCACTTTCCCTCAGGCAGGTCTGACTCTCCTAGGGCAGCAGGATTCAGCTGGCTTTGTGAGTAGATACCCCCCTCCTGTGTTTCCTGGTTAGGTTGAGTTCCCTTTTGAAATTCAAATGGGACCTGATGACTGAGTTCACCACACAGAACAGATTTTCAAGCCTTGTCTAGACCACCCCCTCCTCTCAGGGGACCCTAAATAGGCTTTTGGAAAGTTATTGAGAGCTTCCCAATACCTTAGGGAAGTTGAAATTCTGACAGTCCTCAGTGTGGAATTATTAAACTGGCTGACTCCACCCTCTCTCAGGCCAAGCCTTTTTATCTCAGGGTGGTTAGGTAAATCAGGCTTCCTCAGCAGATTCACCTTTTCCCTCTGCCTGGTGCCACATTGAGCCTGCTGGTGTGCTCCCCAAAGCTCAAAGGGGATCCAGACAACCAAACCCACAGAAAGGAACCCCCTCACTGCCCCTTGCCAGAACCCTCCCACTCTTGGAGAATGCTCCCTGGGTGGCCGGCAGGAGTTGGGCTCACCCTGGCCGTTTGCCCTGAGGGTGGGGCTTAGCCATCCCCGATTTCCAGGCATGGGGCTAAAAACTCATGATTTTATTTTGAGCAATCTATCTCCCTGTCCAGCTCCCTCCAGATCGATGCCCCAAAGGCTCCTGCTCCCTGGGGTCCCAGAACAGCCCACTCGGGCTGGATCCTGTCCCCAATCTTTTGCGAGAGAGATGGTGAGTCTTTTGCGAGAGAGTCTTTTGCGAGAGAGATGGTGAGTGCCCACTTAAACCAATGCCATCTTGCCAAATTTCTTCCAGGTAATTTTAATGAACCTAACTGAACAATTCCATAATTAGGCATTTACCAAACAGAAATGAAAGCAAATGCCTAAATAAAGTGGTATTTAAAAAAATGTTCATGGCAGTATAGCAGTTTTTTTTTTTTTTTTTTTTTTTTTAACCTATTAGTCCCAAACTGTGAATAATTTAGATATCAACTGATAGGAGAATAGATTTAAAAAATGGTACATTTGTACAATGGAAAATTACTCAGTAGTATACAGTAATGACTAATAATACATATAGAAAATCAATGAATCTTAGAAACATTATGCTGAATAAAAGAAGCCAGACATAATATAGTCTGTATTATTTCACTTGTATGAAGTCCTAAAACAAGCAAATTTAATCTATATTGATAAAAAATCAGAATAGTAGTTGTGAAGGGCAGAGAAGTGCCTGGGAAAAGACAAGGAAACTTTCTGAGGTGATGGGATGTTTTATACATTGACTTGTATCTTGGTGACATAGATTATATACTTGTTAAAACTCATCAAACTCTATGCTTAAGAAATGTATATTTTACTATATGCAAATTATAGTTCAGTAAACAAGAGTAAGCAAATGTTAGTTTGAACCATATGAAATTATTTCCAACCATTTTTTGCTACAAAATGGTAATTTTATATGGTTCAATCTATTAATAAATTTGGCTCCCAAGAAAGGTGTGGAAATTGTTTTTGAGACTAGAGACTAGGTGGGAAAAGCAGAAAGAGGTGACCTCGTGTATTCAGGAACAGTTATCTATAAGCAGCATGTCCTAGGACAGGAAAGGCATAGTTCCGACTTTCTTTTGCTCAAAGGTGTGTGCACATGTGTGTTTGTGCATGGATATATGTGTGCATGTGTGTGTGTGGGGGGTCTGTGTGCAGGCGCATGCCTTTATATGTGCACACTGCATGTATATTTGTTGACTATTGCTGAGAATGAACTTCTAACACCTGCCCGGACAACCATATTCTTATTATACACAGAGAACCTCAAGTCAGTCTTTCCACAAGGGAAAAGGGCCTTTGAGCTTCAGTGCAGATTGGGCGCTGCATCTGAGTTACTACCTTTATTTACATTGCACTGTGTTCACCCAATTTATGGCAATCTTCCACGCACCTGGATCAAAATGTCCCATTTTGGTTTCTGGTTTCATTCAGAAGACTGGAAATGCCACTTTTACTTAGAATATGTTTTTCAAATGGCTGAGTCTTATTCTAATGCTGTAAAGCTAAAATCAAATTTTTGTGAGTCTTAAGCAAATCCCTTCAGATTGCAAGAGATTCCACTGTTTGAACGCATATGCAGAACTATATTGAGAAGTCGTATTGTTGAGAAACTGAAAACAGTCAACAGTTAATTGAGCATTTTCTCTTATGAGCTGGAGAAAGAGGTGACATGCTGAATCCTGGAATGGTACATACAAGAAATGTATGATGTTCAAATTCAACTTGATGCCTGTGACTGCTGAGGGTCAGCTGTGAGTCTGGCTGGGGGATTGGGCAGATATTCTGAGCACAAGTTCAGAGATGACCCTGTGGACACTGCATGCAAAAACCCTCATCTTCCTCGTGACTACCACCATTCTTTGGTGAGTGGAAAAAACAAACAATGGCATAATCTCAAAGCACTATACCAATTTATTGTCATATCGGGGTATCTGGCAGTTGTGAAGAGGTCGTATTTTTATACTCCAAAAGAGATTGTTATAGTGTGAGGTGGTTGAATTGATCAGATAAATTTATTGCTTCAGATAAATCTTATTTACAAAACCTGCTGGAGTTTCATTATGGAAAATAAAACAGAAAACGAAATAAAACAACTAAACCATTGGAAAAAAAAAAAAACCCAGGAAGATTGAAAACAGAAAACCAGTTTCCAATGGAACATAGTAATAATAGCAGTGATGATAACAAGAGCTAGCAATTATATAGCAATTTCTATGTGCCAGGAAATGTTCTAAGCCACTTGGTTACATTAACTCATTTATTCAGAAAACCCTGTGAAATTGGTACTAATATTATTCTCATTTTACAGATGATGAAGCTGAGTCACAGTTTAAATGGTTTGCTGAAGATAACACAACTATAACTGGCAGAAACACATAGCTCAGGTTTATATGCTGAACTCTTAACCATTATTCTGTAGCATATTTGATGTATCTCTATATCTAGGTATATCTTTAAATAGCTAGTCTGGAGTTTGATATATATTCATAGATTAACACACTATTTGAAACACATGTGTGTTATGGATGATATGTGGAAGTTCTTTGGGTGATGAGATGCCAACCTAGAGAGCAGCCAGCCAAGAATGCATGAAAGGACAGCTTTGTTAGATCAAAGGGCCTGGAAGGGGAGAGGGGAGATTGAGAGAGGTGGAGCTAGGTCCTGGGAGGAGAGGGAGAAGTGGAGCCCATTGTGTTCCTAGGCTTTTTATTTGATCTTGGGGGGTGGGGTAAGGGTTTCCCACTGATACTGGTGATTGGCAGTTTCAAACTATGTGACGTGAAATACAGAAGCAGCAAGGGCCATTGGGAGAAGCTGAGGACAGCTTCTTATCATCTGAGCCATATGGCGATACATGGCTTGCTAGTAAATTAAGTGGCACGAAAGGGCAAGGGGCCATTTGGAGAAGCAGCAGGGACCATTTGGAGAAGCTAAAGGCAGCTTTTATCATTCAAACCATATGGAGGAACAGGCCTTACCAGGTGTGGCTACACCCAGGGCAGAGCTAGCTGAGTGTTATCTTTAAAAGGGGAACTTACTAGGCAAACCTGGTGAGGCACTAAATATAATGTATTTTATATCATTACCATATGCATGCGGTTATGCAAATATGTATGCAGAGAGAGACATATACATACATACACATATAACATTCATGCCTGTACATAACTTATAAGATGCAGGGCTTCATATAAAAGGGGTGAGAATTTGGGAGTCAAATGGATCTGAGCTTGAACCCTTATTCTGTTGTTTGCCAGCTGTCTTACCTTTGGCACATTATTCAAACTCTGTGCCTCACTATTTCTCATTTGGTAATGGGATTAATAGTGCTTTCTTTGAAGAATTAAGAGAATTCTAATTAACCAAATTTAACTAAATAGGCATTAAGAAATTTGACAACTTTGACTGTTTTGTTATTAATATTTTCCTAATGACAGTTTTTTTTTTTTGTAATTACTAAGTAAGACTGTGCTTTAGTCCTGACTCATTCTAGCTGGGCCCCTGCTCTCTTCTGCTTTTGTGCCTTTGATTTCTTTGTCCTTTTCTGGCCCAGGTAGGCTTAAGGCTGTCTCTCAGATCTCAGAATTTGGGATCCTTCTTTAATTTCCTGTTGCTTCTTGTTTGAAATTCGTTTATGTAAAGTGGAACCAGAAGTGACATTTACTTGTTACCACACTCTCTGATGCTATACTATTTTTCCTTAAGTCTTCCCAACATAGTCTGAGCTGCTCCTGAGCTGGGCCACTCTGTGGTGCGGGAGAAGGTTGAGGTGAGTTGGGGACAAGAACTAGGCCAGCCTTAAAACAAAAGTGTCACAGAAACCTTTACTGGGGTGTCCAAAATTTCCAGTTTCAATACTGGATTCTGCAGTTTTTTGGTCCTATCATAAGAATGAAAATTTTCTTTTTCAGCATGTCAAGTTGTGGCATTTTCATTGGAGAGCAATGCATGGCAAAGTAGACCAAAAACCTTTTTGAACTCTGTTTTTGATAATTGCTTCATTATTTTCGAATTAGAGAATGGCATTTGGTTTTCTGCTAACTGTTTTTATGCAATTTTGGGATAATTTTATATATGTAATAAGGTTGCCACCTGGAACAAGATTTAAGCCTGTGAGTAGCTCTAAAATACCAGATTATTCTAAGAATTCAGAAGGAAGGCTCCTAATGACAATTGTCTTCTTTATGTTTATACTATTTCCATAACACAGATCATGTTTTATTGAATATAGGGAGGTACAAAACTGAGAAAACATATAATCTCAAAAGCCTTCCATAATTCCTCCTCAGTGAGCTAATTTTCTTCCCTCTATCTCTACAGCTTGTATCTAATCCTTTCTTAAAGTTGGCCTTGGACAGAGCTATTTATCCATCTGTTCTATCCAGCTATTAATTTTTTCATATGTCCATCTTTTTATCCATCCATATCTATCCATATTTATCTATATGTCTGTCTGTCTATCTATCTTTCTATATTTCTATCTATCATCTATCTATCTATCTATCTATCTATCTATCTATCTATCTATCTATCATCTATCATCATCTATCTATCTATCTATCTTTCTATCTATCTATTCATTTATCTATTTTTTTCTATCAGTGTGTGGTTGTCTGGGGGGCTGGGGTCACGTCTTGTTTCTTTTTAAAATTCAGAGTACAATGTTTATATAGAGTGAGTTCTCTAACATTATTTTTGTTGCTGTATTAGTCAGCCAAAGGGTTGCTGATACAAAATACCAGAACTTGGTTAGTCTTTATAAAGGGTATTTATTTGGGGTAGAAGTCCACAGTTACCAGGCCATAAAGCATAAGTTTCTTCCCTCACCAAAGTCCATTTTGGTAATTGCAAAAGCGCTTCCCTACTCCTCGGTACCAAACTCTGATCCAATATCTATATTTGGAATTCATAACTACATCAAACTGCCAGACTGCAACAGTTGCCTTGAATTGAAATACACAGACACAGAAAACTATTGTTTAGCCTTCATTGAAAAATTTTGCATTTTGTCCTTTCCAAATCTTATCTTCTGAAAGACTTTTTATTAGACTCCTCTAAGTACTGAAATGCAAATGGAAGATCCAAAGAAATCAGTGGAAAGTGCTGAGTTGGCAAGATGCCAGTTGGATGATGTGAAGGGGAATGTAGCAATATAGCACTGACATATCCTGGCAAGAGTCATGAAAATAGTGATGCCCAAGATGCCGTGGGAAAGCAAGGATATTACTGGAGAAACAAGGCCTAAAAGAGTTGCATTTATGAATTTGCAATGGCAATTGTGTTTGTCAATTCTAGAAGCACAGTTTTCATTTTCTATATTTTTGAGGAAACAGATCTGCACAAGTCAATGTTGCTGCAAAAGGAAAGACTTTTGTTCCAGGGAAACAAGAATACTCAATTGGAGCATGTTTGCATGCCATTTTAGACTAAGTGTGCTGATTCAGATCATCATTTCCTGCCACATTTGAGGCATCTGCATACGAATTTCACATGTAGTAGAGGAGCTATGGATGTGACAGCTGTGTGTGCATTTAAAGAACTGAAGCACTGTGTTCCCCAGTTGCCATGGTGCAGCACTTGACATCCTTTTTTATAGTTATAATTATAGCTATGAGGATCCCAGGTTTGAGGGCATTTTCTCACTCACTTATTCATTCATTCATTCATTCTTGTTGGCAGGCATCTATGGCTAGACTCGTGCCTATCTGCCATCTATTAGGCAAATAATTGTTGAATATCATAGAATCAAAGCAATGGACATTTATGTACTAGACCTTATACTAGATGCCAAGAATTTAAAGTCCATAGCTTTAAAGAAATTACTATTTAGGAAAGCAAAGAGATGAAATTGTTGTTAATTGAAAATGAAGGTGGAAACTTATAGGAACATAAAATGGAGGGAGAGATATAGTCAGTGAATTTTGAAGGTTGTAGAGAGATAATCCATGGAATAAGTAAAGGCTTTCCCCCAGCTCTGAAATCATGAGCCAAGTCATTGCTGAATGCAGAACATTTTAGGAAAGAGGGAAGAGTTTGACCACTAGTTAAAGCATGGTCTATGGTGGAAGAGTCTGACCACAGAAGAGGAGAGGAAGGTGGCAACCGGATTCTAAGAAGCATTTTGCAGCTCAGTTCCAGGTTTGGACTTTGTCCTGCGGGTGATAGATATCCATTGAAAGATAAGTTTAAGCGCAGGCAGGAATTTAGAGTGATCACACAGATTGTGTCAGGGTGGGGGATTGAAGAGGGGAGAAGCTAGCGAAAAGGAGACTGTCGTAGGCTGTTGGAGTGGGTCGAGTGAGAGAGTTTGAGGACTAGAACTGTAGGAATGGAATAGGGGACTAACTCAAGAAAATAGAGTTAAACGAATAACAGAATTTAGCAGCTCGTTGGAAGTCAAAAAAACAGGGAGAAATAGCAGTAGAGGGAAAATGTACAAATCTGTGGCATGAGCAACTGAGGGCCATGGGGTATAGTTTCTGCATATGAAATAAAGAAGCATCAGTCTCCTTAGAAGGGAAGGTAATATTTTGGGATTCATTTGTTTTTAAGTGCTAGTGATTTTTATCACAATGTTCTATGGTAGCTCTAACCTAATAATTTAATGTTCATGCCTCTAAGTAAGGCAATTGTCTTAAGTTGTGCAAAATTTCAGCCTATGTTGGGCCATCCGACCAGAGAAACGTATGTTTTTGCAAATTAACTAGTTTGTTTCTTCCTCTCCATATGTTTCGTGGGCATAACTGAGATAGGGTGAAAAAATGATAATTTTGGTCAATTTACCTGGTTATCTTTTGTTTTGTTCTAATTTATGTATTGTCTCTCCCTTATCTCTAGAGAAGGAAAAGTATCAGTTAACTGGCCAGGAAGAAGTTTGGGATGTCGATATGTTGATCGGGTACTGAAACCTTAGGGATTTTATTTAACTACAATGGCATAAATGTCATCGTCTGTAAAAAGTGATCCCTTCCAGCTTTAAAATGTCAGGGACTATACCCTAGTTCTATAATGCTTTATCAAAGAGCCTTTTAGAAAGCTGTTGCCGGATGTTTCCTGATAGTAGGGAAGAGATAACCATGGAGAAGAGAGTCTGTTGGGTTCCCAGCTCCCCACGTCTGGGACAGGTGCACTTACGATGTCACAGAGCCTTTTTCACTTCTGCCATCTCAGAAGGGCCTCTGCAACTTCAGCTTCTACTGCATAGCACAGTGAGCCCAGATCACAGGGGTAACTCCAGTGCAGTTCATTTTCCAAAAAAGCACAAACTTTGAAGAAATACTAAAATGAGCACACGTGTGCTTACCACCTAGATTCCACAGTTGTTAGCATTTTGTTGTTTTGCTTTATTTCTTTGCATGTGGTGTGTATGTGTGTGTGTAGAGAGAGAGAGAAACTTGGATTGTCATGTGAACTTTTTATATCTCTTCTATTTCCTTTATGGTGGAAGCTAGGTCTAAAGACAACATTAAACTCAAATATTTTCGGCAGGAAAATTGCATAGGGCGTGGTATCAATGGCACTCTATATTATATGAGAAAATAGGCAGTAACAGGCTATCATTTGGACAAATCCATTCATGTGTTTGTGCACTGGCATACAATTTTCAAAGCTCACTTTATGATTTTCCTGCACAGACCTATTTCCTTTTAGTGGGGAATGTTATTTCAAAGCCAAGGTATGCAGGCTTGGAGTGTTCATTGGTACCAGGGTGGCATTGTTTCTAGGTCCTTTCTATAGTCAGAGCTAAGATACATAGATATATTTAAATCAATAATGCATTCATATGTACGACTCAAGTTCAACAATACAGTGTATTTTGGTGGAGTTTCATTGATTTTATATTTATCTCTTTTCTACATTGAAAACCAGGGATCTTCATAGCATTGGCATATTTACTTATTCGCTCTTTTTCACAATACACGTATTTTAAAAATGATACTAATGCTATTCTTAACAAAGTAATTGAGTGAGGTTTTAGGATTTCTTTGCAATTCTTTCTGTATTTTGAAAATATCCCACTAAGAATGTAAGAATTTACAGTCAGAGCAGTGTATTACAAAATGTCCTGAAATAATTATTTTCTACATGATTATGCTACCAATTTGATGTATGCAGATTCATATATATATATATATATTCTGTTTATTTTCACTTTTATGGTTCCAATTTTTCTCTTTTTTATTTAAATTTATTTTTAGAATATATAAATTATTTACCCAGTTCTAAATACAAAACTAAAAAAGGTACATCCAGAGAACTCTCATCTCCACTGCTTTACCCCCCAGTCACTATTCCTGTCATTACATTCTCCACCCATTTTATATACAATACATTCTCCAACTATTATATATATACACACATACTCCACACATTATATAGATACATTGTCCACCCATTATATATGTATATTACCTACCCATTGTATATATATACATGCTATACCTATTATATATAAATGCATTATCTGCCTAGAATTTTTTTTGCAGAAGTAAACAAACAGGTATATTTGTGTTTTCCTTTTATTACAACAGAGAAAGGACTTGATATTCGCTGTTGGCACCTTGCTTCTTCAATTTGAAAGGTATCCTGGTATTCTTTCAATATTATTATGTAGAAATTGTACTCATTCGTTCTTATACCTAATTAATATAGCACTGTGTGACTATACCACATATAGAGACAGTTTTTAATCAAAGCCATTTGGTTTGATGAACACAACCTTGGCCCTCTAATGTTTCATATTTATGGGATATACAAGAAGTGTAGATAATATCATCATTTGCCTAGTAACTTTGCTTATGGTATTTTCTTTTGGCCATACACAAATATTTGATAATTTTGTGCTATGGTTTTTTAAAATTATTATTCAAGTGTGTTCAATGTTCTATGTCAGGTTTGTTCTTTGGCATTTGCTGATACTGAAGCAGGAGGAAAATAAGCTGGGCAGAGCTAGGAAGAGCCAGGCAGAGATGGACAGAGCTGTGAGGGCAGGGCAAGCCAGCAGAGGAGGGCAGATGCACATCACGGGTGATTAAGGCACCCAGGATTTGAAGAGTCATGGTCACAGAGAAAGGGGAGGTACAGAGAAAGGAGTCCCACACTCTGAACTTGTTTCCTGTTGATGGAGTGGATGATTATTAATCTACAATGGGTGAGACTAAGAAAATAGAGAGCTCCTGAAAATGTAATTTGGAAATCTCATGTTTCTGGGGAGACAAATTTAGATTTCAGCTCTGGCCAATGAAGAGGACTAAGGCACACAGCCCAGGCTCTCTGCTGGAACGTATGGAGGGCTATACCTTAAAACTGGGGAATCAATGGAGGTAGGTTGAGTTTTTTAAAGTCTGAAACATGATCTCAGGTCAAGGTAGACCTTTATAGAGTCAAGATGGTCTACTCAAACCCTAGCTGCCTGTCAAAGTAAAAGAATAAATAGAATAAACAAAACCAACCCTGAAAACATCACAGTAAGTCTGCTAAAAAACAAAGTTAAAGAGAAGTTCTCACAAGGACCTGGAAGGAAAAAAAAAAAAATTCACAGGTCCCATAATGTGACAGCTCAAACTTCTCAAAGAAAGTATGGAAGGCAAAATATGATGTAATTGCATGGTTGAAGTACAGATAGAAAATAACTCTCAGTCTAACTAACTTTTTATCCACTGAAAAATTATGGTAAATTAGAGGAAATTCTAGACATACACAAACTAAAGGGTGTCCTTCAGGTTGAAGGCAAATCAATACAGATGGCAGGTTAGAGATGTAGGAAATAAATGATGTCATCGTAAAGGATGTCGCACTCCAAACAACTTGAAGGAATTAACTGTATCCAGTGCAAGCCCCTGTATGCCCTGCTTCATTTGATTTTTGCTTCAATAATGAAACCAGACGTGGAATCCAAAATTGTTAGTATCCCACGAGTATCCATTGCATTTAGTGGGGACCCCGCAGGGTGGCAGAGGGAGAGAGAGGTACAGGGTGCTCGTGAAGCTTGGAAAGCCATGACAGAGAGGGTACACTGACTAGTTCACCTCTTTATAAACAGAAAGTTGAGAAATCTTTAGGGCATCTTTATCATAGAAATTCACTTTGAATGAAGTTAGGACTCCAAGTTAATATATCTGGTAAGTTGAACATGTGTTTATGTATGTATAGTCAACCAAGGATGATTTTTGTGAAGGTTAAAATCACATGAACCAAATTGAAATTGTGACAATACCTGAGGGTAAGTTATGTTTGACCAGTTATTAACTTTTTGTAAAGCCCATCTGATTAAGTAATCTAACTTTAGGAACAATTACATCTTTTTTGGGACTGTGTTAAACATTGCATCTTTTTATTCAGTGCATTTTAATGGGATCGTGTTTATACAAAAAAGCAGTTTCTGAGCATTACCTGGCATTATGCTAGGCACAGGAGGTATGGAAAGTTTTAAAATTTTGTTCCTTGTCGTCATGAAGTTTGTAATCTGCAAGAGCCATTAAAGTAAGAAAAAGATTAATTGTAGCACAGCATAAGAGCTTATAAGGGAAGACGGAATTGGCTCCTGGATAGTACAGAGAAGCTGCATAATATCCATCATCAGGATGGCTTTTGTTCATTGACTGACTCTCAGAGGAAGTGAGAAGTTAGGATGTGGTGGTTAGTGGGGCAGTGCCAGGTGACCGAGACGAGCAGGTAGAAGAAGCCTTGCACCTTAGGGCAAGATTGCGAGGTATTCAGTCTCCTGGAACATGCTCCATGTGTGGGATCCTGAAAGGAAATGAAGCAGGATTGGAACTCAGGAGTCTCCTTATTCGACTTTACCTTGAATGATTTTAAGGAAGAGAGTGATTCGGTTAGTATACTTTAGAACCGTCCCTCTGGCTGGCATACTAGGGCTGTAAGACTGGAAATGAGATTCCATAAAGAGGTGGTTTCACCTTTTAAAAAAATATATATATATATATAAATACCATTTATGTAAGCAAATGCACATATATACATATATATTTATATATCGTTTTACAACTATTGTTCTGTATTGTGAAAAATTTGATTTTTACCCACAATAAAAAAAATTTCATTTATGATTTTAAAAGTAATTTACTAACATCATAGTAAACCCATTAAACTGAGGAATTTCTACTATAATAACATTCTCTTAAGGTTTTAGAATAAAATTGTGGCATGAAAGCAAATCATAGGCTGTTTAAAATGTAGTAACCTCAAATACAGTTGACTAGTAGTCACTAAATACAAAATTCATTTAAAATTAATTTTAAAAGGAAATCGAAGAAAGTTAACAAATAACGATGAAAAAATTTCTAGATTTTTTTATATCATACTTCAAGGTTTTAATTTCTGATGTTACTTACCTCCTTATTCCTCAGAGCTGTTCTCCTAACCTTAAATTCTCTTAGCAGCTTTGGCTTGAAATGGTACACTGATGGACATAAAGTCCCTATTTTTTTTTTTCCTTTTTTACATTGTATTGCACAATATTCAATCACTTCAAAAACATTGCATTGAACATGTATATATACCAAATTCCTTGATATAATAAAAATTTTAACATTTTGCCATAAAAAAAAAAAAGAGGTGATTTCAACTGTGAATGCAAAATACGGTGTGAGCGGGAGTTAAGGACATGTATCCAAGAAAAGGCTGAGGGGACTCTTACTGTTCATCTCACTTCAGGTTTATGATGCGTTAGTAAGATAGCAGATACTCACCTCAGGCCATGCAAGAGGAGGTAAGCAGTGTGAGGATGTAAAACCTAAGCACTGGTAATTTATGGGTTCTCTAGTGGCACCCAATAACCCCTTCAAGTACTCTTCATTATACTGGAGATGGATTCTCAGTCAGTCAGGGTGCATTCAGGTAACTGAGCTCCTCCCCAGCCTCCATCATAGCCTTTCAGGTTTGTTTAGGTCCTGGGGAGTTGGTGCTGTCGGGAATGGGGATAGTATCACTTCCCACCTTGGCTGGTGTCCTCGAAGTCAGTCTGCCTCCTAAATCTTAGTCCCTGGCCGGGGAGACACAGCTCACTTCCGCTTGTGGAAAGAAGTGGTAGGACAGATTGGGGAGCCGCTTGGCATTTACATTTTGATTTCGAATATATATGGCTGGAAGAAAAGGTATCGGACATGAATGAGAAGCTAAGGCAATAGAGAACCAAGTTTTAAAGCATATATAAACAAGTAATTCAATCAAATTGCCTTTCAGAAACAAAGCAGAGGGGTGTGGGATTGTGGAAGCTAATAGCTATGTTGCCATGGTTACTTCCTCTGATTGGAAAGATGCTGTGGAATAGATGGTTATTTTAAATTGACTTCAGGTTACATTTAATTCATTGGGGAAAGACACTTCTTTTGCATTCAACTGGTTTTTTTTTTTAAATCATGATTTCCCAATTGCATTTTGGTGTAGGTATTTATATCAAAACTAGAAATTAGTTGCTCACAATTTACAGGTTTCTAATGTAAATACATTTACATTTAAAGAAAACAAAGCTACTGGATGGTTCACGATTTTCTGCTTTCTCTCTGATTTACATATTTGTGGAGATTATTATGAAACAACAATGGAAATATCCTAAGTTTGCGAGTTGGACAGAACTATGTCCTTGTCGTGTTACTAAGTGAGTACTAAGCAAACAAACAAGAACAAGTTAATTAAACTCCTTGAGCCTTAGCTTCCTAATTTATAGAGCACAGATAATAATCTTAATAGCATGTAATAAGATGTGCAAGTAGTCTGTTGGGAAGCTGTTTCCATTATCCTGTATTGCCACTTCTGTGGTTACAGCTACTGCATTATAACCATAGAAAACGGGAGAAAATAATCACCCTTGATTCATTCCCAAATCTAGTAATGTGGGTCGAAAAAATGTCAACAAAATGTAAATGCATTTTGGGCTGAAACATCCAAAAGGAATATTTAGGGGGACTCTGGGGAATTTTGCTATTAGATTTATGTGTCCATTTTCATGATAGAAAAATCTTATTTTCCCACACAGATCGTGATGCGTTAATTATACACTGACTGAACCCTGCCATTGTATATGGTATGTGTATATACATATATGCTGGGGTAATAGAGTTGTGCTTACATGGTACTTTCCTTCAAGGGACTTGACGGCAAGTAGGAGATTTTGAAAAGCACAGAAGCATTGCCGTATCGGAGCTTGAGGCAAAAGGAAATTCAGTGATATTGGTCATGTCCCTATCCAAAATTTTGTAATTTTGTTTATCATGGATCTTTTACAATAATTTTGATTTTTAAAAGTGTTGCATTTAAATACTGTTGATCTTGATTACTAAGATTTTGGTGCCTTTTGAAAATTTTTGAAGCCAGCATGAGGATTTGCTCTCCTCACCCTAGACCTGGCTCGGCGTAGGAGATAGTCCAGTAGAAACTCCGAAGCTATTTTTGCCTTCTTCCTGCCCATAACCCTCACAAATTTTTCATGTAGTGTTTCTCAAGTCCATTCCCTTTCTTCTTCATTACCTCCATGGTTTCTAAGTTCCACCCAAACAATTGGAATAGTTTCCTGTTGGGTTGCTTTCATCTAGGCATATAATCCCTCAAAACAATCTCTACACATTTTATAATGTTTATATCTTACTAAAACATTGCTCTGATTGTGTCAATATTCTAGTTCAAAAGCTTCCTTTACTCACCATTTCTAGTCTTCTTAGCACCGTACATACCTTATGTTTCTGAGTCAGGTCTTTTGCTCTTGATATTATCCAGTTAGCTTAAATCAAACCATAATTCTTACCAAGACCAAACCAGCAATGCTCTCTAACTGTGTCAGCTTGTCACATAGGCACAGTCTCCTTCCAGGAGAAAAAAACCCTACTTATTTTCACCATACTGCCTAATTTTACCATATTTGATTTTTATTCCCACTGCTTTAGAAAGTTAGATCTCTCTTCTTTTGTGCTTTTGTGATAATTATTACTCACTTAAAAATAGTACTTCTCATATTGAAATTTTAATTATATTCTTGGAAATATATCTCTCTGACTGAGCTGTTAGGGAGGACAAGGAAATGCCTTATTTATCTATTTATCTTCTATACCTAGCTTAAGGTCCAATCTGGAGGAAAATTGTTGTTGAGTAAATTAATGATACAAGGTAGAAGGTCCTAAGTGTGGTGAAAATGGTATATGCCTATAGGAGTTTCTGTTGATGCAAAAAATTGGTTACATGCCAGAGTATAACCCCTACAAATCAGAAATCTCCAAGAGCTTAGTGCTTGAAATTTGGAGTATGTGGCGTCAAATCACAGTGATATTTTTGAGGTTCTATAACAAAGTATTTTATACTGTGTTAAAACAAGAAAAAAGAGATATCATCCATTTGTTTTGCATTTAATAAATATATATAAATTCAAATTTTATGCAAATTGGAAGATATAATCAGTAGAAAGCAATATTTAAAAGAAAGAAGGAGAATCTTGGAAAACCTTTAGCCTATTGACATGGAATTCTAACTTCTTAACTTCTAAACTCTTTCTTTGCTCCTAAAAACTGAAATCTCTGGAGCTCTATGTAAACACTACACTGTGCCCATTACTGAATAGTCTCACGACCACTACAATCTATTCCTCTCTAATTTTCCTGTCTGCCTCTATTTTAATTGACCTAAAATACTTTGCCTCTACTTACTGCCAATACCTCATTTTTGTATTTGTTTGAATTGCTTTCAATAACGGAATCCTTGGTTCTTTCTTAGGATCTGAGCTCTTTTCCATAACTCCCGCTCTGGCTTTATCTTACACAAGGTGCCTCCAGGAGTATGCATTTTTCCTATGATGCTAAATTCCAATCAATCTAAACACAGTGCCACTGGTGTGTGTCACCTGCCGCTAGTTTCGGGCATAATCTCATTTAAATCCTTGGCATCCACTGAGGAATCATCTCTCAGATTCTGCTAAAACCCCTGCATGGTTCCCAGACTGGGCAAGCCCCAATTCTCCCTATATGAATGTTTTGTTTGTTTGTTTTTTTCAATGAAATTTTATGTACTATTTCTCTCATTCCTTGAAAAATAAAAACAAAAATGACCTGGATTCTCCAGTAGGGGTTTTAATTAGTGCATGTATTTGGGAACCACTGCTTTTCTGGCAGTTTTGAACTCTGAAGACATGAAATGGTTAAATTCCAGAAAGCAGGCTTTATGCATATTCAGTTAAAGTGTGCAATATTATGCACGTTCCTCAAATATATTTTTTTATTCCTGTACAAACGGGGGGGGGCAGTTTAGATTACATCTATTCTTTTATAATTTAATACCTTTTATTTGTATTGCTCTTAGGTTTTGAAACTCTAGGCCAGTTCCAAATAATTCTTCCCAAATTACAGATGAGGTTAAGATACCTACACTGTAGGTCATGCAGAAGATAAGAGAATAGTAATTGGAATTTAGATCTTATGATTGCAAATACAATAGTCCACATGAAATACTCTTGCATAATCTCCTCCCTGAGGGAGATAGGAAATTTGAGATTAGAAAACATAATTGGAATTCTTGATTTTAATTATTATTTGATTGCATCCCCCCAATCTTTTTCCACCACAAATGCTGACTTTTTAAAAAGCAAGTCATAGGTTAAGTTCTCGTGTTAAAAACTTCAGCCCAGGATACGTTATCTAGCTGATATAATCTTCTTGCTAAAGATCTTAGTGAGGTGAAAGGTTGGGATATCTCTTAGGGATGTCATGTAAAAAGTCAAGTACTATCCTTATCTGCACACAAGTTCACCAGCTGCTGTTTGAATGGTCCTGTTGATAATGCAATCACTGCCCTGGAAGACAAGCTCTTCTCCACTGGATAATTCTTAGAACTAGCTCCTTCTTGTGGTGAATTAAAACATGTCCCTTTCTTATAATTTCACCTGACATTCCTTTGAATATGTGAAGACCCCTGCTTCATTCAAGTGTTCTTTTTCCACCCTATATATTCCAACTCATTCGGTCTTTTTTATGGACACTTCAATCTGATTGGTCTCCTCTCTGGGGAAGCTTATGCCTGACATCATCAATGGGTATTTAAGTCCTGCATGGCACCAGGTTAACAACTGCAGGAAGTGAGTTCTCATCCTACAGTATTGCTAATATGAGCTGCCAGCTTCTGCATCCCAAGGCTCACTTTCATTGTCTTCCATGTTCCCATGGGCATGAACCCATGCCTTCATAGTGCTTTCAAATAATCTGGATTATGGCCTATTTACAATGAGCTGACGTCCATGGGAGCATGGATTAAGGTTAAGAACATGTGTTTGTTGGGATGAATAGCTCAACCTGCCACAAGAAGTTAGTGGTTTTCTCGTTTAAATAGAAACTAATTATTGAGTAGTTGATAAATGTTCTTGAAGTCAACCCAGTAGAAGGTAAGAGTGAGATATACCCATATGGGATTGCTGGCAGCCCACATCAGAATGCTACAGTCTACTGGGTGAAACAAGACTAATAGCCTCAAAACCATGAGCCAATAAATTGCCATTGTTTAAGCCAACCCATTGTGTAGTATTTGTCATAGCAGACTGGGGAAACTAAGACACTTCTGAGGGTGTTCAAAAATAAGCATTGCTCAGTATTGTCATCATCCACAAGCATTTGCTGTCTCCTTCAATATGATAGTTACCATTGGGAAAAGCATGTTAAAGCTTGGCTCTGAAATTCAGGAACTGATTTCTTTTTTAGGGTGGGAATTACATCCTACAATAACTATGTCTTCCAGCAGCCTAAACTCCTTATCATAGATATAGCTGGGATTTAAGCAATTCCTGCCCTTTTAATGGAATTAGATGTTTTTAATAATTGAATGTTACTGCTATTAAATTCTAAATTCATGTAGAAAAATTATCCAAGTCTATCAATCCTAAGTGTATGTGCCATGTCATTCCTGCACTGCTCCCAAACACATACTATCTACAGAGGTTAATAGAATCTTTTCTTTTTTAAATTGATGTTAGAACTCTTGCCCACTCACAAGTTTTGTTTTCTAGTCCAAAACTGTTGTTGAGTTACAGGTACATAGTAACAACAACAACAACAACAACAAAAACGATTTCTAGAAAAGTATTAATGACTATTTCATATAAAACTGAAGATTTAATTCAAGTGAAAATGTAAGAAACATTTTAACAAAGGATTTGCATTCCAAGGGATAAAGGAGTTGAAAAAGTATTTTCAACTGTGGTATGCTCATGGTTAAGTCACTGGGCCTCTGTAGACAATTTCTCTCACATTCTTGTCTTTACTCTCTATATGCTAATAATTCTCAGATCTGTGTCTCATGTTAAGATATCTTTGAGCTTGAGAACAACAGATCCATGTCCAGTGTTGAACTGGTTACTTTCATTTGGATGACATCCTTTCAAGCTTATGTAAAATCTTCAGCTTCGCATATTCTTTTTCAGCTTCTTTTCCAGGTTCCTGGGTCAAAATCTTGAGTTACCCATATACTCCTCCCACTCTCTCATATGCAAAGTTGGTCACCAATTCCCGTCAATTATATATGATTTTGATCTCTTGAGCATGTGTTCTTTTCTCTCTTACACACACACACACACACACACACAAATATGGTCTTCATTTTTTGCCTTCTCTTACTATTACCTGTTTTATACCCTTCAATCTCTTCTCCACCTTGATGGCAAAATGATGTTTCAAACAAAACAAAACAAAAACAGGACAAATCATCCATTCTTTGCTTGGTAAATCTCCAGCTCTCCCCCATCACCTTTTGTATAAACTATGAATGCTTTAATGACGACTTCAAGGTCTTCTGGGGTCAGCCTCACAACTCCCCTCCAGCCTCATATCCTGGTGTGTCCCAGTTTTGGTCTGTGCCACAACCACACAGATTTGTTTCCTGATTTGCATGTGGTATATTCTTTCATCCACTCTTTATTCTTCTTTCCTCATTCTCTGCTTACTAATTCCAAATCTTTCTTTAACGCTCAGATCAAATATCACTTTCTCAGGAAAACTTTTTTTACCTTTGCATTCTGTGCAAACCTTGGCTAAGCATGTATCATGCTGTATTTTATTTTATTTTATTTATTTATTTATTTTTAAAGATTTTATTTATTTATTCATTTATTCCCCCCTTGCTGCTTGTGCTCGCTGGGTCAGTTAACCATGCCGTGCGGGCGGGCTTGCCTTCACCAGGAGGCCCCGGGAACCGAACCCAGGGCCTCCCATATGGTAAACGGGAGCCCTACTGATTGAGCCACAGCCGCTTCCCCATGCTGTATTTTAAATGTTCATCTTTTGTAATTTTTTTAATTCCCAGCACCATTACCAAGCTTATCACATAACTGGGAAATATCAGTTTTCTAAATTGAATTATGAAACTTGACATATTCTTGCGTTATTAGTTGATTAAATGACCAGTCTTAATTGGTGAGAGCTTCAAAAGCAGAGGCAGCATTCATTCAGTAGAATTCTCATTGCCTCTCTTCCCCATTCCTAGAAATCACCATAAAGACACTAAATACATATTTGGAGAATCAAAGATGTGATCTCAGTCCTGTTGTCTTCTTTGCACAAAAATTCTTTGGTGTTGTGCATGTGTCTTCTGGTTTTCCTGGGCCTTACATCAAAGGCCAATGGCATTTCCATTGGCCACTGCATTGAAGGGACCAGGTCTTTTAGCTCTGATAGCCTCTGGTTCATCTGTTCTTTGCTTACTCATTAGAAAGCACTGCCACATTAGAGGATAGCTTAAGAGTTCAAGATATTGTTCTTCTGGCAAATAGTTTTTCCCATAGACTTTTAAAAAGTCTATGAAATGGAACATTAAGTTGATATAGATCACATTTCAATGTCATCTCCAGCTCTCTGAAAATTGCATAAGTAACCATTATAAAATTTGGCCTGCTATATAATCAGTGAGCTGCAAAAGGACACCACTGAGGAAGGAAAAATCATTGGCACCATGACATATATCACATAGAGGGGACAATTGGCACTGGATTGAAGAAAGCACCTAAGTGTGCATGCAATCTTGCTTCATCTCCTGGTGTGGCAAGTCCAGCCCCCTCTCCAGCCCTGTCCATTAAGTGGACCAAGGGAAACAAGAGTTGGAGGGACACAGGACCATATTTCCCTAAAGAATGTTGGTGCATGCATTGCCAATTTCCCTCACAATCCTTGGAGATCAAACTTCAAAAGATACACATCACAGATTTGGGCTCCCATACAGCTAACTTCCAAGTATGCATTGGTGAGAAACCTGGAAGCAGGTGGAAGTTTTCATTGATTTGGTATTACCTGTAGCGTCAGCAGTATAGAATATAGCATGTACCTGTAATTGTTTAACTACATTTTCCTCTTATGCGTTCCATATCCCAGCCCTCCCCTACATCCCATCCTCTGCCAAAAGTCCTTCCCCTGTCTTTATTACATGAAAGAACATCTTGGCTTCTAGGGAATAGATTTTCCTTTCCCTGCTCCCAGAATGCTTGCAACATATTTTGGGGAATCCCTGCTTCTGTCTCATGTGGCATGGAAATTATGTGTTAGAAGCCCCAGAGCAAAAATCACCTCTTGTGATAACCCAAAGCATTACATATGTGCCATGTTCTGACTCTGGCCACTCCTGGTTTCAGTTACCTATTGCTGCACAACAAACAACATCAACCTTAGTGGCTTAAAACCACAATCGATTGTTTCTCATGATTCTGTGGCTTTACCAAGCTCAGCTGAACAGTTCTGCTCCACGTGGAGTTGTCCAGGGTTGCTCCACATTCAGCTGGCGGCTTGGCTAGGTCTAGAAGTTTCAAGGAGATCACGCTCATATATTGAGTACATGGTGCTTCTTCTCCCCCAACTCATCTGTTCGCTTGTTGTTTTTGCTTGTTGTTGCACTCATTGTTTGCTCCATATTTGCACTCGTTGTCTGCTTGTTGTTTTTGCTTGTTATCTGCTCTTTTTTTTTTTTCTCGTTGCTGTTTTTTCTTTAGGAGGCACTGGAAACTGAATCTGGGACCACCCATGTGGGAGGAGGGTGCTCAACTGCTTGAGCCACATCCGATCCTGATGGTGCTTCTTTTGAAGTCTCTCTTCTCCAGTCTGGACTTGCTTCCTTAATGTGTGGTGATCGTGTTCCAAGAAAGTGAAAGAGAAAGCTAGCAGGCTTCTTAAGGACTAACCCTAAGCCTGGCAGTGTCAAGCAAGTCACAAGGCCAACTCAGATTCAATGGAAAGGGAAACAGACTCCATTTTGTGGTGGAAGGAGCAACACATACATAATGGGAGGAGAGAAATTGTTGGTGGTTATATTTAAAGACAATCTACCATGCTCTGGTTCAGTTGAAAGACCCTTCAAGAGAAACATTCCTGAGTCTTGGTGGTGCCTACTCCCAGGGTGAGGGGCAGGAGGGAGTGCATTAGGGCTGTGTATGGATGAAGACCCTGCCTAGCATTGCATGCGAAAAACTTCAGCATGGAAATCGATAGATGTTGAGTTATCCCATGGAATACATTTCTAGCTGAAGACACATGAAATACTAGTTGTGACAAGTTTGCTGATATATTTTTTTTTGGTGAAGTCTGGTTGTACTTTGAAGAAATTTCCTATCCCAAACCACTTATTTTTCTTTTAAAAAGAAGCCCCCGAGGTAATCAGATGGTGGGATTATGTACAGGTAGGGACACAGCCTTGGCACCTTCCAGTCATCAGGGATGGGATCTGGGGTAAGTCTCTCAACTTCTCTTGACCTCTTTTCTCACATGTAAAATCAAGGGATTTGATTTATGTTCTACAGCACTGTCAAATCCAAGCCTGGTTATCCAGGTTTCACCTTAACATTTTGTCAATCAGCTGGTATTTTTGTCCAGATGTGTTTGGTCTAGTATAGAGGAATATGTGTGTGTGTGTGTGTGTGTGTGTGTGTGTGTGAGACTGACTGAATATTTTACTTTTCCAACAAATGTTTTAGCATCATACAGACACTGATTTAGTGTACACTCAGGCATTATTTTGAACTGCCAATTCTAGTTTTGTAAAACGAACTAAACCTGTTAGGAATTCTAATCTAGATAATGCTGTTTGGCACAGCACCTTAATGAATAATTCAGCTAATTTACACCACAGTTATTTGTGCATTATGATTGCACATGCTTTGAAAGTATTTCTGTAACTTTGCCATATTGCCTATTAAATGTGTTCTGAAAATGGAATGCCATGTGTGAACGTAAGCCCATGTAGAAAGAGTATGTGAATCAAGACTCTGTGACCTTGAGAACAGTCTTTGCCTCTTCTACAAACTATTTTTATATGAATGTAGCTAGAAAACAGACTCTCCTTTTTTTTTTTTTTTTTTTTAAAGATTTTGAGAATGCAATTTTGTCAACTTATCTATGTTTGGAAAATAATGAGTTGCTTGATTCCATAGCAATGTCGAATCGTTTTGTTTATGCCTTTATTATGAGTCGATTAATGTTTTTAATTTTAGGATGAGTTTAATGCACCCCATTTAATTATTTATACTATTTATGGAATTCTGTAAATGCTTCCAGAGTGAGTGAGTAAGGGGGAGTCAGAGAAGGGAGGTAGTAGAAAACCCTGCAAACTTGATGGTCATAGCACTGGACATAGGGGCTGTATTTGTCAGTTTCTTGGTCCCTTTCCCACAGTGCCTGATACAAAGAAGGGGCTCAAAATCCATGGGTGAATAAAGGAATATTGGGACCCATTGTTAGAAGCCATTCAGCAGGCACATTCAAGGAAATTATTTCTCCTTGCATATCATTCTCTACATATACACAACAAGGGGCCAATTCATCTGTTCACATCTTTTCTTTTCCATGTGGTGACTTTGTACAAAAAAATGAACAAATGTGTCACATGGTAGGGTAGCTATGACATCTTTGCTTTGAAATTTATGCTCTCTACATAAAAATCAGTTAGTTTGAAATAAAGATTTGGTTGAAATATTCCACTAAATGGATCCTTTTAACCAATAGTAAAGTTCCCTGCTAATGTGTGCCCCTGGATGTCTTTTGTTCTCTGTAGCCAGAATCTAAAGTACAATTTTGATAAATTTACTAAATCACTTTTTATAAGATGTCTTTGTTTCTGACTTTGATTTTTGTATATTGATAAGTTTAAATTTTTCTTATTTAATGGGAAAATGCTTACTACTGGTTAAGTCCTTGATATAATGCAAGAAAACAATCCACAATAAAAATTTGATATTATATAAAATTACTTTATATATGGAAATAGATTATTTTTACAGAAAGGAAATTTTAGTAATCATAAATCAAATTGAGGCCTTTTTAAAAATTTAGTTTCAAACAGAAAACCAAAGGCATTTATATTATTATATACTATTCCATTTTAATAAAACAAATAGGCATTTCAATTTTCAATCATCTATAGTAAATATTCTCTAACTCTCTACTCTTTTATTTAGATTCTCCTATCACTGTAGTTTATGTAAGGAAATCTGTTGTTAGCACATTCTTTTACTCATTCCAATAACCTACAGCCCATCCATCTCTCTGAGAAAGGCGTCTTAGACTAAACTGCTAAGTATTACATGCTACCCAAGAAAACAGAAAATAAATGCAAATGTGAAAGATAGATTTATTCAGGTCAGTGTTTGAATTAGCATAAAAGATCATATGTTATTTTTTGCGGAATTTTGATGGGGAACATGTGGAGAGCTGGTATGTTTGCAATCTCCTTAAATGATGGTGATCACATAAATCAAAGATTCTTAGCAGGCCAGCTGAGCCAAGGTATATTTCTTCACAGCAGCCTGGAATTTGGTCCAGCTAAGAGGATGAACCCCTGGGAAATTGATCTACACTACATCCAGTCTCATAATAAGTACCAACGCAAGTGATGGCTTGTTTGTATCATTTTTTCGATTATTCCTACAAGGTGAACAGGTAACCACAGCGCTGGAGAGTCTAGGGAAGTTGTGAAGAACGTGAAAGTCACAAAAATCTCTCTGGGAATGACAAACAGAATTTTCCGGAGGGCTATTATGCATGGAGATTGTTGGGGATCGAATCATGTCCGCCACAAAAATAAACATGTTCAACTTCTTACCTCCAGCCCTGTGGGTGAGAATGGAATTGAAAGATGTTATGATTATCTTCAAAACTCCTATTGAGATGAGGCCAAATTGAAACAGGTGGGCCTTGCTTCTTATGGCTGACGTCTTTGTAAGGAGAAGAAATCTAATCTAGGCAGCAATACAGAAGGTTGAGCACAAGTTGAATCCAGGAAGAGAAGCCATGTGACGCAGGCAGAGATGCCAGCCAAGGGAGACTAAGGATGGCAGTGAGCCAGCATCAGAGGTCTATACAGATGAAGTGACAAAGCATGGCCTGCCGAGACCTTCACTCTGGACTTCCAGCCTCCAAAACTTTGAGGCAATAAATTCCCATTGTCTAAGCATTCCCATTGTGTGGTATTTACAGCCCTGGCAAACCAAGACAGGGTCTTTGCCCACTGCTGTAGTCAAGTAGCAGAGCTCTTTCACTGGGAACAGCGCTCAAGGGAAGCTGCCACTCGTCTGGAATTGTCCTCCACTGATGGCCCTGTGCAGATATCTTTGTGTCCTTGCGTGGTTCTTCACCATTGTCTGTGGGTGCCGTCTGCCTGTGCCTGCCCCATTGCCCATCATAATTGCACGCTACATGTGACCCACGAGGGAGTGAAGGCTCATGGGCACCAGCATGCCACCCAACAACAAGGTGGCAGACCTTAGTGCGGAATTCGCACGGGTCCTATCATCCACTGCTCATGGTTTTCTCACTTGACTGTAGCATCACTAAGGCTCTCAGTCAGGGGTCTAGAACCCACCAGCACATCGGCTACATTTATGTTTAAATGTAACTCCTAAGTGAAATAAAGATGATTTCTAGATTGCCTTCTGCCCCACTCTCCAAGCCATTACTCTATTCAATTACGAAAAGTAACAAAGAGGTGACACTTGTATGGAGAACTTGCTGATGGGTAATTTTGATTTTTGCTATTTTCCTAAAATGTTAAAGACCCGCAGCCTTCTAAACGATAGTGAAAAAAAACAAGCAGAAATTATTGTGTTTTTCTTTTTTGAGAAATGATGCCTTTAGTTCACATGAATGCTTTATTTTAAAATAGTGTCAGAAGAGAAAGAAAAAAACCAGGCAAGTAACCTCTAATTTGAAATTGGACACATTGTGATGCTCGTGCTTTAAAAATCTGATCGTGTATTAATGTCCTCACATATATTATCCCAAATTGTACCTTTCAGTTATAATGGCTGTTCCAATAATATAATAGCCACTCACCTGTAATTATAAGTTTTCAGAGCCTGAAATGATTCCAATTGCTTTTCTCTGTACTTTCCAGGCACAATAGCTGTGTGCAGCTACAAGTTTCAAAAGGGTGATTTCAACTTTCCCTGTTTCCATCTATTGAATCATGCTGCAATGTCAATTAGGTTTGTATGTGCACAGGAGCAGGGAACAGTCCCAAGGGTTCTCGTCAGCTTCAGCTTCAGCCTGGAGGGATGCTGGAGCTGGGGTCAAGCACACCCATGTGCAGCCAGAGTCCTGTTTTCCTTTTTAACTGACTCAGCCCGAGACCTCTCCACTTTCAAGTGTCGTTCCCTGTCTCCTCATGAGCTATTTTCATGTCACGCCTTCATTCTACCCCATGACCAGCAATTCTGACGAGGGCTGCCCCGTGGGTGGGACAAGGAGATCAACACACAGCAGGCTCAGATGTGCCTTTTCTTCTGGGAAACAGAGAGAAAGAGAGATGGAGGAGAAGTCCTTGGCAGCTTCACACCCTTGTCCATTCTTCACCTGCATCCCAAGACAACTCCATAATTCTGTAAGCAGAAGGCGAGGGTTGATCCTTTTTTAAGTATATGGGTGCATTTTTAAGATCCCAGAAACTCTGATCAAGGGACCTCTTGGGCTGAGAGTGCTTCCTGAGTACCCAGGTACCATTCTATACAGTGATACTTCCTGAGTACCCAGGTACCATTCTATACAGTGACAAGGTCTAGGCTGGAAGCTGAATGTAGAGGAGGCAGGTCTTCCTAAGCAAGGTTAAGTAAGACATATTTAGATGCGATGAAAAAAGTTTACTTGCAGCAAAAGCTTGAAACAATGAATTTTGCTTGCTTATCTTTTCTCACCATTCTGTGCAACGTATGCATGAGTGTGCAAACACACACAACTCCACTCACACAAAGGCATGCGTAAGCACACATGCTTGTAAACAGGTGCTGAATATCACAAATACTCAAGTTCAAATGGAACCAAACCAAAGGGGTCAGATTCTCCTGATTCTTGCCAAGGAGCGAGAGGCAGAAGCTGTTTTTTTTACCTTGGATAGGTGGGACTCAGAAAAGTGCTTCATGGCAGAATCAAGTGTGTGTTGGGGGACAGTCGTTAGAGAAGCAGGTTAGGCATGGTTTCACATCTAAGGTTCTCAAATCCTAGCGGGCAGTGTCGTCCCCCAAAGGGCTCGCTGAAATGTGCCTTATGCCCCGGGATTCTGATTTGGCAAGCTTGGGAAGGGCCCCACATTTGCATTTCTAACAAGTGCCCAAGAGTTGCAGATGCTGCTGGACTTCAAGGACCACTGGTTTACGCAGACATATGTTGCCATCTCCCACAGCCCAGGCATTTCAGCGGGAAGACTGGATGACGGCAGGGATGGTGCAGAGAATCTCCTCTGAGGTTTTGCGAAGATCCTGAGCAAAGAAGACTGGTGCTGGGTCTCCTGTGGAGCTAGATAAGTACCGGGACGGCCAGGGACTGAAGATAGGATGGCCGAGAGAGAGTGATGTTATACTGCCAAGCCGGAGGAGGTAACAATCTCCACATGCATCCTGAGGAGTTGACTTGGGTCCAGGAAAGATTCCACAGTTCCTTTGGCATGAGGAGTTCTGAGTGGGCTTCTCTTTTCTTCTTAGCTCTACCCTCTCGGGGGGTTGGTGGAGGGAGAAAGGACTTCCCCAGCAAGAGGCTATGGGGGGATTTGGTCAAACCATGTTAGGATGGCACGTGCCAGGTGACAGCAGAGCCAGCTCCGTGCCCGAGACCATCCAGTATGCTGGCCTGATGGAGCCAACATCGGGCAACGAGCCAGCCACCTGCAGACCAGCTCCGGGCTGAGAAGCAGAGGAGACGGAGAAAGTCTCCTGTTTCCACTAAAGTATGCTAACACCACTCAGCAGATCTCCTCTCCCTCCCTCCCTGGTGATAAATATCTGAAAATCTTGTGAATTAGTTCTTCACTCTGCAATAAGAGTGGTGGAGAGAAGAACGGTGCTTGGCCGAGTAATTGGGCTGAATTTCTGCCCGACAGACACTGAGTTTTAAACCAGTGACTAGTATCACTAGTAGCTACGAGATTATTTTCTGCTGATGTTTGGGAATGGGAGCATAAAAAGAATAAAGATAGTTCTAAGTTCACAGGGGTCTGACTTGAGATTAAGTGGCAGGAAAACTAAGACGCACTTGCAAATTGGCCATTGATTCATGTTTATCATTCCTTTAATGGCTCTGTAGCGAGCAGCTAAAGTTTGCTGGGGGTTGGAGGTGCTAGGCTTGTGGACGAGGCAGCTTTCTCCCTGTCCTTGTGACGTTGGCAGGTGAACTATAAGCTATAGCTCCGGACTTTGTCTAGCATCAGCAGACTAATACATTCTAAACCAACAGGTTACTTAATTTCCAGGGGAGCTTCAGCTCCAGAGCGGTATTTGAACACCATACTGGAATCCAACGTCTAAAATCCCATTGCAAATCGGTTCAATTCCACTTCCTGGTCTGTGTGGCCCAACACCTGCCCCTTGCCCCACCATCACCCCGATTTGGGGCCAGGGGCTACCGCTGCTGAATGCACATCTGTGCAACCTCTGGGGAAGGGTGGCCATTTCTCTGGACCCTCCCCTCTCGCAGAGGGCGTTCAGTGTGGGTTTCTGCCCTCGGATCACCCTTTGTAATGTCACATCCACGGTGGGGTTGCTGGCTGGTAAGCCCAGGCCGCATGCTTTTGCATGGGGTTCTCTGACACTTTGGGCTTCCAAAGAGGGAGGTGGGTTCTGCTCCTGCATAAAATTCATAGAGTGGGCAATCCTCCCATAAAACAAATCCCAGTCTGAGTGGCCAAAAGCATCCCAACTGTACAGCAGACCCTTCAACGGCAGACGCGTGATCAGGTACCTGCCCTACCATGTGACGAGAGTGGAGATCGGGGCGTGCAAGCTGCTACTGCAGCCTGGAGGAGCTCCTCACACACTGCTGTGACTTTACCCTGTCAGGTCCTTCCTGGGTTCTCTCATCAGATGGTGTGGGGTCTTTCTTTCCTTAGACACCTCCCCCTTCCACAGGAGCTCTCTTCTCCGTAGCTTAGCCAGGGCCTGGATGACAGGCAGATAGGGATTTAGGTTCTGCCACTTGGTAGCTGTGTGACTCTGGGTACCCCTGTGCTGAGCTGCAGTTTCCTCAAGATAAAATGAGATGACTCTCCCCGCTTTTCAGTGGAAGGAACTGGTCAGGTGCATACTCACCTGAAGTCAGCTTGTCCATATAAGAGAAACTCTAATGTACAGTGCTCTCTCTCTCTCTCTCCTGTCCCATGAACGCTTACCGAGAAGACATATTAATTTTTATGTTAATGGAAAGCATTTCCCATGTTAATGGGAAGTGATACCTCTCTTTCAGGGAGACGGTGAAGAACAAAAATTACCCTTTCCGGTTCAACAAATGTGGCTTTATGTGCTTAATTGTTATTATGACTTGACTGCCATATTGGAAGGATCCAGAAGACATCCTACCACAGATGGTGTGGGCTGGTTCCATCAGGGGACAGGTGCATGAGGAGCTCTGTACCCTAAATCCATCAGAGTTCTCGCTAAAGCAAAGCTGCCAATCCCCAAAAAACGCTGTGCTTTTCAGCCCCGGGAGAATTACTCTATTCGTTCATTAAGGTGCTGTGAAATCATTCTTAAAGATGTCCTTGCAGAAATACTTGCAAATATATGCAAATTGCTCAGAACTGAATTTGACTCATACCATAGCTATTGTTTTATCGCCTGCTTTTTTTCACAGAGTAGTACAGAATTTGCTTGCTTCCATGTCAGGACCATTTTCTAACTCATGCTTCCAAATGTCTCCATAGTTTTCCAAGATGTGTTTCAAGCATAATTGACTGCACCCTCCCTGTACTAGTGGGCATTTAGGATGTTTCCCATTTTTCTGGAAGCTTTGGAAGTGGTCGATGAGATGCGATGATCCTGAGCAGGCCTCAGAGAATGGGAGGGGGCGTTGTCACACTCCATCTCTATCCTTCCTAATCTGGGTCCTTGTGGCATCTCACCGAAGGTCTCTGGGCCTCAGTTTCCTTTTCCGAGAAGAGCATGCAATAAAGATGCATAGCTCACAGGTTTGTGTGGGAGGCTTAACAAGAAAGGATGTTTAAGCAAAGCTTTGGAAAACACAAAGCGAGTATTGTCCTATGTTTGCTGATCATAGCTGGGATATTAAATAATGATTTTATCCTTCTCTCGAAATGCATCACCTGAAAATGGGAGTGAGTATCTTTAGAATAAATTAAAAGCCTTTCAAAGGCTGAACAGAGTTGAAGCATGCCTTGCTGGTGGGGATATTGCTAAGTGCCCTTGGCCGCTGAAATTTTGCAAAGTGCTTCCGCCTCTCCCTGAAGCATTGGGTCTGTATCTGCCCAGGGTTGGCTTTCAGTCAGTCCAGCAGGCTTTAATTCCCGGAGTGAATCAATACTGAAAAAGTGATTTTCAAAGGGCTCAAGTTGTTTTTAGTCTATTTGCGTTTAGAATGCTATTCCAGCTTCTCTCCCACAGAGCAAACATCACCAGAGGAAAGACTATATCTTTTTCGTATCTACCCAGAGAAAAAGGACAGGTTAACACTCTTAGTAAAAGACAGAAAGAGTTGAGGGTTTGGGGAGTTTTTATGTTTTCTTCCCTGGAGAATTTAAGAAAAGTAAAGCCAAAGAGCGGAGATGCCTGGAATGGCAACGGCAATTCTTTTCTGAATTAAGTACATGCTGGGCATGAGATGGGAAACCCATCCAAGTTGGCTCCTCACTATCTCAACAAATTCCTCCAGAACGTGACTTTGATCTTCCCACTCTCCATATGAAATGCTTCAGCTAAAGAGCCTAAAATCAGCATCCACACAACTGCATGGAAAGCAAAATCCGTGGAACGTAAAAGAATTTGGTCCATATGATATTCCATAGAACTGTGGTCCTTTATGTTTTGGCATTTTTTATTGAGAGAGCAGAAAGCAGGTATTGACACCACATAATTAGGCTGATGGGCAATATTTGTATAAGACTTCTTTTGACTTCTACCATAATTCTATAAGCTGGGTGTCATTACAGGCCTTTTACCATCAAGTGTGTGAGACTGAGCGATTGGCCAACTTGTCTGAGAGTGAAGACGTAGGAAGTGGACCTGCAGGTTTCTAAGGAATTCTGGAGCAAGTTCTCCCTCCACCCAAGGCCACATGAGGTCTGTGTGGATGTGAGCTGGATACAAGTAAAACCCAACCTGCATCCTGCCATTTAGATTTCTATTTAGACTGTGGGTGGATCTGAGAAACTTTCCTTTATAGGATCCCATTTATTTTTTGGGCGATGCACATCTAAATCTCACATGAATACAGAGTTTCATACAGAGCCATGTCCCTGCCCAATTCTTGAGTAAAATATGCATATTTCAGTGTACTGTTGGAAACAAGAGTCCTGTTCTGAGGACATGTACTTGAATATTAAGTAGCGATGTAGCCACTTTGCTACCTTTTACCAATTTTAATAAGAATAAAGAAAACCGCTTCTTCTGGAGTGCCAGGCATTTTCATGCACACTCACCTAAACCCTGTGATTTGATCATTTGTATCCCACCTTCTCCTTAGCCTGTTTGAAAAAATGCAGAAGTAGAGGCTTAGCTGAGGTAGGTAATTTGTCCAAGATCAAACGGATAAAACATGGCCATTCAGAGGCTACAGTTTTGTTTTCTGAATTGAAAGCTCAAGCTATGGTACGTTCTTTGCCTTTCTCATATGGTGTAGGAATGTTGGGATTTATGTGTTCAAATTCCTTAATTTTACATACGGGAAAATGGAATGTAAGTGATGTGCTCAAAATTATGTGCAAGATTATATAAGATTGTTTTTACAAAATATGAATACAAATAAACTAGAGAAAAGGAAACAGAATAGCAGCTATGTACAGCAGGGGAGGCAAAGAGAGATTGAGAGATGATGAGTTTTGTTTGTTTGATTTTGTTTTTCAGTATTATTATTACTGGAATAATGAAAATGCTCTAAAAATGATTGAAGCAATGAATACACAACTATGTGATTATACCGAATACCATTGACTGTACACTTTGGGTGGATTTATGCTTTATTAATATGTATCAATAAAATTGATTTGTTAAAAAAATATGGGGGACTCCTATATACCCCACCTGCCTTCTCACATTCTCCCCTATTAATAACGTCTTATATTAGTGTGGTACATTTGTTATAATTGATGAGCAAATACTGAAGCATTGCTACTAACCATGGTCTATAGTTTTCCTTATGGTTTACACTTTGCACCATACTATTTTATAGGTTTTGACAAACTGTATAATGGCCTTTATCCATCATTGCAATGTCATGAAGAATAATTCCAACGTCCCCAAAATGCCCCATGTTACACTATTCTTCCCTCTGTCTCCCCTAAGAACCTTTGGCGACCACTGTCTTTATATCAATGTTAGAAGTTCCTCCATTGCTACAATAATAATTTTACTTTGGTCCATGAAAAAAATTATATGCAAGATTTATTTTTATTATCTTCTAATTTTATGGCTTGTGACTAAGTAAAAATTGCTTAAAAATCACAGAATATATTAGTTTGCTGGTTAGAGCAACCTATAACTATCTTCTGCTCTGTAAAGAGACATGGAAAATGGTAGGATGGCCATCTGGCGGTCAGCAATTGGACCTCTGTTCCATTGTCGTTCTCACCTGTTAGCTCTTTGATTTCTTCTCTCTGCCCTCTGGTTTCCTCACTCATAGCATGGTTTTGTGATACTTGGAGGTAATGAGATGAGAATATTGAATGGAGAGAACAAATCCTAACAATGCCGCAACCATCTCAACTCCCATTACTTCAGTGTGGCTACGTTTCAGTTTCTTTACTTACATGGTTTTTAACCCCCCGTATTTGTGAGAAATCTTATCACTGCATTACAAATAAAGGATCCTCAACTTGATGAGTTCAGCAGACTTTCCAAGGCCTCACAAATAGAAAGTTATGCAGCCAGAGTTTGAACAATCCAAGGACTGTCAGTGCATTACATTACAATAAATAGATTTTTATGCCTCTAGATTGGGAAAGAGATCCATCCCAATTTGGTGGGACAACAGCGCAGGTATTCCTAGATGGGTTTCAGGGTTATTTGTTCTCATTTTGCTAAAAGGGCCATAACACAGAGGTTCTGGGAAAACAAGAGGGTGCATATTATTTCACAGACTAAGCATTCACTCGATTGTGGACACTCAGTGGTTGTGATGTGAAAAATGCCCTTTCTGCCTCAAACATGGTGAACATGTAAGCTGGCTAAAAGGGGTGGTTGACATTTGCCTTGTACCTTATTTAGCTCCCTTGGATGACGCTTTCTCCTTGATTGATGTCTGGCTGCCCACGCTGGGGCTTTGATAACCTCACCTTGGTTTTCTCAGATGCAGAGGTCTTGGTTCTGATGAACTGAGACCCCCAGCTTTGCCTGCAAGCACCATTCCCCATCCCCTGGGCATGCAGGATTGCCAGTGCCTAGTGAGACTCAACCCAACATATCAGGGCTGACAGGACCTGTGGAGGCCAAGGGGTGGCCTTTCTTTACAGGTTTCCCTCAGAAGGCACTCACGTCTGGCTTCACTTGCCCACTGGGAAGAGAGGCTGCATGGTGATTATGAGTGGGTGTCATAGAGTGGGTCTCATCTTCGTCTGTGGCTCCAGCTTGGGTTGGTGTGAGGCAGCCAGAGATTTCCTCAAAATCCTTTCTACCTCTCAAGTCATGCTTATTTCAGCCTCCTGCCTCTTCCCAAATCAGAAGCCTCTCCCTTGGCCAGCAGGATCTGAATTCTTACTCTATCCTTTATTGGTAAGCTACGTGAACCTTGGCAAGCTACTTCACTCTCCAGAAACTCATTTCCCTCATTTTGGAAATGGAGATTGCTGTGAAGGTCTGAAGCGTGACAATGTCTATGAAGACATTTCAGAAACACTGCCCATGACTCCGTGAGTCCTCACCTAATACTGGCTTCCTAATTCCCATTCTTTCCGTCTTCCCTTTTACCTCTCTCCTAAGATCCAGCTGTCATGAACTGTTCTCTAATCCTGGTGTGGGAATTATGAACTACTTAAAAAATTAGGATCATCATTGCAGTGAGTTTTCCTCTTTACTTTGGATAGTTTGGGGCATCAAGGATTGCTGAATATTTCCTTCTGAACAGGAGTTTCCTCCTGCACTGACAGAAGTGCCCAGTCTTAGTACTGTTAAGTAGATGTCTTTGTTCAGATGTTACCAGAAAAGAATGATGGCCATGGTTGGCAATGAAATTTTACTCCATTCTAAGGGAAAATCGGCACTCTCTGTGGGGGCCTCTGGGGTCCCCTCAAGTTGGGGAGGGGAGGAATTGAGGAGTTCGCACTTGCTGAGTGGATGGAATGTCTTCTACTGGGCATTGTCCAACTTTGCTTCCTTCTGGCAAATCCAGAGGGTCTACTTCCCCAACCCCAGAACTCACGGGCAAAGGGTCCACACATGGGAATTGTGAGATGATACTGGGCAGCACCAGTGAATTGCCAAGCTGCTGGGTCCTCGGAGGGCTAGACAAGTGCTATGGGAATGGCTGGAATACACTGGACTTTGCCCTTTATGTCGGCGGCCAGTGATATACACAATCACGAGGGGCTGTGGCCTGCATGGAGACCACAGGAGCTGGGGACTGTCAGTGACCTAAAGGAGAGCACGAGAGGAGGATGGGAGTCCTACTGCATCAGATGGGGCTTGTCAGTCCCAGCCCTGATGTGCAGCCCAAGCTTTAGGATGCAGCTTGCCCACTGATGCTTAGCCTCTGGAAGAGCAAATGGACAGTGCTACTCTAATGTTTTTCTTCCTGATGTTTTATCAGCAGGAAATATTATGGGATTGGAAGCTAAGAAACTTCTGGTGAAGGCTGTAAGAATCACTCATCAGAAATAGCCACCTTCACATTCTTTCCATGGCTTCCATAAATGCATGCATTTATGTATATAGTTTAATAGTATTTGGACAAAAAAGAAACTGCATATGAGCAAGTACTTATCGATTGTGATATCTTTGCTATGCATTAGAGGAAAATGGATGCAATCCTTGAGAAAATTTGTCAGTTTGGAAATCTGAGATGATAGGTAACCACTGATCTCCATTTTGGAGGTCCAGATGGAAAGCAAGCTGGGGGAAGGGGCAGCATAGAAAGGATGGAGCTGAAGGAAAGAAAAAGAACAACTCTGTCTAAAAAAGAATCTGAATTTTCTAAGTAAATGTGCCCTTCCGAGAGCTAAGAATCAGAGGGTGGCCACGGACTTTAAACAGATTTTAGAGAAAGGAGACCGCAGACTGTTTTTGTGCATTGATTTTTTGTGATTTAGAAAAAAGGAAGGACTGAGAGATTGCCATGCTTAGAAAAGGTAATACTGCTGGCAAGCATGCGATGTAACTGGCATTCATACATTGCTGGTGGCAGTATAAATTGGTATAGACCTTTTGGAAAGCAATTTGGCAGCATGGATCAAGAGCCATTAAGTGCACATTTATTTAAACTCAGGAATTGCATTTGGATGTTTCTTTGCTAAGGAAATTATCGGAAAACAAAGAAAGGCTCTTGGTGCAAAGATGATGCTGGAAGCTTTATTCATATTCTTCTTAAAAAGGGAAATAAATTGAATGCTCGTCTCTAGGAAGAAGATGAAGGAAATTGCATGTCTAGTCACTGGAGTTTTAAGGTAATTTTAATGAATATGTTGTAACATTGAAAATGTTAATGATTTTATGTTCAGATGAACAAGTATACTATATACTTCAGAATAATCAAATGGATGCCTATTATTAAAACAGAATTATAAATTAACTGAAAAAGTTTTAAATCTGTCACATGCGATATTCCCAATGCCTTTAAGGCAGTGACTCTGAAAGCCTTAGCTATAGAGAAGCTTTTATTTATTTTTCAGTGACTTCAGACCCAATACTCAGAATAGCTTCAATAGCCAAGCAGGTAAGTAGAAAGCTTAAGAATATGTGTTCTTTTTTTTTTTTTATTGACTTCATTTTTTCTTTTAGTGTACAGTTCTATGCGTTTCCGTCCCCCTCCTCACTTGCTGCCTGTGTCCATTTACTAGGTGATCTTCTGTGTCTGTTTCTTGCCTTCTCTTCTCATTTTTCTCCTCCAGGCTTCACCAGGATTCGATCCTAGGGACCTCCGATGTGGGAGAGAGGTACCCTGTCTCTTGTGCCACCTCAGCTCCTGGTTTCTGGTGCGTCTCGCTTTGGCTCTCCCCTGCATATCTCTTTTGTTGCGTCATCATCTTGCTGCATGGCTCGCCGCTCGGGCCTGGCTCTCCGGTTGGGCCTGACTTGCCTGCTTGCCTTTTTTTTTTTTCTTTCTTTTTACCAGGAGGTCCCGGGGATCGAACCCGGGTCCTCCCATATGGTAGTCGGATGCCCAACCACTTGAGCCACATCTGCTCCCCAAGAATATGTGTTCTTTAAAATTTACCAGAAGACCCAGAAACTGCACTCTTGGGTATCTAGCCAAGCAAGGCGAAACACAACATATGTCCATCCCAAAATGTACGTGTTCCTAGCAACTTTATTCATAAAAGCCTAAATGTGGAAACAACCCAAATATCCATTGACAGATGAATGTCTAAACTAAATATGATATGTGCATCCAATGGAATATAATTCAGCAATAAGAAGGAACAAAGAACCCATGCATGCTATAGCATGGATGAACCTCTAAAACATGCTAAGCAAAAGAAGCTGGATGCCAAAGCTCACATATTGTGCCATTCAATTCCTATAAAACGTTCTGAAAAGGACGTAAAATGTACCAGTGTTTGCATGAGTCTGGACAGGGAAAAGGGCTTAGCTGTAATAGATACAAGGGATCTTGCTGGAGTGATGGAAATCTTCTGAAACTGGATAGCGATGGTGGTTGCACAACTCAGTATATTTACTGAAAATCGTGGAATTGCAAGCTCTAAAATGAGTATTTTATAGTATGTAAATTATACCTCAAGAAGTTGTTAAAAATAGTTGATTTTTCCCACCCGATGCAGCCGATGCTAAAATAAGGGTCAATTGTAGAGACTTGGCATGGAGCATCAAGTCGTCCAGCCATTGCACACGGCTTCCTTTGTTCTGCCTCTTCCAAAGCTCATAGAATCCATTTCCCACAAGCACCCTTGGAAAGGACGATCATGGCGCCCCTGTCCAATGGGGCAATGTAAGGCTGGGCCGCTCTGGAGCCTTTTGCAGAGTTGATTTCATCTTGGCTATGCCTCTGAGGCCTTATTTTCAGGTATGAAATATTCCAAAAGGCAGAAAAGTGCCAAAAATAATATGATAGACCCATTAAGGCCCACTGCTCAGACGTAGGGAATATTAACATTTGTGCTTCAGATTTTTAAAAAATAAAAACTAAAAATCTATTGCTGCCAATGCTCCCTCCTGCCCACTGCAGGAATAACACACACTGGAAGTCGGTGCTTGCTTTTGTGGGTGTGCTTTCATAACTCATGTCAGCTGCGTGTCTATCCCTTTGGTCCGCTTCGCCCTTAAGCACACCTGTCAGCTCCCTTTGTGGAAAGTCTGGTGCTGCCTCTGCAGGTTGGTGTAGGATCTCTCTGGACTTTTCCTTTACGGCCATGGTGGTGGGGATGGGGGCTGCTGCTCAAGCATGACTTCCTTCCAGAGAAAGCAGGGAGGCTTTCTTTCCACAAGGGTCTCACATTTCATCAAAGACAAAGAACCTTAGAAGTCTCCAAAAGATTCCACTCATATATCTCTTGCCAGATTTGGGTCACAGGCTCTCCTCTAATGGTGGGCTGGATTCCAAGATGGCCCCAGGTTTCCCTCCCACCCCATCCCCCACTTCACTTGGTGCAATTACAGGTGTTAGATGATCTCCTGGCCTTGAGGGTGGTTGGAATCTATCACGCTTGTCATTTGGTGCTAATCAGTCAACTTGGAGTTAATCAAAAGAGAACTTATCCTGGGTGGGCCTGAACTAATCAGAGGAGGTTTCAAAAAATGACGAAGGGTCAGAGAGATACAGGTCTGTGAGAAGGAGACAGCCCAGAGAGGGGACCTCCGGGAGCTGAAAGTGACCACAGCCAATGGCCCACAGGAAAACGGGAACTTCCACCTTATGAGGGCGTGAAATGGAATTCTACTAACAACTTGAAGAATGCTGGAAGAGGATCCCATGCTCAGGTGAGAACCCCAGCCTCAGCAAATACTTTGATTTCAACCCTGAGCAGAGGACTCAGGTAAGCTCTGCCTGGACTTCTGACATACAGAAACAGTGAAGTGGTAAATGTGAGTTGTTTTAAGCTGCTAAATTTGGGGTAATCTGTTATGCATCAATAGAATACTCATGCAGCCCTGAACTAATCACTGACAGCGGTGAGGAGATCAATTAGGACTCATCATTCCTGAGTCACCAAGGCGCTCTGCTTTCTTGGATTTAGGTCCAATGATAGTTCACCCTTCCTATTTCCCATGATTTTCTATGATTTTCCATTGGTTCTTTGCCTTTCTTTCCTGCCTTCAATTGATCACATTTTCTCTGTTTACCCCTACACCATTCTATTGATTTATTTTTATTCTTATAGTGGATGGGACACTTAGCGGGTAATTTTGACTTGCTAAAATGTCAAGCTCAGCAGTATCAATGTAATTTTCACTCTCCTGGCATCTTTCATGGCATCATCTTGTCAGGTTATTGTTCCACTTTGTTTTCCATCTTTTCTAAATGGTAATTATAGCCGTTGATGAGCTTACGAGCAATGGCTATTTAGATACATGTTTACCCATGAGCTATTTACTTACCACAGGTCCCTGCAGCTCCCGCCTTTCTTTTGGGTACAAGGACTTTCTTGCTGATGTATAATCTTCAGGAGGAAGGCTGAGATTAGGGTGAAACAAGCAAAGACTGCACCTTGGAGGAAGAAGTCTAAGAGGGTGTCCATAAATTCAGCAGTCATGATAAACAGTATTTTAATCAAATATTTAAAAAAATCAAATTAATGCAAAAATCCTTAAAGAACCAAATTGCGTGCAATGAAAACAGGTTGTGGTTTGTTTTATGACTCGACAGTATTGCACCACAGGATGCACATTTCCAGACAGCCTATGATTCCTGCCCGTGACTAAGACAGGCACTGCCGGGTAGTTTACTGGTGTACTTAAAGTGGCTTCGTGAACTCCATAACAGCCATGCCTTTTTATTGTAGATATTTTGACACATTTTTCCACTTGATTCAAAATAGGGGAGGGCATTTTAACAAGTGCATAGAGGAGTGCACGTTTTCCTTCAGTTGCCTTCTCAAGAGACTCAGCACCACACGCTTCCGTGGTTTTGACATCTTGCAGAGAGTAGGAAGCTCTCTGTTTTTGTCTGAAAATTTCGTTGTGTCGCCCTCCCTCTTGAGTGATGATTTAAATGTCTATAACGAGAATCTGGTCAAACCAAGGTGTGTGATTCTGGCATTGTGTTGGGATGGGAATGGAGTCCCCAGGAGGGAAAGTCTTATAAAGCCATTCCCGTTTGACTGTCGGTGATCAGCCTTTGCTTGATTCAGATGTGGGGAGGGGAGTATACCGTTTTACACTCAAATCTAATCTCTTCAGATCCTGCCAACTCAACAGCCACTGGTGTCCCGGACTATGAGCTGTCAATGCAACTTGATTATAATATTACCTGTATTCTACTTTTTGTATGTCTCATTACTCTGACTGCATTGATGAATAAAGAAAGGTTTATGGGGTGAGGGGGGGTGGGGGTTCAAAAAAAGAAACACCAAAATGCTTATGGTGTTTGTATTAGTCTGATAGAATTTAATCTTTTCCCTGTTGTTCATTGATTGTCCAAAATCTTTTGAATTCCATTATGGCAGGTTCAAGATGGGAAAAAAAATGGTGTTAAATTTAAGAAACCAAAGTTCATTTGTGGCGAATAAACCAGGGTTGCGGGTGGTAGCCAGTGACTGGCTCTAGTGCCGGTGTTTGCAGAAGTATCTGCATGTGTTCTGAATGCTATGGGGATTTTACTGGCTGAGCTCCACAGAAATGACTCCAGGATAACTGTAAAGTAATCAAAATTCAACTACCGCTCACGGTAGGCACGATGTACAACCATAAAATGTCAGGGCTCAAGAAAACAGTGTTAGGTGCTGACTTAAAAAGGATCAATGTCACTTTTTAATAAAAACATTGGTTTAACATCACAAACACACAAGCCATTGGAGGCCCTTGCTTTGAGTTGTTTCTTGCTTGAAAGAAAATGAAAATTGCCTAAGCTATTGTTCTGAGGGATACAGTTCTCTCCTTTTCACAAAGTGGAATGATCCTCAATTTTGTTGCTGGGCCCATACCTGCACACACAAAAAAGAGAATTTCACAATCTCCTAAATTCAGACCTACAAAATAAGAGTGAAAGAAATGGGGGCAGCCGCTGGGACCTGTCTTTAAACAGAGCAGTTGTGTCCCTCCTTTCTCCCTCCCGCGTCCTGGGATTTGGCATGTAGATGTACTGGTGCTGAGCCATCTGACACAAAGAGGAGGGCAATATTCTAGGACAGGAGTCAGCAAACTTCTTCTGTAGAAGACCAGATAATACCTAATTTAGGTTTTGTGAGCCATGGCTATACATTCTCTGTGGCAATTACTAAACTCTGTCCTTTTAGCACAAAAGCAGGCAATATGTGAATCATGAGCTTATCAGCATTCCAATAACACTCTACTTACAAAAGCAGACACTGGGCCACTCTTTGCCCACAGCATGTGGTTTGTGGTACGCTGCTGTAGGGATGATGAGACAAAAAACAATTAAAGGTAACATTGAGCCTGGAAGACCACATGCTACAACCATTTAAATATTTCAAATAGAAAAAACACAGGAAATCCAATGCAGGGGTTAGAGGCGTCTGAGTAATCTGAGAAGCCGTGTGTGTGTATGTGTGTGGGGCAACTCAGAGAGCAATAAAATAAGAAACTGCCCCCACTTGAGGCTGAGAGGGCACAAGAAGGAGGCATGTATAGCAGAGTCCGCTTAAAGCTAAGTAATTCCTTCAATTCATTACCTCAGAGAGAAATAGACTTCCAGCTTGTTTAAGCCTGTGCTTTGTTTTAGCTAACACAGAAGAGTTTCTTCAACCCACTTTGTTAAAATGTACATGAAAAGGCAACGTCGGGTTCAGAAGCTCACATCTGGGTTTAGTTGAAGTCTAGAATAGCACTGCCTTTAAGAAACAGGGAGAATAATTCCAAGTTTTAGGTGGAAGTTGATGAAATAAGGCTACATGAAGGATTCATTTTTTAAAATTTGAAGTTAGATGTGGTGGAAAGTATATTGTATGGCAGGCGGAGAATGTGGTTGGCTTCAAATCTTCTTTTTTATGTTTTCAATTGCATCACATTAGGTTAGACATGAGTGATGGGGCAGCGAGAGCTGGTAACGCCCTCTGATTCAAACCCTCCGCTGCTCGGTGAAAACTGAAGCCATATTTACGCAGCGATCTGGAGGGATAATGGTGGGAAAGCCTGATCCCCGCCTTCCATGAGCTTGAGCTGGGGCAGGGCATGTTCACGCGGGGTGATCTAATGAGTGGATATCTCTATTTTACCCCTTGCCTCAGAGAAACATTTATTTATCTGCAATTGCATTTCTCCTGAGTTTGACTTCCTTGATATTCCTTTCTCTTTTATACTGCATTTGTCATTCTTTGACATTTTGCTTTCGGCTTCATTGTGAGCTTGTCTTAAGTGACCTGAAATTTGGTTTGAATGTTAGAAATATAGAAACATCAGAGATACTGAGGGAGAAGAGAGGAGGAGGGAGCGGTCCCTAGAAGGTGTATGGTTGTGGGAGATTGCATTACCTGTTCCTAAAAAAGACATGTTCTTAAACTGCATCTGCGTCCTTGTGGGTATAAATTTATTTGTAAATAAGACCATTTTAAGATATATAGTCAGTTAAGGTGTGTCTCCTTCGTGAATAGGCTCTTCTAAGATGCTATTTAGATGTGAACCAATTGAATCAGTTTGGGTCTTAATCTGTCTTACTGGAGGCAGCCCATTGGGTGGTATTTGTCATAGCATCCCTGGCAAACTAAGACAATAGTCATTTTGTATTTAGGATATAATATATTCCTTTGAGAAAACATATTTGAAGAAATAATTACAACATAAAAAAAGAGGAAAGAGAAAACCAATGATTCTTTAACATTTTTCTTTGTTGTACAGTACTATAGGAACTAAAATTTATTACTGAAGCAGGTTTTTCTTTGCTTTGTATTAAAACAAGACAAGTGGAACCAGCATTGTTATCACTCTTTCAATAGCTGTAAGATTTTATTTGTAAAACTGGCACTAATTCTTGTTATTACTTTACATTACAATATGAATGCATGTAAAGGTCTTCTCCATTAACTTTCAAATGCATTTAAACAGCAGGGGCTTTTAGAAATGCATTTACACTGGCAAATATTTAAATGTAAAATTTATAAAAAAGGAAGGTAATAGGTCGTATGTTTTCTAAGTGCTGGTATTCTTATCATAGACTTTGCGTCTATTTTGCTAAAGAAATTTTCAGGCAGAAAACAGAATTTTAAAACGTAGAGTTTTGAAATTCACCCACTGTGTCTAGCATAATAGTGAAGATTATTCCAATTGGAAGAGTGAATTCATAATGAGTTCTGTTGCATTATCTGATATGAAGAAATGGAGAGGAAAATGGCAAGAACCATGTAAGTTGTCTATCTATTCCCCTTTTCTTTTTACCCGGCCCTTATTTAAAACCTCCCAATGTTCAGCTTTTACTTGCAATATTTATTTTGCAAAATGCTAGTTTGGAAGTCTCTTCTAGAAAAATTGGTAGCAATGGGCTCTATGTTTACATGTTGTGAGTACAGCTGGGTATACCTGCCTACTACAATCCAGCAAGTAAAATCTATGAGGTAAATAAACTAACTGACTCGATTTTGTTTAACAAGTTTTTTCTAGCTCGTCCACAGAATAACCCTTCCTTCTATGTATTACAAACACATCCCTAAATCTGCATAAATTTCTGTAATCATGATCATCTTTTACTATTTTCCACAATTAGAATATTGTTGATGTTTTTATTGAACATCATTTTTTTCAATCATCTTGTTCCAGATTAACAAAAGTAATGTCCTCAATATATAAGATTAGATTTTAAATTTTCCTAAATTCTGATTCATGCATTTTTAAATACCTATTGCTAGTATCATACATTGTCTAAGAGTTACCTCCTGAAAGCCTCCTTGTTGCTCAAATGTGGCCTCTCTCTAAGCCAAACTCAGTATATAAATGCACTACTTCCCCCTCAGAGTGGGACATGACTCTCAGGGATGAGCTTCCCTGACATCGAGGGATTATTACCAAGCACCAACTAGCAATGAATCTGGAAAAAAGACCTTGAACAAAAGGGGGAAATATTATATACAAATGAGTTTTTATGGCTAAGAGACTTCAAAGAGAGTTGGGAGGTTATTCCAGAGGTTATGCTTATACACACCTCAGCAGGATCTGCTTGGTGCCACAGTAAACAGTGCCTCAAACAGCAGGGCTCCTGAGGGCTATAGACACTATGGGCAGGGCAGACTATCTCAGGAATTTGGCACCCTGTTGATGGGCCTGACTTTGGAATATATGATACCCAATGTAACAGAATTAGACTCACTTATAATTTCCTTACACTTGGCTCTTCTGCCCTTTTATTTGAACCTATAATTAGCACTTATACTTGTTAAATATATGTCCCAGAGACTGAACTCTTCCTGCTGTTCATATGCTGGTTGAGCCCTGAATCTCAGCAGAGTTGCAACACCTACTCGCCAGTTTATTGGACTCATCCAGGACAACTAACAAAACAATGATAATAGACAATGGCCATCCCAGGAAGTGGAGAGCATCTGCAACTGCAAGCAACACAGTTCCATTGATCTGCCCCATGAGATCTAAGCCCTCTGAAAATCAGAGACAGGGTGGGCATCACCATCCCCAAATCCTCAAGATTGAGGAATTAACAAACATTAGAGGGGAAAGCTGTTAGTCAATTTCTACTGAGGTGGCACCAGTCTTGAGAGTGTTTCTTTTTTTCTTTTATATTTATTCCATTTTTTGTAAGCTAGTGTATCCTTAGGAATATTTTCATGAAGGTTATTTTGATGGCTTATTTATCACTCCTCTGGACATCTGGGAACTCATGTTGTTGAATTTACACATGTACTATAACTTGTCAGTTCCCCTCACACTTTTATCTCTTGCCCAATAGCCCTCTCTTGTTTCATGTTTATGTCAATAATAGTGATGATGGCGATAATTATAGTGCTAAGTGCAGGAAACACTGATAACTGTTCAGCAGCTATTGCCCATTTGCTATCCTTTTTCTTTCTAGCTCATTGTAGGGACCATGTCTAAGAGTCACCTTCCCCGCGTGTTGTATTCATTGTTATGTCACCAGAACCTTCCACCTGTTTGCTGAATCCCATCCTTTCTCACCTAGTCAAGGAGGTCGCTCCATAAATCCTGTCTTCTTGCAGGCATCCTCTCTCTCCAGTTAGAGCCTTCCTGTGAACTCTCCACTTTCCATCTCATTTCTCTCACCTCCACCACTAGCTCTTCAAGAGTTATTTATGCTCAGTTTTCTCAGAATTCCCTCCTCTAAGCCTTCCCAAACTTCCTGCACTATGAAATTCACCCCCATTCTATAGTCAAACTCACAAACACTTCCATATTGTTAAATCCAACGGTCATGTCTAATTCCACATCTTACTTGCCACCAAATCATCATTTGACACAGTTCATTGTTCCCTCATCTTTAAAACTTCCCTCACGTGGTTTCCAGGATCTCCTATAGGATTCATTTTCCCTACTTCACTCACCTCTCCTTTTCCATGTATATTGCCTGTATACTTTGCTGGATCCCCAAATTTCCAAACTCTTAACATTAGAATGTCCAGCACTTTAACCCTTGACCCTTTTTGATATCTATCCCCTATATCATGCCAGACTCAGAGGTCCAACTGAAATAGTCGACATCTCCACTGAAGGTCTAATGTAGCACTCACCTTTCCAGTAACCAGAAGAAACCTCTTGATTTCTCTGCTCTATATTTGTGCCTCAGTGTTCTTCCCCTTCTCAGTTAATAACAACTTCATTATTCCCATTGATAAGGTAAAAAACCTTGGAATCATTTTTGCTCTTCATTCTTTCATACTCCGGCAAATTCTCTACTTTCAAAGCAGGTTCAGAATTTGACCATTTCTCAGCCTCCACACCTACCTCTCCTAGCTGGGCTGTTTGAAATAATGTCTTAATTGCTCTTTCTGCTTCTCACCTCATCTGTGCTCCCAATCCAGTCCATTCTCAGGAGAGCAGCCATTTCATTTCCTTTTAAAATAAGTTACAAAATGTCCCTTCTCTTCAAACTTCCAGTGACTTCCCACTTCACTTCCTGTAATATCCAAAAATCTTACGGTGACTTAGCAGGCACTAGATCTACCTAACATTGCCCTCTTCATTTTGTCCCCTCTGGTCATATCTCTGGCTCACTCTTCTGCAGCCTCACTGGTCTCCTTGCTGTTGCTCACCCCTGGCAAGGACCTGCTCATTCCAGAGCTCTTTTCCTTATTGTTTCCTCTCCCTGGGGTGATCGTCCTCCAAATAACAGCTTAGCTTGCTCTCTCCTTCAGTTCTTTCCTTCAAGTCTTTTCTCCTTCTGAGTGACGCCTTCCCTAAATGTATTAAGTTCTATTTCCTGACATTTCCTGTTCTTCTTTCCTTTATTTTTCTCCCTAGCACTTATCACTTTCTAACTTTACTCATATTTTCAATGATCCTCCCAGTCCACTATAATGCAAACCCTAGGAGGTCACAGATTTTTGTCCCTTGTGTTCATTATTTTATTGCCAGAGATGAGGACACTATATAAAATTTTCGAATGAATGAATGAATGAATGAATGAATGAATGAATGAATTGAAGATATTATATCACAGTGTACTATGGATAAGCTGGTCTAGCAATGGTACAAATATAATGTCATATGAAAACTTTTCAAATGTGTCAGCACATTGCTGAATGCCCATATGATCCCGTGTGGAGATGACAGCAGACGTCTAAATTGGACTGAGTTCATGGATGTGAAGATGCATGAAACCTCGGGTCATTCTCTATTTTCCTTCTCACCCCTTCCTTTGCCTTATGATGGACTCTGCACACCTTCTTTCTTCTGGAAGCTGCCTATGCCCAAGTTCAGTGGATTCCATTTCATCTGTGGACATGGCAACTCATTTATAATAATGTTTCAGAATCCTTGTGTCCTTGCTTGAAAGCCTGAAGTGAGTCACGTTTTACATGGGACTAGACATTTTGACGACAACACTCTTCTTATTTATGAGTACTACATTTTTTATAGACCTAGGGCATCTTGGTCCACTCCTACTTTTCCAATCTTCCATAGAAGAGGAGCGGTTCCTACATTTCTGTGCTTATGCTTAAATGGAAGAGCCAGACTCTCATTATTCTCCTGGATGTTGTTAGAATCTTCCTTTTAAAATTGAAGTGCAAGTCTGGTGGTGCCCAGAGCTCCTGGTCAAATTCCTGGTGTCTCTCATTCATTTATTTCATAATAAATAGGGGAACTGGAGTTTTCCAAATAAGAAAAGAGTGAATGAAAAACTATAGCCTATGGTTTCTAATACTTATTAATTATATTTATTCTAGATTATATATTAAACTATATTCAAAACTTTGAATTAAAGTATTTTAAAATATCAACTTCCATCCCTGCAGTTATTTCATGCATTGGGATTTTTGTCTGAAGGACTGATGTTTAAAACTCAGGATTTATAGGATGTAATGCCTGAGCAGGAGAAGAGCAGCTTTCTTTGGCTGGTTGATTTGAGTTGCTGAATCATGGGATCAATAATTTGTGGGAGGGTGATGGGAAGGCAAAAGTTAATTTATTATTCCCCGGGACAATGGGTTTGTTCTTCTTTAAGTGGAAAAGTGAACAATTACCAATGCAGTCTACAAATTATAATCATTTCCATTTCAGCTCTGTGTATCTCAAAATGTACAGAAATTCCTTTTAGATTATAAAAATAACTTTGATATCATTCTTAGTTTACAGGGCTGTTATAAGAGAAATTTTATTTCAGTTTTAAAAATTCCTTAAAGAGTTAAAATTCCATATGCAGCCTATCTTATTCTTAGGAGTAGAAACTCTCATACGTTTAATGAATGACTGGAAATTGGATTAAAGAGAAAGTTCATCTCCTTTTGCACACGATGCGTATAAATAAATTATCACAGAGATGGGATATAGTGTGTTGAAATGCATGCTGCTCATTATGAGAGCAGTATTCCCGTTCCTAACCACTATTTTGGTGGAACTGAGGAAATTGTGTAATGAATTCCTATCTGGATATTCTCCCACAATGAGCTCCTCCACCACCGTTTTGTTGATGCTTCTTAAGAAATGTTCAGAGCAGAGTTGATCTGTGGTTTCTCTAGCTCTGGAGTCATTGTTGAAGGATGGACTCCAGCAGCTATCTTTTCCAAATGAAATCTGTGGTTACCTGGGTGGGACAAAAAGGAGGGATAAATCTGACTTTCAGATTCTTCTATTGCATTGGAGAACATAAATTTGGAAATCAGTGAGTTCAGTCAAGGGTGAGCCAATACTTCACCCTCTGAATCAGAAGTTATGCCGTATTTTTAAACATATAATTGATTTCCCTCTTAAAATCAATTGTATAAGCATGGTTTGCCTTTTCATACTAAATTCATATTAGGTTTTCTTACAGAAAAAACTCCTCAGCAAGCAGATTGTAGTTAAACTTTCTTTTTCTATCATTAACAAACCACAGACAGCATCTCTTCGATTTGTGACGAACAATGGTAGGTTTTTAGCTCTTAGGGGACACTTTTAGGGTCTCATCCCAATTTAATAAAAACACAGGAAAGAATGCTGTAGTACTCTCGTTATACCCCAAAGCAGAGTTACCGCAATCATGAGAGGTATTCCTGCTTATTTTAGCCCTGCTTGGAACATTTCCAAGAAACCTCAGGAGAAAAACACCCTTGGTACATAAGCACATTTTCAAACAAAATTAAAAACCTGGAGCTGTCCGTAGGACTTAATTCTCTGAAAGATGAAATTCAAGTGGCACTTGGAGAGCACAGTTAGGGAAGGGACAGTCTCCCCATCACGTGGACCCAGGCCACGTGGAGCATTGCCTTGGCTGTTGTGATTCCACTAATATAAAAAAGTAAGACCCCATGCCTTGTGGGTCTAATTTCAGGTATCGCATCAATTTTTCTGTGCATGAAATGGTAGCAAGTGATTAGCAACTTTATATGCTTTTATATCAAGACTCTTATTTCCTCTCCCTGGTGGAGACAAAGCTCAGACAGCTGTACCTTTTTATTTTATGAAGCTGTGGTACAGTGTGAAGATTTTGCCATCTTAATCTGCTCCATTTCCATGAAATAATAAATGCATAGGGGAAATTTTCAAATAAAGAAAGGGAACAAAATAACACTACAATAAAAAACCTATGGCATTAAGTGTGTCTCAATTCTCCAAATCTTCAATTATAAGTAATAACAACTGGTGAGGAGTGAGATTTTTTTTCACACACATATACATGTATGCACACAGAACCATGCTTATAATGGAAGGCACTTATTTTGTTTTGGGTTATTTTTTATATATTCCAATTTAGTTTCATTTTTATATTGCATTAATGCTTGTAGAAGCATATAAAATCAATTTATAGACACTAACACACAACTTTATATTCATATATGTTTACATGGGCATATACATATATAGGAGTAACATATATTAAATGAATGTATATATATATATATATATTCATCTCATATAATTTTCAATTAGTATGATATGGTGCATAAAAGGTAGATTTAAAGAGTTAACACTGTGAAAATATAGGCAAGATGTTGCCACCATTTTTATTAACATGTGATTGATTTTTTGGAGGGGAAGTGTCTGAAAAATGAAGCAAGGTGCCCTGAGAGAAGGGTATCAGAGGCAAGGTAGATATTGTGATAGCTTATTTTATAGGAAATTGTGGTTCTATGCATGATAACCAAAAATATTTAGAAAGTTTCTATTTGGGAAAGGAAAATTACTGAGTATTTAAAGTAAGATCCAGTTTCTCAATACTTTAAAATGAATTTAATATTATTTCACAAAACTTTTCGAGAAGGCTGACATCCACCTCTAAACCCTCAGTTTCTCTCCAGAAGTCTGTTGTGTATGACACGTGTGTGTGTGTGTGTGTGCTTGTGTATTTGATTATACCTGCTACTACCAGTGTTAAAAATCCTACACCATTGCGCTCTTTCTGTTCCCAGGTACACAATCATATTTTAAACTCAAGGAAGGAAAACACAGGAAGAGCTCCAAAGAACATGCAGCAGCTGATTAGGAAAATGTTTCCGTGAGATTTGCAGCATTTGGAGATGTTTTCCAGATCTCTAGATATCACCATACTTGTTGAAGAGACATAATTTTAGAACAAGGGACTTTAGTCTGATTACAATAGAAAAAGAATAATGGAATGTGTCATGTTGCTCAAAAAATGAATTTCACTCTCTTTATCCTTTTAGTTACACAGGTTTCTTTAATCATAGACTCCTACTATACTATAGGGTACAGGGAAAATCTATCCTTTCTGCTCTACACCCCTCTCTATTTATTTTTGCTATTTTCACCAACATTTAATTATGAAAAAGTTAAAAGATAAGAAAATTTTGAAATCAAAGTCATAAAATGATCATCTTTACACATCTAGGTTCAATAATTGTAGACATTTTGTGATCATTTCTATGTGTATTTCTATCTCTTTCTCTCTTTCTTTATATACCTGGGTTGAAACATTTGAATGTTTCTAAAACAATTAAATTTCACATATCATATTTTGTTATTAGATTTGTTAACCTCATATATTCTGGAATAGTAATCCTGCCTTTTTTATTTCAAGCAATTTAATTATTGTTATTATTATTTTCTTTAAGAAGTTGTGAATTAACAAAACTTCGTATAATCTTGCATATTATACGGGATTCCCATACATAACCCATCACCTACAACTTACATTGTTGTGACACATTTGTTATAAATGATGAAAGAATGAAAGAGCATCATCATAATATTCCTGCTATCCAAAGCCCATAGCTTATGTTTGGCGTATTTTCCCACAAAACATCCAATATTAATACCATGCCTTGGTATCGTACATTTCTTATACTTCATGAGAGAATGTTCTCATATTTGTCCTGTTAACCACAGTCCATCATCCTCCACAGGATTCACTGTGTTAGACATTTCCATGCTTTGTACAATCTATGCAAAGTGTACACTCAGTGAGTCCCAGCTTCATCAGAGTTGTGCTGTCATCAGCTCAGTCCATTTCAGAATGTTTTTATTACTCCAAAAGGAAAAATCCCATACCTCCTTATACCCTCCCCCATTATTGATCCTTAGCATTGATTTAGTACCTTCTCTGCCATTGTCAGGCGATTGAACTTTGAGGATCTTGCCCTTGTAGCTCTTCTACTTTGGGCTAGTCTGCATGCTTCCCCACAGTGTCACTTGACTTGCTTCTCTGTCCCTGATTCCCGGTCACCAGAAAGTATGGTTTAAAGGCTTGATTCAATTCAGATTGATGAATACTTTATAGGTAACACTGTGCAGATCATATTTCACATATTTTAAGAACTAACAAGTTAAACAGCTGATTTTCAAGATGAGTAAAGTAAGATTTAAAAAATGTAGTGTATTCAAGCCATGCATGTAGTGATGAGTATCTGAAATGAATAAGTTGAAAGAGCTGCTAGAGCACTTCTGCTGAGTTTGTGGAGCCAGACCTCCCATTACCCTATCAGAGTTGCAGAAGCATTTGCTTTTTCTGTGATCAATTCTGCCATCAGTTTGCCTAGTTGGATATCTCAAGTAAAGAGGTCAAATGCCCATCACTTTGTTCAACTTCACCCAGTACAATCTTCCCATGTTCACAGATGTTCAGAGCTCAGACAGGTTTCAAAAGTTGTTCTGATTCAAGCTTCAGCCAACTAGGCTGCTAAATTCATGGTAACTTTTTTTGGCTAAACTAATGATTTGTTTTGTGTTTGTTTTTTTTAAATATATATTTTTAAAAAGATACATGACATAAATGTTACATAAAAAATATAGATTATTTCCATATGCTCTGTTCTCTACTCCTCCCACATTTTCCCACATTAACAACATCCTTCTTAAAATCTTACAGGCATCAGCATTACCTGGAATTTTTGTTAAAACAGAGACATTGGCTCCAACCATAGTTCCGGGGAAGGGCCCAAGAATCTGCATGTCTGCCAAGTTCCCAAGGGGGGCTGATGCTGCTCGTCCAATGACCACACTTTGAGAACATTGAGCTAAAGTCCTCACAACCCAAATCAGAATTCCGAGGGAGTCATCTTTTAGGCCAATTTCATTTGCTACCATCTTGAATCACTTGGAAGTAGACAAGGTCCAGAAGTTGGATTTGTAAGACCTGGGCAGGAATTTATGATTTCCCTCTCCAAATTTATTTTTGGATAACTTCCTACTGTCTACTTCTTCACCTGGTAAATGAAAATGCTAATACCAGATTAACTCACAGATTGGAATAAAGATCAACAGAGGTATTGTATGTGAAAATGTCTTTCAAACTGTAAACAGCGAAACTCCTTAAAATACCACTGAAGAACTAGCTTCCACATGTCAGAGCCCTGTGTAAACAAAATAGAAACCTGATTAAGAGGGAACAGACTGGGCTTGGTGTGTGGACATTCTTGGGGTTGGACCATGCTGCAAGGAAGAGACTAAATTTCCTGTATGTATTTTATCCTGGGAGCAAACACAGAGGAAATTGGTTGGTGAGAAAGATAAGGTGAGGAGAAAGCAAAAATGAATTTTACTTACTCCCCAATTTTAGTGTTATAAAATATCAATTTATCTTAGGAGAAGGGAAGGAACAAAAGGAGAAAACATCTAAATAAGTCACTGCAAGTTAAGAGAGATACACATTTTTCTCAGTATCAAATTTATTCCCTCTATATAAATTGTACACCATGTAAAATTCATTAATTCTAATAAGTTATGCTTTCAGTGTGGGGCGAGTCCTCCTAAAATGGTTGAAAAACAGAACTTGACCTTGAGCTTTGAGCTCCTCACACCCTCCTTGTCACATAACTCCCACCATCCATATGGTGCATGAACTTGAACAAGTTACTTAACCTCTATGAACCTGAATTTTCCTGACTGAAAAGTTGGAAAATTTATGTGGGAGCATAAACGAGATGGTTTTTGTGGAAGTACATAGCAGAGGGCCTAGCTCAGAATGGCACTCAATAGCAGTCAATCACTGTGTTTTCATTCCATGACTTTAGAAGAATAGGTGATAATACTTCTCATGCTTCATATATGAACTATCAGGCAATTAAAGGCAAACTAGGTGCTAATTATATTTATAGATTGTGAAGCAACTGTTGTGTTACATACGCATGTGGCATTATTTATATTGACTTCTTACAAAGGTACAAATTTTTCCAATTTTATTCTATTATGATTTATGCCATTCATATTTTCTCATCAAGGGTTGCTTTTTGGGGGGGAGGAAGAGTCTTCACTCTCCACAGACTCTTTACAGAATTGCTAGGTCATAAAATATTCATCTTCTTTCATTTATCACTTGTGGTCTGAATATTCCTTTAGGCATTTTCCTGGGATGGATACTGGGACATCAGGAGACCTCAATGAGGATCTTGACTTCGCCTGGGAGTTTTAGAAATTTTGAGGCCCTATGTGCCTTGGCTGCTCTCCCACTCTTACACTTAGCCCGATCTGGGCATACATTTAGTGCCCACCAACGTAAATGTGTGACAAGGCGCTTACACACACAGAGTTGCCACTGAATAGACGCCGCATTTAGAGGTCCCTCAAGCTTGTAGGCACTCTCTTTACTTGTTCATTTTTGTTCAAGGCTTAGCCTTATTTCATACATAAGGGCATATATCTCTTCACAGGGAGCTGACACGGCAATTAAAGGTTATTGGTGGCTGCATCTTATTTGTTGTTTTCTGTTGTTTACCAAACAGGTTGCATCCTGAACTAAAGTCATGGCTCATGGCAGGAGTGAAAGCTGTGGTGGTGAGAAAGGAGGGGCATGAAACAATTTATCAATAAAAATGAGGGACTCTGGGAGATACTAATGCTGGTGAGAAATTAGACACCTTTAGACAATTAAAATATAAATTTCAATAATATCAACAACCTAAAGTGAGTTTGAAAGAAAGGAAAATCCATTTTGGTAACTATGCTGTTTTAATAGTATAACATAGTATTTCTACATGTAACATTTTAAATTATAATTAATAAAAAGTTTAAAGATTTCAGTAATTCAACGTTAGCTGACAACAATAACTTAAGTCACTATTTCTGCACAGTCTTTGTAATGTCACATCAGGAAATGGCTCATTGCAGTTATTCAGTTCCCTCCTGAAAAAGTTACTTCTATAAGAATCAGTTGAGCCATGTGTAGGGACATTATAAAGGAGTCTAACTGTTACATTGGAGAGCATACATTCCAAAGGAAGGCCCATTGACAGGGTACCTAATTCTGAGATTGTCTGCCTTGCCTATAATATCTAGATGTCTCTAGAGTCTTCAGGAGCCCTGCTGTTTGAGACACTTCATTGTGGCAGCCTACAAATGACTCATTTGCCCCTTTTATTTGAACCTACGATTAGCACTATAACTGTTAAATATGTGTCCCAGAGACTTAAATCTTTGGTCTGTTCATATGCCAGTTGAGCCCTGAATCTCAGCAGAGTTGCAACACCTACTCTCCAGTTCATCAGACTCACCTAGGACAACTAACAAAAGGATGATAATAGACAATGACCATCCCAGGAAGTGGACAGCGTCTGCAACTGCAAGCAAGACAGTTCCATCAAACTGCCCCATGAGATCTAAGCCCTCTCTCAATACTCAAGATTGAGGAATGAACAAACAGAAGGGGGGAGAACAGCTATGGACTAAAAGAGACTTATGATTATTTTAGTATAGACTTATGATTATTCTAGCAATGGAGGAACTTGTATCATTGATGTAAAGGCAGTGCTCTCCACAGGTTCTGAGGGGAGGGAGAAGGAAGAATAGGTGCAACATGGGGACATTTCTGGGACATTGCAGTTGTCCTGCATGACATTGCAATGATGGATACAGGCCATTGTACATTTTGTCAAAACCTATAAAATTGTGCAGGGCAAAGTGTAAACTAAAATGTAACCTATAGCCCTTGGCTAGTACAATGCTTCAAAATGTGTTCATCAGTTGTAACAAAGATATCACACTAATGAAAGACGTTAATGTGGGAAACTGTGGGAGGGGAAGGGGGTGGGGTATATGGGAATCCCCTATATTTTTGATGTAACATTTATGTAACCTAAATCTTTTAAAAAATAAAAGAATATCTTAAAAAAGGAATCGGTTGACTAGTGAAGAGGAATTGATTTGTGTGGCCAGTTCATAGGCAGCTGAAATCCTTTAGATTTCTAACTCTCATTTGAGAAAATGGGAAACAAAGAGAAACAAGAGGCTAATTTAAAGCAAAGGAAGAAAGAGTGGATGATTCAGGCACCTTCTCCAGAAATTTATCAATCAGAAGGCTGCCTGGTGAGGAGTCCTAAGGGATGGACCATTTACACAGAAAGATTTATCACACACGGCACCGCTGTAAGTGTAGGCACTGATGAAGATACTAAGAAGAAAGGCTTAACTTCAGGATAGAGCATAGAGCTCATTTCAGATAAGGAACCAAGTTCGATTAAGTTAAGAAAATGAAAAATAACAGAGAATGGGTGACATTTTAACTTCTTTAAAAATTTGGGTTAATGGTATTTGAACCATAATTGATACTGCAAGATGGAGTTTGGCTATAATTAATCAAATGTTTAAAGGGCGTCTGGTAGAAGATTCTGTAGATTCCAGTCAGCAGGTTGCTGATGGTGAGCATCCTGCACATCCAGGATGTGAGGTGCAGAAATGCTGAATGCAGCAAAGTGTAGGAAGCAGAATCAGTTTCCCACACTAGCAGAGTGAATCCTGAACACCAACTAATACATGTCCTTGAATCCTCATCAGCGTTCCTGTAGGTGTGAACCCATGTGTAAGCGAGACCTTCGGGTATTTAAGGTGGAATGATTTGTGAATAGGACCTTCCCAGATCCTATTTAGAGGTGGCCAACTTAAATCAGGGTGGGTCCTAATCTGTACTACTGAAGGTCTTATAAAGTGAGGAAATTCAGACCCAGGCAGTCAGTAGAAATCAGAAACCAGAAGAAGCCAGAAGTCAATGGAAACAGGAAACCGGGAGTGAGAACACAAGCAGAGAGACATCACCATGTGACAGGAAGCAGAGGTACAAGACAAGGAACCCCTAGGATTGTGGCAAGCCAGCATCGGGATGTTCCAGACTTCAGGGAGAAAGTGTAACCTGGCTGATGCCTCGACTTTGAATTTCTAGCCTCCCAAACTATGAGACAACAAATTCCTGTCGTTGAGTCAACCAGTGCATGGTATTTGCCATAGCAGCCCTGGCAAACAAGGACACCCCAGCTTCTGTTAGCCTGGGACCCATCAGAACCTTCTATCTGTTTTTCAAGGCAAAGGCTCTGCAGAACAATACAAGAAAGAAAAATCACATTGTCACCTACAGTTACTTCCCTTGTGGTCTTCAGAGCTTTCACCTGTGTGTGTGTCTTTTAAACAAGAAAGGAGTTCTCAGTGATTACCTCGCAGAGGAAATATCTTTTAAAATTCCCCTCAGAAGCCTCTCCCTTAGTGATAGCTGCATAATAACAACCTTGGCTTTTCAAACGACTCTTTATAAAGCCAGTTTTTCAAAATCAGTAGTCTGGTCTGTCATGTCACAGGCAATATTCTTGGGTGCTAATGTTCTATAATTCAGGTAATATCTCTACGGAGAGGTCTTTAATTAAATTGCTAAAGCACTTGCTGGGTTCCAGACGTTGCTTCATCCCAGTTAGCTGCGTATACCACTGGGCTTTGTGGGATGTGAAGGAGCAGCAGGCAGTGAATAACGCCGACTCCGAGCCCACCCCTGACCTGTGCTGGTGAACGAACCGCTCTGCGTGAGAGGGCTGGGGGAAATTGCTTTCTTGGGAGAGGTAGACTTCAATTAATGTCACTGTTGGCAACATAATAGAAGCTCCAGGGGGACTTCCTCCCTTGGATTCTTTCTTAGGAATAAATAACCCAGAGTTGGATTAATGGGTCAGAGATTAATACCTTTCTTATAGCTCTTGAAATGTATCACCATTATGTTTTCCAAAGTTGCACAAATTTGCAATGTTATTGGGTAGGAATTAGTGTGATTCTGTGTGTCTCATTTTGGATTAAGTCCTAACCCATATTTAGATTTATGTTAATTTAATTAGGTATAAAATTGAATTTCGTTGTTGCCTAAATTTCTACACATCCATTACAAATATTCTTGGACATTTTCCATATATTTCTTTTTTGTTTTTATTTGCTAGTTTGTGACAGTTCCACTCATAATAATTACCCATCTATCTATTGGAGCATTGATAATTTTCTTACAATTTTAGAACCATTATTTTTCTTGTGAAAAAGATACCTGCTAATTGCAAAAACAATAAATATGTATATAGAAGCACAAAGAAAAGGTATGATGCTATCATTATACAGAGGCCTTTTGCTGATTATGCTGGGAGCTGAGAACACAGACAAATTTGCCTCCTCTCCTATTAATTGGCTTCTGGTGGAGGACAGCCTGGAATGGGGTAGAATGACTGAGAAGTCACACATACTAGGTAACTGCCGCTAAGTCTTTGTGACAACTTGTATTATATATATTGCAAGTAACTGCCCATTTTGAACTCGACCTTGTTTACACAAATTTTGTTTTTGCTATGCAGAAATAAGCTTTCTTGCTATAAAATTTATCAGTGCTATTTATGAGGAAATGTATAGTTGCTTAGACTCTGTGGAATAATTATACACTCCTGCCCTATCCATGTCAGACCTGGGCATTTAAGGAAATGTGACCAGATATGGTTTCTGTTGCCTTTCAGCATGAGTCTTAAGCCATGGAGTGGTTCTACCATGCTGTCTTTTGCCCTCTTGTGATATTGGAAATGTCTCCACAGGGTCTGCTCCTTCGCCTGGACCCTGAAATGAAGACTACTGGGGCAACCTCCCAGCTGATCTCTGATGCATGCAGCATGAGTGAGAAGGAAATGTTTTGATTCTGAAAGTTGCTGGGATTCTAGGTTGGTTTATTACCACCGTAAGACTTAGCCTTCGTTGCCTGATACATCATGTTCCTTGAAAAGTTATTGCATAATCCTTGTGAAGTTAGTTATTATGTGTTTGTACTATTGCTATAAAGGCCATAGCTTTTTTTTAGTACTGTTTTCTTGTTGCTAATTGTTTAGGCAATGACAGATGATTGTATTTATGACTTTTTTAAGGTTCAATCTATTATCTGCACTGTGGATAACATTTATCTGTTGCTCCTTTCTTGCATTTTGTCAATTTCCAGATTGCCATCATTTCTTATTTAGCCAGACTCACAAAAGTAGATCTGTACCTTTAGAACCCCCTTCTGCCTATGTATCAATACTGGCAGTAATGTATTATGTGGTATATAATACAGTTTACAATGATATATATATATACATCTCAGGCTAAATCTACAAAGACGGCTCAATCTACCCATTTGAAAATGAATCCTCTATTTTATCCCCTAAATACTCTTTTTTCCCCCTATTTTCTATCCTAAAGAACAGCAGAGTCAACACCCAGCCACCTACGCCTCCAGTTTGGGAGTCACCCTTTAGCTCATCCTCCACATGAGTTTCATTCATCCTACCTTCATATGCCTTTAAAATGTGTCACCTACTCTCTAATTACACTGTGCCTGCCTCATTTCACTCCCTTAGCATTAATCACGTAAACAGTTCGATACTTAGCTCTCATTGCCTCTTTCTCTGCATAGTCATCAAAGTGATTTTTCGACTATTCATACATGATTCTTCTCCTTAACAGATTTACATGGTCCTCCATTATTTCCAGGATGACGTCATTCATTGTACCATATTTTGGTTCCTAGTTGACAAAAACATTTCAGTTTTTTTTTTTTTTAATTAGTTAAGTTGTAAGTTGTAGTGTTTTTACAATTAAATAGCTCAATTTCTTTAACAGCTACAAGGTTATTCAAATGATCTTTTCCATATTGGATGAGTTATGGTAGTTTGTGTCTCACAAGGAAGCTGTGTGTGCTGCCTAGATTTCTGTGTGTAGACTTTTTTGTAGTGTCCCTTATCGCACATTTGGCAGCTATAGGGTCTGTAAATGATACCCTCTGCTTCATTCTTTTTTTTTTTTTTTTTTTACCAGGAGGTCCCGGGGATCAAACCCAGGTCCCTCCATATGGGGGACAGACACCCAACCATTTGAGCCACATCTGTCCCCCTTCATTCTTGATTTAATAATTTATGTCTAGATTCTCTTTTTTCCTTAGTCTGCCTAAAAGTTTGTCAGTTTTATTGATCTTTTAAAAGAATCTGCTGTTTGTTTCATTGATTTCTCCTGTTGTTTTTCTGCTTTGAATTTCACTGATTTCTGATCTTATCACTATTACTTTCTTTTTCCTACTTTCTTGGGGTTCATTTTGCTTTTCTCTCTTTACATTCCTGAGGCAGGGGTTTAGATTATTAATTTGAAACTTTTCCTTTCTTCTAATGTTTGCATTAGAGTTATAAATTTCCCTTCTAGTACTGCTTTTGATATGTCTCACAGATTTTGATAGGTTGTGTTTTCATTTTCATTTACTTCAATGCATTTTTTAAATTTCCCTTGAGACTTCCTATTTCACACATGGATTATTTAGAAATGTGTTGGTTAGTTCCAAATGTTTGGAGATTTTTCTGTTTTCTTTCTGTTATTAATTCTAGTTTGATTTCATTATGGCTGGAAAATGAACTCTGCATGATTTAAATGCTTTCAAGTTTTTTGAAGTTTGTTTTACAGCCCAGGTTTTGGTCTATCTTGGTATGTCTGTGGGTACTTGAAAAGAATGTGTATTCTGTTCTTCTTTGGTGGAGTGTTCAACAAATGTTGTTTAGGTCTTGCTGAATGATGATGTTCTTGAGTTCTTCCCTGTTCTTGCTTACTTTTTGTCTAGTTGTTCTATCAATTGTTGAAAGAAGGAAGTTGATAACTACAACTATAGCTGTGGATTTGTCTATTTCTCCTCTCAATTTTTTCATTTTTTTCACATCTTTTGAAACTCATTTGTTTATTGCATAAACTTTTGGAATTGACATGTCTCCTTAGTATAGCAATCTTTCTATTATTAAATTATGTTCCTCATTGTCTATGGTAATTTTCTTTGCTCTGGAACCACATTTTCTGCCATGAAATTCCTTGCTCCCTTCTTGGCCTTCTCAAACACCACCCTGGTGTGCTGCTTTGGTTACATCTCTACAGCTCTCAAAGTATGGACATCCAGGCTCCCCAGCAGACTCTTTGCTGCCATGGTTGGGGTTGGGCCATATTTTTTTATGTGATTACTGGATAGGGTAGGGTGGTTATTGTCTAAAAGTTTTCCATATTTCTAGGTTGCCCTCTTCACGGTCCTTTTGCTGGAGAGAAAGTCTTTTGTCAGACCTTTTTTTTTTTTTTTTTTGTTCTGGGTTTCAGAATTCTTCAGCTCTAAATCTGAGACAAAAAGGAAATGTACATTTACTCCATCTTCCCAGATTTGGAAACTTTTTCAATCTCTTTTCATTTAGAGAAGAATCTTGCTCTGCTCAAAAGCAAAGAAACTCTCAAAACTAAATAGGGTCCTGAAAAAAAGGACACAAGGGACAGTTTGAAGGAGGTTCTACAGAGCAAAGTTGGAAGAATTACAGCACCAAAAAGAAATTATGACTATTGATAGAAATCCAAGGACTCACACACACACACATATTACTTGATTCTATAATTATATTTACAAACTAGAAAGCCACAAAATAAAATAAATCAACAAAACCTGATTTCGTAGTGTTGGACTTGACCATTATACCACCTCCTTTCTTTAAAAATTAATAATTTCAAGGATAGTAATAAGCTTGTCTTTCCAATGCAAAATGTATTTCAAAGTAACCAAAAAGGTTCATTTATTGAGCAAAAACTATTTGGATAGAAATAAAGGGAATTGTTGAATTTAATCATCACAATTTTGCAAATCATAATGAATTAACTGATTCAGACATAATCATTAGTTATCATTTCCCATATCACTTCTAGTCCTGAGGGATATTATGTAACTTCGGTGGAGAGATCTGACTATCAGTGGTTTAACTCACTGATTTATCTTAGCATCACTTGTAGTGACATTAAATATCTTCTGCTGTGATGCAAATGAAGACACTGTACACGGCACACCCTGTGAATGATGTTTGCTGAAATATAGAGCCTGATCTAAATAAGCTTTTAGTTTTTCCATTCAGTTTACAGGATATAAACAGGAGAACAAATTAAATGACATCATGATAAATTCAGAAAAATCTGGAAGTTGGCACATTTTGGAGCACAACTGGTTGACGCTTTCAGTGAGCCAATATCTTACATTGAAGAGGACAGTGCTATTTATTTAAACCTTATTATAGCTCAGGCAGAGACCTTTCAGTGGCTTCTACATAACTCAATTCAAACACAGTAATATTTCCAAAAGGGTGCAAGAACCAATAACACATAGCATTCTATATTGCCTGTGGTCATTCTTTATGTAAAATTGGTCTGCATAAAGAAAAGTGAAATCCTGAAAGTCCTGCATCCTCATTTCAGAGCCTAAACATCTATTCACTTGGTTTCCAGTAATTTTCAAAGAGATCCTTTATTACCTTTCTCTTCCTATTCCAGATAAGATGGTCTTGATAAACTAATGGTTAGAAAATTCAGATTTTAAAAAATTTTAATGCTCATTTTAGTGTCCAAGTAATTTAAAAACTTTACTTCAAGTTCACATTTATTGCACATTTATGGAAGAAGGCATGTTTGAACAGGACTTCCCAAGGTAAGAGGGTCCCTAACCTAGCACCGGTTGAACTAAGGAAAGTAATGTACAACTGATGGAGGTGAGGGGAGCAGAAATTACCATATGCATGACAGCAGAGCACCTCCTTTTGTATTCAGTGTCTTTGGGAGATAGTTGAGAAAAATAGGTTGGCTCTGTGAAATAGAGCAGGGAACGCTGAGTCATTGAAATGCTTCAGCAACTTCTTTTCCTACCCATAGTGTGCTTTTGCCTGTGGTTGCGTCTACTATCACCACATTATTCCTTCCAGGATTCCAGTGTAATGCAGTGCCCCAGCTCAAAAGCCAGAATAAACTGGGTTCAAATCTCAGCTCTGCACCTTCAGGGCAGACCTTGGGCACGTTAGAGGACTTCTCTACGCCACAGCTTCCCCATCTATAAGAGGCAAAAAATAACACTCAGAATGACTTTATAGGGTGTTAGAACGATTAGGTAAAGAAAACAAATTATTCCTGGCATATAGTAAATGCTCAGTAAACATCAGATTTATGAGTATATAAAGGAGCTCAAGGCATGCTAGGTGAAATAATAACTACCAGGTAAAATAAACTCTGTGATTTCCATAAACGAGGTAAAACACATACTTAGGCATGTACAACAAGATCACTTTCCACCTCAAAGTAGTAGAGGCATCTTTAAGGAGGCAGCAGCTTTTGAAGTGAGTCTAAAGAATGGTTGGGTCAAAGGAAAAAAACTGAGCACATAGACCACAAGTTTAGCTTCCAGGGGGCTGTACTGAATAAAGCTGGATTTTATTGATGTATATATCTTGGCTGATATTCTCTGCTGTTGCTAAGTGATGGATACGGCATTTGGCATTACGGTTGTCTTATTTGCCCAGTAATTTCATCAATTGTCTTTCATTTGTTAGAAAGTTCACAAACGAAACTCAGATGACCAGGAGGTAAAATGAATTCTCATGGATTTTATAAGGTCGGATGTTGTTAGAATCCAAGAACACTGACCTTTCTTATTGAGAAAGTAAATCAATTATAATGGAAACACCTTCTGGGTCTTTGATAAATTATGGATTATTTTAACATGACATCTATAGGCAACAGAAAACTGGATAAATTTTGTTAATTCACTAACAAACTGTAGTTCATAGGCTTATATCTTTGAGTATTTCTACACGAAGCTGCATTAAAAATTAACTTATTTCAGAGCATGTATTTGGAGAATTGTGTAAATAAAGAGATCACACTTATACGGATTCTTTTGTAGATGAATAATGTTTGCCAGGAACAGCGTGATTTCAAAGGAAGAACATTGGTTGGTTATTCAGTGGCTTTTAGACTCAGCCTGCTACTGGGTCCTTCTGCTAAATCTAACTTCTCTGCAACTGGTTTCCCACCTGATAAAACAAATGGTTTTGTTAAGTAACTACTTCTATATCAGTAATACCCTGGCTGAACTGTGGAAGACACTCCCAAGGAGGAGCTTGAATGCCTATTAGCTTCATGAGAAGGGTGGGAAAGCAGGTAACTTTCTCCTTTAAGGCAAATGGCAATTGAATGATAACATGACTCGTTCAGCTTTCTTGTGCCCCACAGCAACGTTCCACGACGTGGTCCACTAAGCCCTCTTGTGACCGTGACTAAGATCTTCCTACCAATGGCCCTGTGCCCCATCACTCTTCCCCTGCTCCCTAATCTCCAGTTCTCCTGGCCTCTTGGCCTCCATAAGGACTTCCCTTGCTATTCTCCATCCCTGGAAACTTGTGGTCTTCTATTCTAACTTCACTTACCAGGCTTTCTTTTCCTTCTTAACATTTCTACCATCTGACATGATAGCCATTTGCTTGCTGACCATTTCCTCTATTGCAATGCGGGATTCCTGAGGGCAACTGCTTTGCCTTTCTTGCTCACTGAAAAATGTCTGTAGATGATAGGAGCTCAGTGTGCTTTTGTTGGATACAAAAATAAGTAACTGGATCCCTTACAGGCAGTTTAGTACAGTGGTTAAGCATGCAGGTCCTGGTGCTTGCATTGATGTACCAGATTGGTCTCTGATTACCAACACAGCTTTGGAAATGCTGATTAACTTACCAAGGACCCATCTGTTTAATGGGGATCATAATGGTTTTATCTCATTGCCTAGCTGTGACTGTTAAATCAATTAATGTGGGTAAATAGCAGGCTCTTAAGAAATTTAGCTCATAGTAAATATTAGCTGTTATAGTTATTTTCATAGTGCTTCATACTTTTCCAAGTCATTCCCATTTATTATATGGTTAAATCTTTGTAACAATTCAATGAGCTCAGAAGGCATTTGAAAGATGAACAAACTGAGGAAAAGGAATTGAGTATTATGGCATTATGTGTCCAGTTAGAACAGCATAGGGCTGACAACCCAGAACTCTTAACCCCTAATCCAGTGGACTTTCAACTAAAAAGAAATCTCCTTTCCCAAAATGGTACTTCTGTCTCCAGCTAACTTCCAGATCACCATATCCTTTTGGGACAGTTGTCATTTTCTTTTTGGCTGTCTTTGGGGTCCTGAGTTACTTTACTTTTTGGATTTTAATATTCACATTAAAAATCTACTTAATATATAATATATGCCAGCTTTAATAAGGGTAGGATGATGATGATGATGAAGACAGTGATGATGATGAATAGGAGGAGGAGGAGGAGGATGACAATGAGGATGATGAGGATGATGGTGATGATTTTTTTGAACAATTTTTAAAAAAAGATTTATTTATTTATCCTCCCCTCCCCATTGTTTTGCACTCTCTGTTTGCTCTCTGTGTGCTCTTTTTTGTCTGCTTGTCTTCTCCCTCAGTGGCAGTGGGAACCGATCCTGGGACCTTCCGGAGTGGAGAAATGGCTCAATCTCTTGCTCCACCTCAGCAGCTTGGTCTGCTGCATCTTTCATTGTTTCTCTTCTGTGTCTCTTTTTGTTGTGTCATCTTGCTGTCCCAGCTCTCCATGTGGGCCAGCTCTCTGCTTGGGCCAGCTGTCCTCATGGGCCAGCATTACACGTGGGCCAGCTTTCCGTGTGGGCCAGTTCGCCACATGGGCCAGCTTGCTTTTCACCAGGAGGTCCAGGGAATAGAACCATGGGCCTTCCATATGGTAGATGGGAGCCCAATTTCTTTAGCCATATCTGCTTCCCCGTGATGATTGTTTTGATGATGATGATGGTGGTGATTTTGATGAGGATGAGTATGAGGATGATGAAGACAATAGTGATGATGAGGAGGAGGGTAATGGTGAGGATGACGATGAGGATGATAGTGGTGAAAACAATGAAGATGATGAGGTGGAAGAGGAAGAGGGTAATGATGAGGATGATGATGGTGATGATTCTGTTGAGGATGGTGAAAGGAGGGTGATGATGATTATGATGGCAATGATGACATTGATGATGATGATGATGGATTTTGCAATATTTAGGTAGCACTTTATTAGGTGCCCATTACTATTCTCAGGGCTTTACTATAAGCCCTTCCTCACAACAACCTATGTGTTAGGTACAACTATAAACCACATTTTACATTTGAGAAAACTCATTTAACAGAGTGTTAAATAAGATGTTGAAGAAAAAGAATCACAGCCAGTCCAACTCCAGAAGATGATGCTCTCAACCCCCATCCTGTCTGCCCTTGATAGACAGTTCTGTGGTTCCCGTGGAGCAGGTGCTCTCCAGGAGTGATCCCAGACACACACTGTCCTGAAAAACACAGCCTGAAAATCTTTCCCTTCACAAGAAGCATCTCCAGTGCTCATTGCCATAATGTTTTTGTTTCAGTTATTGCTTTGCTGAAAACCTCACCTGGGCTGTGATCAAAATGGATGAACAATGCTAAGGTATGATCCTTACAAAAATATTATTGCATTTATCAGAGAGGCCACTGAGGCAGAGCTTTATGGCCTGGAGAGTCTTTGGGTTCATACAAAGAGGGATGAGGATTCTGCCTTTTACTTAAAAGAACAAGTCAAGGTAAATCAAATAAAGCATATGACTTAAGATTTGACTTATTATAAGGAAGACTTGACTCAAGGGTCCTAAGAGAGCAAATACGCATCATGGCAGTGAATTCTGTTCACAGTGAGATATCCCTATCTTCCCAACTCTGGGGTGAAGTAGCATAAAAGTACAGTCTTCTGAATAAATGGTACAAAACATTTAATTCCAAATAATGATGATTCCACAGACATGCCTCCTTCTGTGAAAATGTAAAATGTGACATTTTGTTTAAAATATCAAATGCATGAATTCTTTGAACTTAAAGAAAAGAAACTTGAAATGTGCAAGAGGTTTCAGCTGAGTGAATAAACTTGAACTGCAAGTTCAAATGTATTGATTTATACTGCACTTCAGTTTTCAAATGTATTTAGGCTTTTGGTTTCCTTTGAAGCACTTCTGAGTCTCCTCAATCTGTTCTCTTCTAGTGGTTTCCACTGGGCTTTTCCTTTGGTGAATATTCTAGTCCATCTGATGCCAAGCTAAAGAAATGGACCCCTGAAGTGCTCTCCACTGGAATCTCTGGGGATTGATTGCATCTACCCTGGATGATATGCAGGCTTCAGGGTGCTTGTGGTAGATGAATCCCATATTACTACAGCAAGGCAGTTGGATGAGGTTGATAGCAATGTTGGGGTTCTCTGGCATCCACACCTAATGGGCAATGGAGAGTCAAAGCGTTTGCCCTACTATTTTCAGCTAGGAGCTCATGATTAAAAAATAAGAAATTCAGAAGATAAGAGATGTTTAGAGGGAATAACAGGAAATTAAAAAGGGAAAAGAGTTCCTATTTCTTGCTACCCTAGAGTCCTCTACATATTCCAGAATTTACCTGTTTCTGTCATGAAAATGGAGACAGAGAAGAGTTGCTTACAGTCTGGAGTTTTAAGTCATAAGAGGGTTCATGAAATAACCCCTAAGTTCCACATAGATGCTCTGTGCTTCCTTGACGATCTTTGGGTCCGTATGTGGAACATACCATATATGACATGCTCCTCTGCCTGTCTGCCTCTAGAAGGAGATGTTTTCAGGTCATGCATTTTCATGCTTATGTATTTCTTTGCAAATGGCACCAACTTGCTTTCCTTCACACAGGCTTGTGACTTTTGAATAAAATATATCTCCTCTGCTTACCCCACCCCTTTCCCACTCGCTGCTGCTTCCACTTTTAAATCTCTTCTCATTGTGCCTTGATGCTTCCAGTGAGACCATATTAGCTCTTTGTAAAAAGTCTCAAGATCACTTTGTTTGTTCCCCTTCACTCTTTATTGTCATAGCAGTGTATAGACACTCGTAGCTATGATGACTTCTGCCTTTTTTTCTGGAATACTGGGCATCTCTCACATCTTAGTTATATTTTATAGAAGATGAAATTTATTTCATCCAATTTTGTTATTTTGTTGAAGAGTTTGTTTAACTATACCATTTCCAGTTTCCTCTTTTAAACCACTTGGTCAAATCAGATGGTCTTCAGGTGGTCTGCAGGGGCTCTTCTTGCCCAGGAGAGGTCATTATTCCTGTACCTGGAGCCTCAGCAAGGAAAACAAACCTTCCAGCAACACCATCTTTACAACCCTTTCCATTTCCTATTTCTTCCTTTCTTATTCAGACTGCAAATCCTTTCTGGAAACCAAGAAGAGTGGAAATGCTGCCTGCATCTTTCAGTCTTTTTTTTTTCTCTCAATACATTTTCTCTAAAGATTCTTTCTAGGTATCGACATATCCCAATGTGACTCAGGAGAGTCAGGTAATAGAATGCAGGGTGATTTGTTTGCTGGGCTTTCTGACATGCAGCAAGTTGAGTTCCCAGAGACCTAGCTCCTGCTTGCACTTGGGAGTCTCTGGACTTTAACTGTAGCCTCTTCAACTCAGCACCTTCCTAGTCCAAGAAGAGTTGTTCTCACATCTTTAGTACTAGAGGTTATCTACTTTACATTATATGATACAAAATTGTTGAACAGTGCATCTATATTAACCTTACAAACCTACTTTTTCCAAACTCCTTAAATGTTAAGGAATTTTTGTCTCAGGGGCAAAATGTATTTTTATACCTTAAATATCTGCTTTCAGAAGGTACATAAGAATATAATAATTGAACAAATGCCTCGTATTACTATTGAACTCAAAGTAGAGGAGGTCATATCTGAAATCTATAGAATTATAATTAACAAAGAATTGGATCTTGGATTGGTAAAGGTTTGCTCATCTGCAAAATGGGGCTCATAATAGTATCTGCCTCATGTACTTCTTGTGAGAAGTAAATGAAATAATCCATGTTGTACTATTAGAATTGTACTGGACTTGGCACATAGTAAGTGATAAATACTAGTTATTATTTTCATTAAAGGGAAAATGAGAAGCTTAGAGAACTATTATCTATACCATAATTCATGCACTATTCCTTGCTTCTGGTGATCAGGAAAAGTAGGTAAATATAGAGGAACTTATTAAAATCAATAATGTATCAGCTATTAATGCTATATATTTAGTTAATTTATTAAATAGTAATAAATATATGTTGGTAAAATGTACACTTTACTAGAAATCAATAACTTGGGGATAAACTGAGAAACAACATTTAAAAAGAATGTTTTCTTTGACAGTCTCTGTCAATAAGTACCACAGCTCCATCCACTCCCAAAAAAGTTATTCCCTGAGGATCTTGCAGATAAGAATTTGAGGTACAACAACCATAGGATGTGGTGGGAAATGACATCCATTATCACCTCCAGGGGAGGAGTTCTACTGTGTGTAAAGTCACTCCGTTAAAGGTGTTGGGGACACCAAAAAAGATTTGACTCAAGGCAGCACTGGATGGGACAATGCTTATTCACATGGAGAATAAGCATTGGCTTCCCTAGGGGGCACCCCAAGGCCAACACAGGGAAATAGTCCACACACACCCTTCTTTCCCGAGTGCTGTGGGCAGGGGGCCCCACTCCTTCTCCACTGGGAACAGGTTTAACAACGGGGTGAGACAGGGCCATAAGACACCCATACATACCCACACAGTGAGTTTTACATATGTTTTGGGGGGAAAAGAGGAAAGAATGGGCCCACAGGATACTAGCTGCTAAGGGATGCATTTTATCTCCAGGCACTCCTGAGAAGGGAGTCAGCCAACAATTACCATCCCATCTTAGGAGCTAGGCTAGCACATCTAACCTCAAGCACAGGGTTTATTTCTGGGTCACAGGCAAAGGCGGCAGACCATGCTTAGACTGTCCTCTTCGGGAATTATTGATAATCCCAGCAGCCAGCAGTCAGATTAGGGAGTTAAGGAATCTGGAAGAGAGGAGATCAACATGAGCTAACCAAGTCTCCATGTGGGAGATTTGTCTGGGATGGCAGGACTCCAGACCCTAAGCAGAGCTATTGGGGTGACACTCCTGTTCCAAGGGAAGCTGGCAAACATGTGAGAAGGCAGCAGGCTGCTTTGGCCACTGGACTGAGTCCCAAGCCTGAACGGAGCTGGATTACTAGGAAGCATGCATGGATGGGGCAGAAGTGCAATGCTAGGAATGAATCTACAAGGACAGAGGTTGAGTAGAGTCTTAAGCTTAGAAGCAATGTGGTTGCCTAGACCTTGTCTCATGGGACATTGTGGGTGAGCCTTGCAAGCAGCATAGAAACTTCTGGGAATAGCTGGATTCCTAGTCTGACAGAAGGACTTCATTCCAACAGCACACCTGTGGTGGCTTGCCCGGGGAGAGTATGCTCAGAAACTAGAGGCAAGAGACCTATAAGGAAGTTGACATTCTTTGAGCACAAAATCAAAGTAAAGTGGAAGGGAACACAATAAACAATAAGGATGGCCAGCATTTATTGAGGACTTAAATGCTAGACACACAAAACTAGAAATTATTTATGTATGTATACACACACACTGACACACAATTAGGTGGCAGCTCCCACTATTCCCACAGAAAGGGAGAGGAAGTAGAAACTTGGAGCATGGAAGCTTTTAAGAGTCAGATTATACAGTAAGCAACACTTTCACCTAAGTTTTTTGGACTTTAAAGATAGTATCCGTTAAATTACCAAATGTACTGTTAAAAGTAAATAAATACACCTCTTCATTTGTTTGAAATTCCAAGGTATAGAAACAACAAAAAGAGGCAGAGAATGCTGACTTAAGTCTCTGTTCTTTTTGATGACTGGTACCTGATATCATGCTGAGGACCAAACCAATTTTCTTGTCCATTTGTGGTATGATGCTCTTAAGTTCATCAAAGGGGGAAATGAGTACAATGAAGAATGAGTCACAGCCATTTCCCGAAATATTCTTATTAAAAATATAGATGATGAAAATTGTATTGATAATAAAAAAAAATAATTATTCCTGTATTTGACAAATACTTAGTAAGCACCTATTTTCTGTCACACTGTTCAAATGTCACACTGTTAGAACCTTATCGAATATTCGTTATTGTATTTAAACCTCAAACCAAATTTGCAAGGAAGCTAATATTACACCTTGACTCTTCTTTTTTTTTTGTAAAATGAGTTTCAGAGAGGTTAAATAATTGCCCCTATTATTATGCAGCAGAGCTAGGCTTAAAATCCAAGTTTTTCTGGCTTTTTCCACTGCCCTATTCTGCCTCCGTGATAAGACTAATGATCCTGAATTAAAGGGAAAATATAATCATTTCTAGTAAAATAACAGCTTCTTTCAAAGTTCTATTTATGTTTCATAAATGGAATAACAGCTATAGAAGAAGAAAGGGCGATAATAAGGCGTGCTAAAACCAGGTACATAGCAATGATATTAAAGTAATAATGGGAATTTTGGGGGTCTCTTTGTGCAGTATGGATCACATATTAAAGTCTTAGATTTAAATAAATATGCTTTGCTTCCAATAATTAGAAGACATGTATACAATTGCCTTTTCCATATTAAAGAGAACGAGATCATTAGAGGCACTTACTTGGAATGTAATAGCTTCTTTCTTCTTTTGTCCTGGCCCTCTCACAGCTGCACCCATTATTGCCAAGTGTTCCATCTGTTCTCTTCCGGGACCGGAGGGGCTTGGGGTAGAATCTCCTGCATTCTGAAATCCATGTAGGCACTTTTCAGGGCCCTGGGAGTGAATGTCTAAAGGAAATGCTTACTGCCTCCACAATAAGGAGTCATCGCTGTGTTTGTTTTTTTGACAATTGCCAAATCCCCCCCTTTAGCCAGTCTATTTGGCAGGTTGATGCCTGCTAGCCACAGTCGTGATGCATGCCACCATTCACCCAGTGTGCACGCCAAGGAGCGTGGCTTTCCACACAAACTGCTCATCAGGGTTGGTAAAAAGGTAAGAACTGGCAAATACAAAAGAAGGACCATCTCTCTTATTCACCCTGAGAGTAACAATGTAAGAAGAAACAAAAAATAAACATTTGATTATGACTTTAAAATTCCCCATGCCAGACAGTGCTTTGATCCAAGGGTGTCTTCTTTTTATTTCTGAGCCTACCTCCCTCGGAGTCATTCAGAATACACAAAGCAATAAGGAGGCTTGGGGCTCGGTCATAGATTAATCTGTAACACTTCATTCAACCCTCTGCCCCAACTGGTTCCAAGATGCCTCGTGCATATCAGAGGAAGAGGGATTCTGCTTTGTAAAAATTTCTACGGTGGGCAGTGAAGGAAAGAGAGAAAGCATTGGGAACCAAGGAAAGGGACTAAGACTGAATCGTGGATGGCATTCACAGTAGATATGAGGAAGAAGAGAAGAGAGAGAGGGTGGAGCAAAGGAATGGACAGACAGGATGGAGAAGAAGCAGGTCAAAATTGTCACTGAAGCCAAAGGGGGAGGGGAACATTTAAGGAGGAAGGGAATTAATTATCAATATCAAATGCTACAGAAAGATCAAAACAGATGAAAAATCAAGAAAAGGTCAATGTTTTGGGAACTAGGAGTTTACTGGTGATATGAGTTTAAAAACCTGGATTCTACTATTTTTCTCTCTCTTCT
>JAKSZT010053798.1:8830526-8923400 GCA_026826555.1 Tolypeutes matacus
TTATATATATATATATATATATATATATATATATATATATATATAAATAACATTTTTGTAAGCAAATACACATATATGCATATATATTTATATATCATTTTGCAAATGTTTGTATGTATTGTGAGAATTTTGATTTTTACCCATAATAAAAAAAAAAAAAAGAAAAAAAAAATACCTATGGGGGGAAAACAAAACAAAACAAAACAAAAAAAACTAAAGAGCCTTGTACCCTAGGACAGACTAGATTTCAGTTCTATTCCATCCCCCAGCTGAGTATCTCTGTGCAGTGCACATACTGCACACCTGTCCAGAGCGGCCCTCTCTGATACATCTACTTTCTTTTTGAGATTAAACAGCGATCATCAGCTGAGAATTCAGGAATTTTGGGAAGGAGATTAGAGGTAATTATGTATATTTGGAATAACCAGGAAGTCAAATATGGAAATGAGGTTTTAATTTTTATTAATGGAATTAGGGCCACTTCTGAATTTGGGAGAAAGGGGCATTTTGAGGCAACCTTTATGTCTACCTCTATATGGCCACACATTTGAGAGGTAGGGCTAAAATGGTGAATGGTTAAATGATGGAATATCAATAGAAGGACAAATGGAAAAGGAGTGAAGGCTGTTTGCAAGAAGGTGGTTTGCATGATGGGTTATAACATCTAAGACAGATATAAAAAGTGAGGCAAGAGAGTGGTGGGGAGATTGCGTGCATGAAAAGGTTAAGAGATTAGAAGAACCCAGGAATCCAAAGAGCAGAGATTGTGGGAGTAAGGAGGTGAGGACATGGGAAGGATACTGTGATCAGACTGTAGCACTGGGCTTTGGGATTTCAGGTGGGGAGCAGTTGAAGGTGGTGGTAAGTTGTGGACCACGGCCACTGGGTGACTGAAAATGCCATTTGTCTGAAGTTTATTCAAATTGAGAATTTCAAGGGATGGTGATCAAATTGGTTCGATGGCAACTGTGCAGAGACTTGACGTCTTCTGGGGGATTGAGGGAGGTTAAGTGGAGAGGAAGGTTGTGAACTTGGGTTCACAACACTCCAAGAATGGGTGTGTGTGGGCTTAGGGGTGCTATGTCCTTGTGTCATGAAAGGAGAAAAGGGATATCACACAGAAAGAAATGGACTAGGAAAATGCATGCCTCTTCAATTGTCCTGTTGACGCAGACAGAGAGTTTTGTGGAAGAATGAGCAGTCTCCTTGCTTTAAGTAACCTCTGTCTCAGGGGAGAGACAGTTTCAGTTGAGTTGTGCAGGAGAGAGGGCGTTTGAAGAGATGATCAATGTGATGCCAGCCCCATGAGAACCGAAAGCCCTGGGGGCACATTTATTTCCTGAAGGAATCCCTCCCCTGTTGTCTCTCCAACAGCTTAGCTAGCTTTTTTTTTTTTTTTTTTTTTTTTAAATACTGCTTCTGCAGCCTTCCCTTTGTCTGAGAACATTCTCCTAGGTTTTGTGAGCAAAATTTGCTGCCCTCAAGATTTCAGATTACATCTAGGTATAATGGTGTTTCAGTGGTAGCTGTGGCTAAAATAATAGGTGTCTGTCATGGGCTTGAAAAGGGTGCACAGCTGACTGACATTTGCTCAGGGTTCCCAATGAAACCCTGGGGACCCACTATTTCAGGGTCCTGCAGTTTCCCGCCTGGGTTTGTGGGGTGTGGGTAATGAGCGGGAGTTCTTTGTTTCTGTCGTGGTTTAAAAAGAGTACAGAAAAGTAAAATCTGCATGGCATATTTTTTTTTGTAGTTTTAATATTAATAAAAATTGCCAAGAGGCTTTAAAAGAAAAATAAATACATAAAATGGAGACACTGGGAGGGAGGTGATGTACAATACACAGGTTACGACAGTCACCTTTTTTTATTTCAAAAAGGAAGAAATAAACATAGAAAAATAATTAATAAAAAATAATAAATAGGATTCACTATGTAGAATTTGGGGCAGTATGAGTGTGTGAGAACAGGGAAAGCTAATCATTCTCTGGAGAATATCATCACTTTGCAAGAGGGATGGAATAAAGTTTCAGATGCTGTTGCTTCTCTGATGAAATATGCCTAAAAGTCGTATTTGGCTAAAAGTCCTTGAAACACATTTTTTCTAAACCTATTTTCTGGATATGTCATTTCAATTTAGAAACACCAAAGCATATTTTCGTGCAGTTTGAAAGGGAAGAACAAAGAAAATATTGGAATAACACAAAGAAAACTAGCCCACAATTTCCCCTCGACAGCACAACGCAGGAATGTTCTCTTCTGCTTTCTTCAACTCATCACAGCTTGTACAAACTGACTGCGTCAGCTAATATCGGCAACAAGAGATGATTTTTTAAAACCTGATATACTGTATTTCGTGGAGCATTTTTCTTATCCTAAAATGGAGTGCAGAGGATACTCAAAAGGGATCTAAACAACTGAAACTGACAGCGTGTTTAACATTGTCTAAACCAATGATACAGGAGTCTAGGAGAGCGAATCAAAATTGTGGATAACCTTTTTGGGATGGGGAGAAAGGGAGTTTTCTAGAAGATGTGGCATTTGAAGATGACCCAGCCTAGAAGTCTAAGAAGAGCTCTCTTTCTTAGAATTTAGAGACCATGTCTCCAAATCTTTTTATCTCCTACAGCAGCATTTATCTAACCACAGGCAACGTGAATTCATTCCACATCATGGCGTAGTACACACAAGTATATGTGTATCTGTACAATGCACTGGTAATGTTTTTTATTCTAATCTTTACTCTTCTATTCCAATGTTTTTAATTTTTAAAATGCTGACCTTGATCCCACTACACTGATTTCACAATCTACTAATATTTAGTAGATGAAATAGTGACTTGCTTATGGAATTTTAAAGATGAATAGTGCTGATTTGCTTTTTATGTCCCTTTCTTCCTTCACCTTTTTTTTTTTTTAAAGATTTATTTTATTTACTTATGTCTCCCCCCACCCCGCCCTTGTTGTTTGTGCTCGTTGTCTGCTGCCTCCTCTTTGTGTCTGCTTGTCTTCTTTTTAGGAGGCACTGGGAACCACAGCCAGGACCTCCCATGTGAGAGGGAGGTGACCAGTCACTTGAGCCACCTTTGCTCCCTGCTTGTTTTGTCTCTCATTGTGCTTCCTCGTTGTTCTCTTCACCTTTTTGAAAGCTTTCCCCAACCTGATACAGAAATGCTTCTCCACCTTTATCTGGGGAATGAGGTCACATTGTCAGTGTCCTCTAGTGAGGAAGTATCCACCTGTCACATACACATACTCCCTCCCAAGGGTTTGGGAAATGAGTCCTTGAATACTTTATATTCCATTCCAAGGCAATTATGTCCAGGTCCAGTATTCACAGACTGAAGGAGTGAAATTACTCAAATCACTGTCACAGCTAATGGACTTGCTTCATATTTTACAAGGAAAATAAATGGATGGCGACCTTCTCATATTCTTTCCAGCAAATCTACCAACTCCATGGCCATCTAGGCTCCATCCTGTGAGAACAGGCTCCCTCCAATCACGCATGTCTGGAATGCTAATCCTGATCCTTCCCTCTTTTTCAATTCTTCACACCTGCGTTGACTCTCTTTCCCATCAGCCTACAAACACCCTGTAAGCACCCCCACATTAAACCATGTTCTCACTCTTGAAGGCAGAGTCTCCATAGCTACCATCTTGTTTCTTAGCTTCTCTTCACACCAAAACTTTGTGAAAGACTTACACATATTTACTCTGCTCACATCCTTAACTCCCCAACTCTTCACAAACGTTCCCCTGCAGTCTTAGACCTCGTGGCTTTAGCGAATGGGCTCCTCATGGTCACTAATGATGTCATGTAATACAATCTGAGGCCACTGACTTGGTCCTCCAGCTCAAACCCAGTAGCATTTGGCCATAAGTGACGGCAACCTCTTTCTGGTAAAGCTCGCCAGACAACCAGATTTTACTCTTGGCTCACTGATGGCGACTCCTTATTCTTAATCTCCTTTGCCTGCTCAACTCTTTCCTGCTTTATAATTCCCATAGTCCTTTTATTTTCTATGGCAAAACAACTTAGTTAGGTACGACAGTCTGCGCCCACTGATTCATATACTTCATTAAGATCATGTTATTTGTCTTTTTGTCCCCCGATAATCTCCAGCTTCTAGAACAGTGTATGATCTATAATAATCATTCAATGAATAATTTATTGAAACAATCTGGTAGTTTGAAAATTTTATAAATTCTATTGTATTATAGATACACTTCAGTCTTTTTAAAAAATATAAACCCAAGCCTTAAGATCCATCGATGTAGATTTAATGCATTGCTTTTAATTGTTGCATGATATTTTGTATTATGTAAACATGACATTTTATTTGCCCATTCTTTGGATGAATGCTTAAGTTGCCTCCAACTTGTGATACGAGAAATACTGATGCCAGGAATCATACCAAAAATGCCATCTTACAGACTTGTGCATTTTTCTGAAAGCAAATCCAGACGAGGGATTTTTGAGTCATGTTTGTCCACATATTTTCAATAAGTACTGCCAGATTGCTTTTCAAGTGATGCACAAGTTTGCACTTTTGCCAAAGGTATATGGGTGCTCCCATTTTCTGATGTATTCTTTAAAACTTGTGATTTCCCAGCTTTCTTAAATTTTTCAATCCGATAAGTGTATAGTGATACCTCAATGTTGTTTCTCTTTGAAATGGTCTGCTAATGAATTTAAACATGTCTTCCTGATCTTGTTACCTGTCTGGTTTTTGGTTTTAATATTTATTATTTCTATAAAGTTTCCTCTATTAGTTTATATTTTGCAAGGATTCGTTATATATTCTAAATATACCATATATAATTTAATGTTTGTCAAGTTTTTCATTTGTGTAATCTTCCCTAGTCTGTTATCTCTTAGGTAGCTTCATATATGTCTTCCTTGGTTGAACAGAAATTTCTAATTTTGTTTTAGTACCTTTCAGTAATTTTTTTTTATCATAATGGCTTGTGGGTGTTTAATATTGTGTAAGAGATTATTTCCTACCTGTAGGTCACCAATATATTATTCTATATTTTTGTCTTTTAGCTTTATGTTCTCTTCCACTTTCAAGTCTCTAATCGTGAATCTATCTTGTATTGGATTAAGTTGGAGAAAGTTTTATTTTCATGTTAAGTGGGCAGTCTTCCTAAAACAAGATATTAAATAACTTTTTGTTTCATTACAGTTTGCATTAGAATGAGGTTTTAAGAATTTTCTTCATAGAGGTAATGTACTTGGTGAGCTTAGTTCCTAGATATATCTTTTGTGTTTTTCTTTCTTTTCTTTTCTTTTATTCTAGATATATGTTTTTGATTTGCTATTGCCGGTATAGACCAATTTGATTATTTAAAAATCTACGTTGGCAAATTTGTTGAGCTCTTTTTACTTCTAATAGTTTATTAAATTCTGATGTGCTTTCTATGTACTGGATCATAATATCTACAGGTAATGAACTTTTTATGTATTTTTTTCAAATCCTCCACATTTTATTCTTTTTCTGGTCTTAAAGTATTATCCAGAACTCTGGAAAATGTGTAATAGCAGCAGTGATGGCAGCATCCGTGACTTGTGCCTGCACTTAAAAGTGTATCTAAACTTTTTTACATCCTACCTGATTTCTCTATGCTCTTGAGATTTGTCTTTCACCAAGCGAATGTAAATCCCTTTCATCCTTATGTTTCTGACATTTAAAGATCATAAATAGATACTATATTTTAATAAGTGTTTTTTTTTCTTTTTTGGGCCATTAATATAGTAACACTGATAAAACATTATGTATGTAACTGTTTATTATACATGTATGTATTTCTGGTATTAATCATCAGTGCATTATTATAAAACATGAACATTATATTTTAAAAATACTGTGCTGGATTCTGTTAACTAATATTTTATTGAGAAAATTTGCATCTATTTCTATAACTGAAGCAATGCTAAACAGTGGTCAAAATGATTTCCCTTTTTTCTCCCCCCCCCCCCCCCCTTTTTTGGTATTTTCCTTTTTAAGTTTTTCCATTTCAAATTTTCTTTGCACCCTTGCCTGACAAATGAGTTTGGCAGCTTTCCATCTTTTTCTTTTCTTTTGAAAGATATGTAAAATATAGGAAATAGTTACTTGAAATGTTGGCAAAAGTTACTTGTAAAAAAGATCTTGGTCTGGGCTTTTTCAAAATGATAATTTATATTGCCATTTTAAATTTGTATATGGTGTTCTATTCAAGTCTTCTATTTCTTCCTGTTCTGCTTTGGTGATTTATTTTTCATAGACACATATATATCATACAGGTTTAAAAACTATTATTGCAGATTTGTTCATATATAATATAATTTTAATTATAGTTCTATCTTCCCTTATTTCCTATTTGCTTTATTCTAAATTTTGGGTTATTCATGTTTTCTCTCTTTTTAACTTTATGAATATGTCTTATTACTCTTTTTGAGGAACACCTTTTGCATATGTTAAATTTCTTTTTTTCCCCATATTTCATATATTTCTGAGCTAAAGTTTATAATGTTCTCCTTCACAGTGAATTAAATTTTCTATGTGGAAATTTCTTCAATTTTTTAAAATTGAAAAGTTACCTCAGTTTTCAGGATTTTTAGTTTCTGATAAATGACATTAAGTGGTGCTGCAGGTTCAATTTTGACATGAAAAGACTGTGCTCCTTTTTAGTTCCAATTATTTTTAACTTCCTCTTCTCTGTTTTCACCCTCCCAGTTAGCACTTGGTACCAGGATTGATCCCATGAAACATCTTCAAAAATGGGATTCTGAGATTGGGTGGCTAACTTTAGGTTTGTAGGGATGGCTGGCTTTCCAGGGGAAAGTGGGACATTGTATGTGGCATCTTTGCATTCCAATTACTTTTAATGATTACCTGCTGCTGTTTGGGATAAAATGCTTATCAGAAACAAGATTTTGGGATGCCTAAGGGCAACAACATTTGAGCATGCTAATAATGAGTCCAACACATAGGACTGGGATAATAACTGACAGCTCACACTAAAAAATGACAAGCTCAGAGCTAAGGCCACAATCAGAGAACCCGAGAGTTTCTCTGGGAGTCTTAGCAAAACATCTTATTTCTCACGGTTGCAGGGAAACTGTGTCTGAAAACCAGACCTTACAATCTGCTTTAACTTACAAATAGATATCTTACACCTCTCATACATCTACATATATTGAAGCTCCACTGCTAATGCTATAATATTTGCTTTCATCCATCAAATGAATTTTAAAGTACTCAAGAAAAGAGTATTGTATTTATCAAGATACTTATCATTCCAGTTGCATTTCCTTTATTTCTGATGGCCCACATTTCCCTTTTGTCTGAAGACCTTCCTTTACCAATTCTTTTATAATAGCTCTGCTGGTTGTGAATTTAATTCTCTTCACCTGAAATTGTCTTTATTAGCCTTAATTCCTGAGAGGAGAGCAGACATCTTCTTCCCTGTCAGCTGTTTCAAGGGAAAGGGGAGGGAAGGTTGGGGTGCTTTTATTCAGTGAATTTGACCAGCAGAGCCCACTTTGAATCTGCCATATGGAGTGTCAACACAGGAGCAAAGGAAAGCCAAGACTTAAACACCTCTGTGGAAAGGTATGTTGACTAGTGGCATCTGCTGGCTGGACTGGAAATTGCATGGAGCAAATACTGATCCTGCTCTCTGTATCCAACCCCTGGGAGGAAATCTGCACCCCACTAGTTAGTCCCTGGCACAGTTTTGAAAACTTAAGCTGGGCAACTTTAAAGGCTGAGAATTAGTTGAACCAAATATCAAAGAAGAGCTGTGGGGAAAAAAAAACAATAGCAAGAGAGAGAAATTAGCCTTCAGAGTAAATTCACCAACATATTCAGAAGCCTAGACATCAGAAAAAAATTACAAGCCATACTAGGAAACAGGAAGAGATGGCCCAGCCAAAAGAACAAACCAAATATCCTGAAAAGATACAGGATTTAATACAATTAGTGATAATCACACAACTCTCCTAAATCACTTCAAAGAATTTAAAGAAAATATGACTAAAGAAATACAGGATATTAGGAATACAATGGGAAAGCATAAAGAACAATTTGAAAGCCTGTAAAGAAAATTAACAGACCTTATGGGAATGAAAGACATGATGGATGAGATTAAAAATACATTAGAGGAACAGAAGAGCAGATATGACTTGCTTGAAGACAGAACATCTGAACTGGAAAAGACAGGAGAAGAGAAAGAGAAGAGAATGGAAAATATGGAACAGAGTCTCAGGGAATTAAATCACAACATGGAACACACAAGCATTCACATTATTGGTATCCCAGAATGAGAAGAGAATGGAAAAGGGGAAGAAAGAATATTTGTGGAAATAATGACTGAAAATTTCCCAACCCTTTTGAAGGACATAAATATCAATATCCGAGGACAATGCACTCTATATGAGGGTGAGTTCAAAGTCTTCACAATTGATAGAAAATACCAGATTTGCAAGGGATACTAAAGGGGGTGCTGCAGCCTGAAAGGAAAACTCAAGGGCAAGAGATTTGGAGAAGAGTTTAGAAGTGAAGATTATTAGGAAGAGAAAACTAAAAGATAAGAAGACATACTATAGAACGATGGGACAACAGTGAGCCTAAGGACAAAATGGATGAAGTAAGTAATGCCTTTACAGTAATAACACTGAAGGTTAATGGATAGAACTCCCCAATCAAAAGACATAGACTGATAGGATGGGTAAAAAAATATGAGCTATCTACAAGATACCCACAGCAGACAATAAGGACACAAACAGGTTAAAAGTGAAAGGTTGGGAAAAGGTATTCCATGCAAATAGTAAACAAAAAAGAGCTGGAGTAGACCAAATAAATGTAAAATAACAACATTACAGCATATGAACAATAATTACTCAGTGCAACTGGCAAATTATTCTTGTGATCAGTATTCTATAATTTTTTTTCATACAAAATAAACACATGTTTTTAATTGAGGAGGGCTGGAGAAGAGCTATGTTTTTGGATGTTTTATTTTTCTTTATCCCTTTCTTATTCATACTCTTTAATTAAAATAATCTATCTGGCTCAATAATGATTTCACATTACCACTGTTGAACAAGATTTTGAGTTTTTCTGCTTCATAAAATTATGAGTGAGCAAATTGTTATTTGCTGTAATTCATTCCAATAAGATGTGAAAAATTCTGAAATAGGAATTTGATTATCTAGAAAGAATTATGACCTAAATGGAAATTAAATAAATAAACCAATAATTTATTTCATTCTTAGAGATTATTATGTCCAATAGTTAGAGCTGTAATATAAAAATTAGAATATGTTATAATGAATTTCTATTATATTTGAATTATTATTTAAATTTATAAATGTTTGTTGCTATGCCATCTATTTTTTGTAATTGATTATATTAAATTTAACCTGACCTTGCACTATCTTTTAAAATTTGTAATTTCTTTCAGTCTATTTTTCTATTTATTTTACAATTTTACAATAGAGGGCTTTTTAACAGCTTAAAAAAAAAAAGGAGAAATATATAGCCATTTAACTTCTTGTTCATCTGTAGATAATTCTTAATTTTACTTTGGCTGCTTTCAAAACATTTTTTTTTCTTTAGTTTTTAGCACTTTGATTATTTTTTATCTAGGTATTGATTTTTGTGGGTGAGTCCTTTTTGGGGATTACTGATGTTCTTGAATCTGTAGATTATTCCTAATTTGGTAACTTTTCATTCATTTTTTTGAAAATATTTTTTCAGCATTGCATGCTTGCATTCTGACTCTGATACAAATTTTAGACTTTTTTATTGATTCATAAGTCCCATGAGTCTCTCTTTTTTTCAAAATCATTTTTTCCTCCCTGTTGTTCAGATTAAATAATTTCTATTGGCCTATCATCATGGTCACTGTTTTGTCTTTCATCTCAATTCTGCTGCTGTGCCCATCTGGTGTTTCTTATTTCAGTTATTGTATTTTTTAAGTTCCAATGTTTCTATTTGGTTTTTCTTTCTATCTTTAATTCAATTGCTGAGACATGCTATTTTTCCAAATGGATGCAAAAGTTTTCATGATTCTTTGTTAGATAATTCCAGTACCTGTGTAATTTTGGTGTTTGTTTCTGCTGTCTTTTCCCATGTGAGTTGAGAGTGTCCTAATTCTTTGTATGTCAGATAATTGTGGTTTATAGCTTATATCTCTGACTATTGTGTTATGAGACTTTGGTCTTGTTTTAGTCCTGTGGAGAATTTTTATATTTTTGTTTTACCAAGAAAACAACCTGGTTAGGCTAACCTTGCAAGTTCCAATCTGCAATTTTAAGCTGTGGTTCCAATGTCAGATCAATTTTCAAAGTCTTTCAGTACTATTTTTATCTGTTCAGTGAGTGTCCTTTCTGTGACCAGTCTAGATCCAGGGGGGCCATGCATCTCTTTGATAAATTCTCAAAGTCTTTGGTATGCTCATAAGGATCAGATCTATGAATGTGCAATTTGGGGTGAACCCAGGAATTCCTAATTAATTTTATGCAATTACTCTTTCTAGCTCCTCCTTCTTGGTGATCTTTACAGTTCCCTGGGACTGGGGCCTCTCTCTTTGCACCTTTATTCATAAACGTGGGTATTTAATTACCCTACTCTGCCTTGAACTTCTTTGAATGCACCCAAGTCCATGACTAAGCAGTGGGAGGAAGAAGAGAGAAAAAAAGCAATAGAGATTGGCCTTATCTTCTTGGGACCACAGATATCTAGATTTGAAGAAGGTTCTCTCCCTCTGAATTTTGCTCCAGTGTGCTTCTATTAGTACTGTTGCTTCTGCCACCACCGTACTGCTAGGCACCTGAGGCTCAAGATAATGGAGAAGAGAAAGAAAAAAACTGGGATATTTTCACATTCGCTCTTTTCTCCTCCCTGATCCAGATAAAGAGGCATCTTTTGAAACTCTGTTTCTTTGTGCCCTGGTACTCACTGCAGGATTCCATACTACATTGCATTTAGGTTGGGGATTCAGCACTGGTCCAGTGGTACTTCACATTCTGTTCTTTTTCCCCAATCTACCTGACACTATTTACTTTTCAGGTCCTAATATATTTATTTCATGCATGGAATATATCTGTATCCAGTGGTATTGACAATAGGTGGAATGTGCTTACTCTGTGTTACCGAGAACTAAAATTCTTAGATTATTTTGGTTTGTATCATTATTTTCGGTTTTAACTCTAGCTCCTTCTTCTTGCCCCATTCTCATGTTTCTCTTATGTTGTAATCCTTCTATTTTACCTCACATTTTATAATCCCTTATTTTCTTGACCTTTTCTGGTTGCATAAGATAGCTCCTATGTAAAGTATATTTCAGTTCTATATCTTTTGGCCTAATGTTCCCTTTTTTATATTCCAAAAATCATCAGGAAATTTGTTGTAGTTAAAATTTTAAAATTAATTATCCTTGAATGAAAGTCACTGTGTATGGCCATGAAAAGGCAGACACATTCTCTTTGGATTCTTTCATTGTCAATTATGTTTCTCTAAGACATCTTTTTTCATATATTAGCTGAAAGGATACATGAGTTAAATTTATATCATTTGGTTAGCCCTCTTCCAGTTTGATGGAAGTAGGGATAAAGAAAGAAGCATAGATTTTCCCAATAGGGAACTTTTATCTATGCAGTTTATGCTTTCTCTGTGTCATGAGAATGGTAGAACAATGGTAGAGTGTCTTTTATGCATTGCTTCCAATGTGGCTGGACTAGTCACCTTTTTACATAAGCTTCCTAAAGTGTTAGTAAGAAGATCTCTCACATGACTTCCTTTATGGAGACAAGAAACCTCTCAGTGTAGCTGCTTTTGATCCAGAAGAATGTAACAAGTTATGAATATTTTGTTTCCTAAGTGTCCTATGCCTTGATTTTGCCACCAAAATTGAGTGGCATAAGTGAGATTTTGCCACTATCAAGAGAAATAAGCAATGGAAGAGTTAGTTGGTTGTATCAAGATGTAATTTCACCCCAAAGGAAGCCATATTATGTATTTAAAATGTGTGTATATTATATGTGTATGCTACATATTATATATGCTGTATATATAATATATATTGCTTTATCTATAACTATATCTATTACACTAGGCTTTTGCTTAGAAATGAAGTATTCTCAGTACAGACTGCACTGACCATCAAGTTGTTTGGTCTCTTGTGTCCCATAAATCTGCATGCTACCACCTACTGAAGCTTCAGACTTTTCTAGCCTCTGGGATCAATCTTCTTTGGATATACTGTGAATATCTAAGCCATTCATTGAAATGGTTTCATGTCAATCCCCCACTACTCCTCTTTTGACAATGAGCTTGTTTCATAATAATCTGGTTTATCTCTTGGTCCTGTGTCTAAGAATCCATTGTGGAAATCATTCTATTTACTTGCTTTTGTCTTTCTTGCTGATATCTCATCCTTAGCTTGATAATGTGCCTAAATTAATGGGGGATGGCATGCTGTTGGCAACTCACCACATCTACAACCACCTCTTACCTCCACACTATTAACCTAGAGACCCTACCTCAGCCTTGAAGCCCTGTGGAGATTACTCTGCTTTCTTATATTTTCTGGGCCTCAATGGCTTTGCTTGTCAGGAAATAGACCCTGCTCCTGCCTGCTTTCCTGGACCACTTCCTGTTGTCAATGCTATCTTTCCCTTAACAACCAGAAGTCCTCCGTCATTTATGTTCATGTCTCTTCCAGTAGGCATGTCCATTTATAGGATGCCAACTGCTGATTTCTGTTCTGAACCATTTTTGTTAACCCCCTTGTAGCCAGCTGCATTACAGGTTAGAACCGACTCTGATCAGGAATAGAACAAGAGGTTTCTAATTCTTGACTAATCATGCATCAATTCTGCTGACTATTTCAAGTTCATTTAGGAGCCCATAGTGATTTCTAGTTCCATTACTTGTCTTCAAAATGAGAGCTCTGAGCACATCATTTTAGAAATAGGGTAGATTTTCTCCTTAGATGCATTATCTTCTACTTCTTCACAGTGGCAATCATCTGTCAGGATTTTGCTCACTCACCAAGTAACACGAGTTTTCTTTTCCTACAATTTATCTTTGTCAGCTTGGCATTTTGCTACCTCTGAGATCTGCAAAATAGGGTGTTTTAGAGTATATTCCATTCCTATACCATTTATAAAACTGTTAAAACTAAGCCTGGCAGCACTATATGAAGGCCAGAACTGCTTCTGTCTATCATTTTCTTTGAAGAAACATTTAATAATTATGTAATGATTTGGATGGCAGGCAAGAGAAGTTTGTAGTGAAGAGAGGATGGTGGGGCTTGTAGTGGCAAAGATGACAAATGGAGGAACTATTAGAGTGAATAACAGTGCATTTCAGTGGAGGTCACAATCATTTACTTAGAAAAGGTACAAACATCTGATTGTGTGGGAGAGAAAATGAATGAGAACAGTGTAAGACCTCTCCTGTACTTGGCGTGCCACGATGCCAGAGATTTTAGCTGGGACACCGTGGGAGACAAGACAACAGGTTGTATCACAGAATAGACTTCAGAGGATAGGTGGCTCCTGTTTTACCCCAGGAAGATCTGCCCTGGAAACATAGGGCATATAGTGAGCAGACGTGTGTGTCTGAGGGGGAGATCAACCACTGATCCAATGAGAAGTGTGCCGTCCAACGCTATGTGGCTAGTCGGAATTGGTATAGGCTGTAAATGTAAAACACATAACAGATTTCGAAGCCTTACTACAAAAAAGGGAGTGTGAGATATATCGTTTTTTGTATTGATCACATGTGGAAGAAATAATATTTTGGACCTACTGGATTAAATAAAAATATTGACATTTATTTCACCTATTTCTTTTCTAATTTAAAATTAAAAGAAACAATGAAATTTAAAATAAAAAGAGTTTTAAAAAGTACAGATGTGGCTCATGTTATATTTCTATTTGCAGAGTGCTGGACTAGAGCATGAGGCCCCGGGTTCGGTTCCCGGGGCCTCCTGGTGGGGGCGGGCCCGCCCGCACTGCGTGGTTGGCTGGCCCGGCGAGCGCGGGCAGCAGGGGGGGGGGGGATAAATGAATAAATAAATAAAATCTTTAAAAAAAAAAAAAAAAAAAGAGAGAGAGACAAGTAAATTTGATTCAGTGCATCACGGGTATTAAATACCGGACTCAGTATTTCACATAATATTTGCCAGGTGGTGGGAATTCACTGATTATTGAATAGAGGCATAAAACACAACACCAAGAGATGATTAAAGTAGCAGCAGGGGCATATTTCAATTTCTTGTTCCTTATTCATGTTAAAATTGTTCCAAACCTTAATGGTAATTTCGTTTTTCGGTTGCAAGTTTGCCAAAGGAAAAATGATTTGTGTCATCATGCTTATTTACTCATTTTCAGATAGATCCTACGTAGATTAATGTGCCGTATTTCCCGTTATAGAAGCTTCGTTGCCCTTCTCAAAGCACCAGTGTTGGTAAACTTGCTTAGTGAACTCTCTAGGATAAATAGGACCCGATAGAAGAGAATGAAAGTGGTTCTTATTCTAACATTCACAGGAACTGCCCTGAAGCCTTTTTTTGTATTTGTAAGTCCTAGTAACAAATTAAATAATATCGATTACTTGCTCGGCTTAATCTGATTGTCCTAAATTTTCAGTTTAAATAAATAACTTAGGAATTTTAATCACTCTTTGCCATTTGTTTCTTTGCTGTTGTGTTATTTTTAGTATTTGTCTACCTCTGCTGAATTTGATATAAAGAAAACTCTCATTCTACCCCTCCATCCCAATTTCTTCTTCGAGATGATAATTGGAATAAGCTTGAAAAGTTCTGGAATAATTTCAATATGATTTTATTGAAATAATGTTGAAATCATCATATTTTAAAATGTGATTTAAACCTTTGCCATAAGGAAAGCACCCATTCAAGAACCTGATATGCCAATCCATTTAGCAATTTACTTTTGTCACCTCCAAAAACGTTGTACGGTTTTGTATTCCTATCATGTGTATAATCCCTTTGAATTTTACTTATAAATATTTTATATTTTTAAAACTTTTTGAAGAGGGGCTTTTCCACACTTTTTTTCAAAATGTGTTTTAATAAAGAACAATTACTTTAATATTTATTTTGTCTGTGGCCCTCTTACCAAAGTCTTATTATTTCTTCTAGCTTTTCCTTTATTTTAGCATATAATCCTAAATCTATAAATGATAGTGATTGTTTATGTTTCTCAATATTTATGGTCTTTTTGTATTGATGTCTAACTAGATAACCATCTAAAACAACATTTAACAACAGTATTGTTAAGGGGTTATCTGACACTTTCTATTCTTCTTTGCGATGCCTCTATTTATTATTTGTGTTGGTTTGAAATGATTTTTCTTTATCATGCTAAAAAGCATGTAAATATATTATGAGTTTAATAACAATATTTAATAGTAATTAACAAAGAATTTTATGAGATGTCTTTCAGAATTATTCAAAATAGTTATATTATATATAATATAATATAACTATTATTATATTATAATTATATCATAATTATATTATATTATATAATAATATTAAATATCTATTGAGGATTTATATTATTTGTTTTTCTCTAATATTAAGCCATTCTTGAATTCCTATATCATGGTCATTATGTATTATTATTTTAATGTAATGCTAAAGAAATTTGTTTAATTTGTAGTCAGGGTGTTGCGTATACATTCAGATATTCTGTTCTTTTCATTTCTGTGACTAAGTTTGAATGTCAGCATTAAGTTGGATTTGTAACTAGGAGTGGAGAGCACCCAACTATTCTTATTTGATAATTTCCATGCTCGGGAATGGGAATTATCCACACTGAAAATTTGAGTGAACTTGCCTTTAACTTCATTTTAGACTTAATGTTTACTCTCATGTATTTATACTCAGTTTTTCTTTGTTAGTGATTTTTTATCCTATTATCTATTTAAAGGCAATTTTGTTTATTAGACTTTTTTGTACTTAAAAAAAATACTAAATTCCTCTTTTTCCTCCACTAGTTTATTCTTTTTGCTTTCTTTGCATTTTTCTTAGTGAATCATTTTGATTAGATGTTTAGGTATTTTCTCGGTTCAAGGAAATTTATTGTATTAAACCTTTTAATAGTGTTTCTTTTCATTTGGGTTATTCACTTCTTAAGAGCCTTATGAGGATATTATAGCTCTAATGTCAAGATTCATTTTTATCTTTCTCCTCTAATTATTTATACCTATACTTATGAGTCTTATTCCATAAGAGACTCCCAGATTTGACCTCAATCATCTGCATTGTCAACTAGAATCTGTATCACTTCTGTAGGAATCTTAAATTGCAATAGGGTATATTTATTTATTTTTTTCCTTAAGTCTACCTGCTCCTTTTAAAAAATTTCTTGTCTCTTGACAACGTCTCATCATTTGTCTATTTTTGCTTTCGAGGGATTTCTATTTTCTTTAGATTCCTTCACAAATAAGCAGATACTTTCAAGAGTATTTTTTTTTTTTTTTGATAATAGACCCTTTTGAAAATTTTATTTGCTGTCTCATCATGATGCGGCATATTGATTGCAAAAATAGCTCCCATTTTCTGCCTCTTTCTGTATCCCTACCCTTTGCAATGTTACCTTGCAGCTCCCTTCATCAGAAGTCAGAATCCCTTTCTTGATCCCTTGAATCAAGACAGGGCCCCTCGCTGGCAGTGGTCAATAGAAATGAAAGCAGAAGTCACATGTGCTGCTCTAAGCCCAGGCCTGAAAAGGCCTTCAGAGCTGCTGCTTTCCCTCTTAGAGCCCTGCCACTTATAGGGAAAATCTCCATTCTGATCCACTTGACTGAGTCAAGGGGCAAGTTCACAAATCATTCCAGCCTACAGCCAGCCAACCTCCAGACATGTGATTACACCCAATTAAGACCAAAAGCCAAGTCCAAACTTTCTCCCCAACTCATAGGACACAGGAGCTAAATAAATGCTTACTGTTTTTGGACACCAAGTTAGGAGCAGATCCTTTTGCTGTTTATAATGGCAATAGGTGAGTGATGATGATATTGTCTCCTTTTCTGGGTCACAGTTTATCATGGATACCATAATGAACTCAATGTCACTTTCCTCTTGGGGTCTTATCTGTGCCATTGTCATATGGATGGATTCTTTTTGGATCCTGTCTTTATTTTCCTGGGGTCACTGGAATCATTCTCATATGTTATCTCTAAGGACTGGGTGAAGAAGTTCTAGTTCATTGACCTAATGACTAGGAGACCAGTGACAATGCAGAAGTAAAGTCATGTGTGGATCCAGAAGGAAAGCCTTCATTTTAAATAATTTCCTGAGCGACATCTGGTTTTATGCTTGCTCTGGCCTTAGCTGAGGTATGTTGCATGTTTGTTTCTCCTTCCCTGTCCCTGCCATTGGTCACTGAGTCAGGTAGTGTGGCCCTGTCATTTTGGAGGAGACTCCCATCAACTGAGGATAATTTATCTGTGCCACTGCAGTCGTATCAGAGGATATTGTCCAAACTTGCATTTTTTTTTTTTTTTTTTTTTGTATAGCTATACCCCATATAGAAATGTCCAAATGTGTGGAATAAGGTGGTTTCCTGTGGAAGAGTAAGTTCTAAACCCATCCTATGTTCCACTACTGTGCTCTCAAATTTGGGGTTTCACTAGAATTTCGTCCAAAATCCACTGCAAATATATCTATGTGGGCCCCTCCATAATGCACTCAGGTACATTCCATTTCCTAGTTCTAATCTATATGCAAGCCTCATACTATTTCTGTCTTCATTTTGGTTGTTTTGTGATGGACGAGAAGAAGAAAACTGGGCACAGTTACACCCAATTCATACAATTTTTGAGCCAACACTTATAATTGCAGTTTATAAACGGACTTCTAGAAGCAAGAGGTTTTGTCCCAGTCTCTGTTTCTAGCAACCAATTTGGTGTGGGGTGATACTGCCCACCGTCTTTCCCTGCAGGCCACCATGGCCAGCTCAGGATTAGGCACTTGACCGTGAATAGCAGTTTTCAGTCTCGGCCTGGGCTGTAATTTTTTATTGTTTTCATAGAAAATATATAACATTTAGGAACTGAAATTTCCACCATGAGGAGTCTTCTAAAGAAGGAATGAAGAATAAGCAGAAGCACAGAAAGAACCAGAGACAAGCATCAGAGAGAATACTACTTCGGTTCTTTCTGTTCCCAGGATCTTTATAGTGAGCCCATCCATTTTGCACACAGGAGCCTGAATTGAGTTGTCATGCCTGAAATCAAGAATCCAAATGTTTGCAACAATTGTAACCTTTGCTGATTTAATTTCAGATTTCCCTGTGATGTGTCCACCACAACATTACACTCAGTCTGCCTGTAGGGTTTTTCCAACCCTGGATCCTCCTGGTGCCTTAAAGGATCTGTGATTCTTATGCAGTGAAACATCATAACTCACTCTAAAATATCACTCAAAGGTTTAAAACATTGTTATCAGTCATGAAATAATTACACTCATAAAAAGACAATACCTCCCTGAAGACTATTTCAGTGCACCAAGATTTATATGTTTCCCACGTTATATGAGTAAGGTTAACTCACCTATAGCATGCAGTGAAGTCCAGGCAGGAGAACGCAAGGACTGAGTTTCAAAGTACCTTGTGCGTTTCCATCAGCCTTTCATTTAATCATTGTTAAAGGGTTCAGATGCAATAAATGGAACTGTACATACTATTAGAATGGCGTTTCACAGCTTGCAAGTTGAAGTGAACCTTAGGGTTCTTAGGTAGGTGAGCACACCCACAAATGTATCCCAAACTGATTATGCTGCAAGTCTCCCTAAGAAGATGAGATTGAAGTTTGTATTTCCTGCTTATTTTATTTCTCTGTCTTTCTGCCAATGGAGAGATAGTCTGTAATTTTGTACTTTAATTCTTAAGACCTATGTTATATGTTTTCCATTATCTGTCATCCCAAATCCTTTGGCATTGAAGAACTCAAGTCATTTACTTAGCTAAATATGATAATTGGTAAGTTAAAATGTCTCTAAGCTTCTGGATCCCGATCTGGAAAATGGATATCATATTTATTTTAGAGCACTGTTAAGATGATGGAATGAGTTTATTCCCTAAATGTGGTTGCCAAGGGTTGAAACTTAGTTTCTCTCTCCTTTCACTTGGGGGAAACATTTCTGATTCCCTCGGTATATCAATTCCATGCCAAAGTCACCATTGTCCAAATGAATGCCTACAATGCTCCCAGAAATGACACATTGGCTATAATACCTTTCATTAAAAAGCAATGGGGAGGTTCTTTATGAGGACAAGCAGAGGTCAGATATGCGAGCATTATTCATTTTAGTTGATCTTAAAGAAGGCTGGTTTGGTTGTTCTGAAATTGGATCTGGACCTTCTGGTTTGGGGGAACCTAATGCTGAGGTTAGTGTCCTGCTTAAATGAAAACTCTGCTTAATCCCCAGCTGTGGAGCATAGTGGATTTGCGTGTGGGGCCCCATGAAAACACATCTGGCTCTATGAGCACAGCGACATTAGGACCTCTTTCTAGGAACTACTCACTTCCGTGTCCCTTGCTCTATAGTATGAAGTAAGTTGGTTGTTCTGACTTAGGTGGCAGATTAATAAGATCTTTTCAGGATGGGTATAGACTAGGAAAATGCATCATTAACCTGGAGAAGAGTGTTTACCATCTGAAGACACTTGAGGCCATCTGCTCTAAATGCTCACCAGGTTATGCTCAACTCTAGTAGATGAGGAAGGCACAACAGAAGGGGAGTGCCCAACTTTCTTAATGGGTTGGTTGGTGGAAGGAGTGTGGTTGAGCTTTCCTTGCTTACTGCCCAGAAGAAAACCATCCCTGTGAACTGTCCTATTTACTAAATCACAATCATTGGCTTAGCAAAAAGGTCCCAGGGTCAGATGCTAAAAAAACCCATTTGAACATTGCATTATTACTATGATTATTGATCTCTTCACTTAATGTTTACAAAACATTGGCGAAGCCTTTCTCACTTCACATAACATAGAGTCTGGACGTGCCATTTGTTATACTCTCTAAGGAAAGAACTATTTTCTAAATAGAAATGCAACTTGTTTGTAACCTAAAGGTCAATCTCATTTTTGAGGCAGAATTATAAATGAGGCCATCTTAAAAGAGAAAATAATCAACTATTAATTATTTAAAGTGCTTAATGATGCATGAAATCAGTTACATTTCCAAGTACGTTTCTAATTAAATATTCACAGATGATAAAAGCCCTGGGATCTTGAGAGCTTGTTTGGAGGTTCTAGCAGGGGAGCGCAGCTACTCGTATACCCTTGACCGAAGAACGGTCTTCTTCTAGCGGGGAAGGTCGTCCTCTTTGACCGAGCGCACGCAGCAAAAAAAAAAAAAAAAAAAAAAAGCCCTGGGATCTAAATCAGGAATTAATTTCAAATCAAAATATATTTGAAATTGAGCACTGTGCACTTCTATTCTTCAGAACCTAAAAATTTAGAGGAATTATTTGTCAAGCAATGTATGCCTTGCCTTCACATTTTATTTGTATCTATAAGTCTCAATAAAATGCACCTGCTTTATATTAGAAAAGAAATGATATCATTATTCTTGTAAAGGTTTAGATTTTCAAAATAAATTTGAGCCAATATCATTTTAAAGCAACCAAGTTAGCTTTTCTTGGAATGTTATGTTCAAATCCCTTCAGTAACAAGATTAGAATAAATGCTAGCAAAATATGAAAAAGAATTAGGTCATTACGTTTAAATATTGTACCCTATGTGAGTTAGGGGAAAAAAAAAATTATTTGAAAAACACAATTAACCTTTGAAAAGGGAATGGGCAAACTTAGCTAATGAAAATTTATAGCCCTGTAATGTTTGCAAAGGAAAAATCTTTCTCATTTGAAATGTCAGAACAATCTCAGATCTCCTGTTAAGCAATTTGTTAGACTTTAAGTGGTAATAAATATTTGATTCTATAATTGAAAAATACTCAAGAAGAGTGAGACTCCTGAAATGCATTTGCAAAATGTCTCCCTTTTAATTTCAAACATCTGTTTGTTTGTTGATTAAATTATTTATTCATTCTTTTAATCACTCACTCAGCAAATCCAATGTCTCTGGTCCTTCTAGTAGATTCTACCAATAATAAATATAAGCAACTTAGGCCCCTGTCTGCAAGGGCCTGACAATCTTGAAAATAAGACCCATCAGAGTCGATAATTTAAATGATGTGGCAAGAGCATTAATAGATCACATGAGCATTGCTTGTTAGTTGCTTCCCTTGTGAGTTATCCATTTTCCTATTAAAGCAACCCCAATTTCTATTATGGTATAAAATAAAGGCCATACTTTTCCAGCCACACTTGCTGCCAAATGTGACCACCTTGCAAAATTTTTGCTTGCTGGATGTAAGGGAAATATTGAAACAGCCTTAAAGGGAGGGGGTCCTGAATTCCCACTAAATGGAATGCAGTCATGATGACTTGGCCACCAGCAGCCATCTTGGTCTCTGAATTAACCTTGAACATACATGCCATGCTTTAGGACACTGGAGTTCAAAGAGAGATGTCCCAGTCATTGATAACTATGGAATCTCTGAAGTATCACTAATTTGATCACCACAGTACTTTGTTTTGTGAGATAAAGAAATATACTTCTACTTTATTTTGGGACATTATGTTATAGAAAATTGACCCTAAACCTGGTATAGAGGTATATTCAATTACTAAAAATGTTTAACTTGGTGCCTACCATATGTACTGAACAAGATTCTAGTACAAAGGAGATAACGAGTTGAATTATGCAGTCTCTGCTCCCACCCTATGTCATGCAGAAAGACAATAAATAAGCAAACATAATATACAAATATAGTACATATTGCATAAAATGAGTTCCTTGAAGAAATTGTAGTTGTGACTAATACAAGTAGCAATAGTCCAGAGGAAGGAATCAGGAAAGGTTTCATTGGGAGACATGATGGAGCATGATTTTAATTGATGGATATTTTGGAAGCTGCTATGGGGCAGAGGAATAATCCAAGTAGGAACGGCAGAGATTGAGTATAGTCCATCATTTTCTGGTAGATTTTAATTATTAAATTCATGAATTTATGCCCACTAAGTTGGGGTCATAGTGAGAGCCATTGGAGTGAGATCAGTGAGTTATGAAGTCAATGTTGTTGAAGGCCTTGCCTCCATGAGTGGATCCATGAATGGATCCACTCCATGAGTGGATCCTTGCCTCCATGAGTGGATCCATGTTATAGAAACATTTCATGGCTATTTAGACAGGTTGGCATAGGAATAGAACTTAAAAGTTTATTATTTAGATTTTGAGAATGAAATATGTCTTTGGGACACTGCAAAATTATTTGTTTTCCATGGGAAGTTCAAAAACTTTTATATAACCAACACTTGTATAGTGTTGTGAAGCACTTGTCCAAGCACTTCATATTTAGTGGTTTATTTTATCCCGAGACAATTCTATAGGCCAGATGCTACTATTAACCCCATTTCACACACAAGGAAACTGAGGGTCAGAGACAATGAGGTCGTGTGACAAGGAAGGGTCGGAGCAGGCTTTGAGTCTGTGTTCTTAACCACCATGGAAACCGGTCTACCTCCACGAAACTGAGATCCCCTTTTAGTATTATTTCATAGAGAAAGAATAGGAGCTTAAGTTTGTTTAACACTTAAGATTTTGAAAAACCAAGGTTGTATTTCATTGTTCACTACTAGGCTATGACCTAAGATTCAGAGAGATTGAACAAGTATTCTTATGTCACTCTTGGGATTTGAGCCCAAGCTTTCTGACTCCTAGCTTTACACCCTCCACATTTACTGCTCAGCTCAACCATCTGGTGGCTTCATTTCTGAACTCTCAGACTAAAAAATTCTGCTATTTCTCTATCAAGGATTGCTGTCCAACCAGCATGACTGCAGCTGTGTATTGAAGGAGCATGATTCCCAGGCATGGTCTCAACACAATAGCCTCAAAAAATTCTTGCAATAGGAAGCAGCCTTGAGCCATTGACAAAGGCTCATCTCAGATGGTTTCCCAGGAAAAGAGGCTGGCGATTCATCACAGCAGAAGGCATGTGGGATTTGGTACTCATCTTACATTTGATGGGACTGACACAAAGTGCTTTTAGTGAGACCCTTTAGAGGTCACTTTCCAGGGGTCAGCACTGTATTTTCTTGGTAACCCTTTGGAGATTCTTCTTGAGTTGGGAGGGCTTTTGGGATTTAACCATCTGGTTATGTTAGGAGGCATCTGTGTTTGAAAAATAACCGTAGCCTGGCTTTTTATTTGAAAATAACTTATTTTACAGGTGCAAGTAGTATTTTTTTTTTTTAGTTGCATTATTAAAATCGCTCTGAAAACAGGAATGTATTAATCATTTATCAGTTAGAGGCATACTACTTAATATTTAATTTTATTTAAATGAAACTGTTTAAACATATTTTTTTCCGCCATTAATTGTTAAGCTGCTGTTGAAGCAATTCCACAATTTGTGACAAGTTTTCCCGCTAAGCTTGAGTCTCTATGAGCCTCAGAGGACCAATAGCTTCTTATCAAAATGGCAAACTTTAGCAAGGGATTCGGACTCTCTCTTGTAATTAAGTATTCACGAGGGGCAGAGGCAGCTTCTTCTAGGAAAAGAAGAGGCAAGGTCACAAAAGGGCAGTGGGATTGTGGGAGTTAATGAGATCAGTGAGACCCCACAGCAAAACACTAGGGGCTTCATCTACAGGACACCTTCTAAGTTTCTTAGAAAAGTGAGTGAGTGAGATATTGAAGCTGCTATTTGTGTCTTAATCTCAAGTGATTGTCAGAAGGTTTATTTATGCATTGAACAAATATTATTGAATATTAACTATATGCCAGGAATTGTTCTAAGTGTGAGAATACAGCAATATACAAGACCAATTATCTCTAATCTCTACAATCAATCAAAGGAATAATTTCATTCTGGATAAGTACCAGGAAGAAAGCAACACCCGGCAACTTAGTAGAGGGTGACTTGTAGCAGGGAAAAGGTGGGAAGCATTGGAGAGGGTCCCAGATCCGATTCCTTAGCAAATACAGGCTGAGGTAGAGGAGGGTGTGTGTCTTCATTATTAAGGAGCTTCATCTTATGGAAGCGAGATTGAATAAAAGGGCAAAGAGGCAGGAAGTATGAGGGCATATTTTCAGAGGGAGAAACATGGAAGGAATTTCTTTACCACCTTCCATCTCCCATAAATTAATTCCCAAAGGGTTCTCCCTTGGGGCACATCCAGGTTTCTTTGGAAGAAGAGTATAGAGCAGCATCCTGTCCTCGGGGACATCAGTTGGGGTCTGCTGAGGAATGTGGTGCAGACTTGTCGGATTGTGCCTGGAGGAAATTGGTCAGATTGCATGCAGGGCTGCTGGAAGGAACAGCATCTGAATCAGAAGCCTGAGAAGATCTGGAAGGGCGCCTGAGAAGTGCACACTGCTCACTGCCTGCACCCCTCAATTGTGCTGATAATAACTGCATAATAGGTGGTTCCCATGATTTAACTCAGGGCCTCGGGTTTTGTGAAAAGAAGATATTCTCACTTTACTCCTGGAAGTGAAGGTATCAGACAATCATTTGCCTTGTTCTTGTTAAATTTACCCATTCTCTATTGTCACTGGGCAAGAAAGCATCCAGAGATGACCTTGGGTCCTCTAGGTCCCAGCACAACTCCTTTCTGCTTCCATTGCATGGCAGCGACCCCAACACCTTGTGGTAATCAGAGCTGATGACTCTTGCCGGGGAAGAACATTTTTATTTACCTTCTGTTCCACAGACAGAAGGAACCCAAAGTTATCAAGTGGTAGCCACAGCCTGAGGTTCCACTGGGGCACTTAAGATGGCCCTGGCAGAAGCATTCCTTTATTGGGAACCAGGGTCTGTAATGCAGAGAAGCATACATTCGGGATATGGACAACTCAGATTCCTCACAAAGGTCACTGTTTTAGCCTGTGAACACAGAATACACTGACTTCTGGAGGGAAGTACCCTTAACCTGCAGGTGTAGTTCCCAAGGAGACCATTTAACCGAGATTTTGCAGGTCTTTTCACTTGACAGTTCTCACAGGCCAGCTCCATCTGGGTGATGAAGCTGGGCAGAACCAGAGCACCCCAGAGTCATGTGTCCATTTTTACTCTGTGATATGTGCCCCTCGGTCTGAGGCAACATTGTATGGAAATGCAATGTTCTTGGAACCTTCATTCTGAAGGAATGGCCCTTAGAAAGGTCCATAAATCTGGTTGGTCTGACTGAAGAATAGTGCACCCCCTCTGTCTCTATATTCAGCAGGTTCGGTTGTCAAAAGCCGCAGTAACTGTGTATCCTTGGTAGAGAGAGTCTATGATCTTGAGGTCATGAAGAACTCTATCCCTGTCACCAAGTCTACTTCATCCATGGGGGGGACATAGTGTGACAATGGGATGGCCAAGGAGAAAGTCCTGATGATATCCTCCTGTCCTAGTAGCTGAGAGCCTTGTCTGAGTAGATGCTCTCTGGTGGACATTCATGTGAAACTTTAAATTTTCCCTGGTTTTTGCTTATTCTCATCTTCCATCGATATCCTCTTATGTTCTTGATCAATGAGTGACAAATTTTCACCACTTTCCAGGATTCTGTATTTACATAGCTCGGCACACTTCTCTCAATATGAATTAAAGCACCAAGTGACACTCCCAATACTGCATCTAGGAGGATTTCCCTTCACCACTGTCTTTTAGGGTCACTAGTAAGTGGAGCTAGAATGTGTCGGAAGTACAATTTCACTGACATGTAATTCCAAGACATCTATGAACTAGGTCAGAATTCTTTCTACCTCTGTCACTTGGCCATTGAGAATTTCCCAATATAAGTGTGACTTGAAGCAGAAGCATCAATGCAAAATATACAGATGCCATGGACACCTGGACCACCTGTTAATGAAATTTACTTATTCTTCCTGGTCCTGCTTGGACCTCATTCCAAATGGAACATTTTCACTGAACAATGGATTTCTGCATGTACCTGACTGGAGACTCAGTAGATCTAAAAACCCTCAAATCTCAATGGTTAGCTCTGGTCACACCAGTCCCTTGGAGATTAGTCTCTACTAGGTTCTCAGAATCCTTCATTCAGATATATCAAGGCTGCTCCAGCAGCTCCTTCTCTGTTATTAAGGTCCTGATTATGATCAGTCTTCAAGAAGTCATCCCAGAGATGCAATGAGATCAGCTCCAAGCGTCCTTGCCAGAACTTTGAGTTCCAAATTATGAGTGAGAGTTCAAATATCCTTAAATTCATTCTGTCCTGTCTTATATTCTAAAATAATTAAAATAGCTTAATGAGGGCTATGAGAAAATTACAGACAAAATGTTGGCTCTTTAAAAAGATATAACAAAATGCTCTGAGTTTCAGTGGGATTAAAATGATATAATATTTGGAGAAATAGGAAAAGAGAGCAAAAGCAATTCAGATGGAGAGAGGAGTAGTAGGAAACAAGAGAGGATTCTAGTACTTGTAGGTCTGTGAGAGTACAGAGAAGACAAGAGGAGATGAGTGTCTGAGCTCCACTAGACTCTGCTATCATTTTATGTGCACATCACAATAAACAAGGTGTTCTGTCCAAATGGGATATTGTGGGGATCGCACTTCCCTAAGACCAAGTGGGCCTTTTGTGGGCATTCATTATAGAGAAATGGAGTAGAGAGGAAATAAGGTTGCTGTCAGAACCCACTTCTTTCTGAGCTCAGGTGTTGTTTACATTTCTATCCTTTGTATTTTCAGTTGCCACTCTCCAGCTCAGAACTTCTGCCCTTTTCAAGTGCACTATTCAAAAGCCCATACATTATTGACTCCACCCACGGGACTCTCTCCTCATGTTCCTCTTGATGTACTGTGAGGACTGTGAGGGAAAGGACCAGGCCTGTTTTGTTTACTTCTGTAAATCTAGTCACTAGCAAATAATGCTCAGTATATAGTATCTGAATGAATTCCTGAGTGAATAAATAAGTTCTATAAGACACACAGCTTCCAGGTTTATTTCATTAATAAACTTCTGATGATGTCATCTACTTCCTTAAAGATAGTTAGTGGCTTTCTTTTAACTCTTGAATTTATTTCTAATTACTTAATCTGGCTTTCAACATTCTCCTCCCTCAGACCTCAATTATCTTTTCCTAATCTTATCTTCTACAACGCTACATGAGCCTACTGCTCCCAGTAACCCATCTCTGAGGCCATGCAGATCTCTAGGATTTGGATGGTAAGCTGTAAGAACAGTAGTTAATACTTCAGGCATTTCTTATGTAGTGACTAAAGTGTTGAGCATATAGGAAACTTGTCCAATAAATCAACACGGATAGTAATAGGAGGAGACACTTTGTAAACCCAAGCAGTGACTTTAGCTCCCAGCCTGAGCACTACACCAAAATAAACTTGTTATTTAAGTTGGCAATTTTAATAAAGGTCAGGATTCACAGCCTGTTCCTAATACCTTAATTGCAACTCCCTGGACAATTCCTTCAATACTCCTTTCTCCTAGAAGTCCCATAGGATTTTGCCCATTCCTCTGTGTGCTCTGTTTTATTTCCTTAAATGCATTTCTAATTTGCCATATTAAGCTGTAAAGTTTTTGAAGCCAAGGATAGCACAGATGGTGAGCTCAGGGCTTCATCCCTGTATCCCACGGTGCTGCTGATTTTGAGACCCTGCTCTTGTTGAACACAGGGGAACTTCCCAGGAGAGTTGTTTATCCTTCTTAATTCATGGTGCTTCATCTACCTATTGAAATCGTTTCCTTTCATCTCAAAACGTCTTTGTGAAAATTGCGGAGGCTTTTTCCTCCCTAAGCCAATGAATGCTTCTCTCCCTAAAACTTATTCAAGCTTTTACAACCATTGAATGCAACTGCCTATTCCCTCTAACTCCAAGTGCATTCTGATTTGGCTTCTGTGATGCCACATTCTCCTTTTAGCTTTCTTCCTGGAAAATTAGATGTGATTATTTATTTTTTAGGTTCCTTTCCTTGTTGACTTGATGTTTTCCCTGGAATCAAGTAGAAATGCTGGCAGTTCCCAGAGATTAGTTGCAGACCTTCTTCTTTGTAAATATCCATACTCTTTTCTAAATTGATTCCATCCAATCCAGTGACACTAAACAATGAAGACAAAAGATTATTATTCCAAACGGATAAAACCACACACCATCAAAAGATATGGGAAACTTTTCTAGGGCTTTTGCTACAAGCTCTGCTCCATCCTGGGCATGGTGACCTCATTTATTCAGAAAACAATGCTCTCCATAAATAAAAAATTAATGTCCCTATTTGATGTCAGACTTACGTAGAGTTCATTGGAGAAATCAATGACATACAGTTCTTTCCTCTCTTAGCTTTACCAAAGCAGATCATAAAATAAAATTGTCCTTGTTGGCTTCTCCAAGGTCCCCACCCCTCCAGAACAGTTTGAGAGTTACCTCTGACACCCACCCTCTCTTTGATGGAGTTCTGTACTTAGTAAATCCTAACAAAATCTGCTTCAGGCATATGCTGGACTTTTAAGTCATGCAAATTGAATAAAATGTACATTGCATTTAAGACATTTTCACAACTTCTAAAAAGATATGTGACTGCCTGTGTAGAGTTGATTGTACCTGTTATCCTTTTCTAGAATGTAACTGTTAGTTTACCTAGCACTTGGGTTTATTAAGCAGATTATCATTGCAATTTTAAAACTAACTATTAGCATGTGTTTAAGAGAGACTACTATGTTTTACACTATTAAGTAAAAGAAATGGATCCATAATTGCATATTAAGCTACACTTTAAGGAAATTCTTATTTTAATAAAAATGACTATATTCTCCATAGGAATGTTTTTGAGGAATTAACTAAAGCAAAAGAATTCTTTACAGATTTTTAATTGCCAGCGAAATCAACTATTTTTTAACACAGCCCATCTGAGAAATCTCCAATGTCTTCATCTTATGACATTCCTGTGGATTGAGAGAAAGCATTTAGGAAAAAATTACTGAAAAGTCCAAATAGGAAATAGAAGAAAAAAACTTAGATGTCTTGAACAGAAAATATTCAACTGGTGCCTGTGGATGTGCAATGTGCAAATCTAGTTGCCACCTGTCACCTGTAAGTGGAGCTGTTGGGGTTTGGAAGGTGGGGAATCCAGGTGTTTCACTCAATTAATAACCCATGGGAGTTCTACTTGAAATGAATCCTTGAGTGTCTTAGTATAAACAGAGCTTCCTAGTGATTAGCATGTTACTGTTTATATGGGCAGATATTTGTAGTGACTGGGGAGGCAAAAGAGCATTCTAGAAAAGGTGTAGAATTTGGAATTAGGTGGGTAGTGTGGATTTTAGCACCACTAACTTTTTTTTTTTTAATTTTAAAGAAAATTTAGATTATATAAATGTTACCTAAAAAAAAATAGGGGATTCCTATATGCCCCATCCCTACCCCTCCCACATTTTCCCACATTAACAACATCTTTCATTAGTGTGGTACATTTGTTACAACTGATGAACACATATTAAAGCATTGTCAAAAGCCATGGGTTATAGTTTATACTTGGACCCACACAATTTCATAAGTTATGACAAAGTATATAATGGCTTGTATCCCTCGTTGCAATGTCAATGCAGGACAATTCCAAAGTCCCGAAAATGGCCCCATATTACACTTATTTTTCCCTCTCCCTGCCCTCAGAACCTCCAGTGGCCACTGCCTCCACATCAATGATAAAAGTTCTTCCATTGCTAGAATCACAATAAGTTTATAGTAGAATACCAGTAAGTTTACTTTAGTCCATTGTTCATTCCCCAATCTTCAGGATTTGGGGATAGTGGTGCCAACTCTGCCTCTAACTGAGAAAGAGCTTAGATCCCATGAGACAGATGGATGGATCTTTCTTGCTTGCTGTTGCAGACTATCTCTGTTTCTTAAGATGGATGCTGTCCATCGTCATCACTTGTTAGTTGTCCTGGGTGAGTCCAATGAACTAGAGAGTAGGTGTTGCAACTCTGCTGAGATTCAGGGCCCAACTGGTACATGGATGGACCAAAGATTTAAGTCTCTTGGACATATACTTACCAAGTATCATACTAACTATAGGCTCAAATAGAAGGGGCAGTAGAGTACTGTGTAGGAAAACCACAACTGAGTGCATCTCTGTCACACTGGGGAGCATAAGTTCCAAGGTAAGGTCCATTGGTAGGGCAGCAAACTCCTGAGCTGTCTCCTGCCTATAGTGTCTGGATGTTTCTGCTATTTGAGGTAATATTTACTGTGGCAGGCAATAAGATCCTAGTGAGATGTGCATAAGCTACATTAACCTTTTAACCTTTAAGAAAGGTTTACATTTGTAGGCCTAATTTTTCTCCATTATGAATTAGAGATGGTGTAATACTACCAGTATGCAGCTGGAAACTTGTGATGAGCAGGGCTATAGCCTGAGAGGAAAGCAACACATATTCTAGTGCTTGTTCTGTGGCATGATACCAAATCATAAAAGAACCGAATGGAATGGAGAGGGCATTCACTCAAAGTTGTTAAAGCTCTGCAAGATCCTGGCTTCTTTAGCGTGTTTTACTTTCTGCAAAAAGAATGTCAGAGAGTGGACCACTATTTCTCAAACTCATCCAAATATCCAAGGCCATAAAGAAGTGAATGCATGACAGAAAATGTACTGCTCAATTAACCAAAGCAAACTCAGATTTTTAAACGTCTTGATTAACTGAACTGCTAAAGTGAACTTTGCATTCTACTTTATAAAATACAGATGGTTATTTTAATAGAAGATGATAGTTCAAATTATTTGCAATGTAAATTACTTAAATGTATCCTCTCCCAAAGCTCTGGGCAAAATTGGTATTTCAAAGAGATTTTTCTGGTAGCTTTTCAGAACCCCTGGCACATAGTCATGTACCCATAGGGTTCATATTTCCAAATTTGAGTACAGTATATGAGCTGATTTCTAAGTTCCCTTTCAGCTCTAAATCCTGCTCAGTTCATGTGTGGAGAAAACGTTTAAATGAATCCCAATGGAGAATTAAGGCATTAGGGGAAAGGTATAATTTAAAGCATCACTTACACTGGAAAAGAAGGTGGATGGGGAATAATTAACATCAACAAATTACATCCTCTCAGATGATACAACAAAGGATATTTCTACAGAAAGTCTCATTGCAATTGATAAGAACTGGTGAGGAAAATATGATGGCATTTTTTCCCAATAAAACCTAGACGAAGGGATAATCTTGAAGAAAATTCCCGTGCCATGTTAAAGCAAGTTCCAGTGTGAAGATAACTAAAAATGGCATAGTTTGATAAGTATTTTGAAATGAATTTTCCATCTTATTTATAAATAGAGTACAACAAGATGCTGGATGAGATCTATAACACTGTCAAGGTGCATTTCAACCTTTTTCATTTCCTTAACAATGAGTTGGGGAATGGACGAACCCATGTGCTATCGATAATGAGAGAGAGATGACAGTGATGTAGTCCTTGGATAGTTTTCTGATTTGGAAGGAGGGACCAGAAGATGCTATGATTGCAGTGTGACTGCTATCGATAAAAGCATGTATAGCATGTGATGGAAGTCCTTAGAGTCACTTTACTTGAAAGAAGAATGGGGTCCTTGAAACCAGAAGGAACATCAATTGAAATTTGAAGGAAGTGTAAAAAGTAATTACATATTGAAGTATTGTTAGCGATAAAGCCAACCAATAAAAGGGAACAGAGTATGTTAAGCATATAAGAATGTTGTCTCAAAAATCTTAGAAAGTATGTCATGTTTATTGACGTCTAATCATTTAAACGACTGGTATGAAGGTGCATATAAAAAATAATGAAGATGAGGCTATCAAGATGGGCAAGAAAGAACTAGATCACAGGCTCTTGTAGGTCTACTATTTGATTTCATCGTAAGTCAATAGTGGAGAGGAAATGAATGACTTGTGAAAATGGAAGCAACATGGTAATTTGTCTTTAAAAAGAGCTCTTGGGAAATGTAGAAACTGTTCTTTGGGAAAGGGAAGGTTTAATGGTTTAGCAGCCAATTGCAATGGTGTGGCAAAATCTAACAATGAAAAAATGAAATAGCCATGAGGAAATAGAAATGTGAACCAACTTCAGAGTTCTTTGGACTTGAATCGCTAGAACTTGGGGACTAATTCCATTAAGGAATGATGTTGAGGAAAAGTAAATCTTATGTGAAAATCAGAAGTGTCTGACTTTCTCAAATGATAGCCTTACAATTTAAATCAGTTTTGACCTCACAGTATGACTTAATTAATATGTGCTAGGTAGATAAAATAATAAATGAGTAAAATGCTCTGGATTTTTAAAAAATATTTATCAAAGCCATATGAGGAGAAAAAATATGCCCTGTGGTGTGTGAAGGGAATAGTTATGAGTCACCCAAAGGAAGATGCTCAAGAAGGCAGGGAGGCATAAGGCTCCAGAAAAATTCTAGTTCCAGCAGTGGCCTGTATCAGACACATCCCACTGCAGATAACAATAACAAATTCTCAACAAAATGTCTTTTAAAACTCAACTATTTGCAAGTACTGGAAACTGAACAAAATCAAGCAGAATATGGAGCTCATTTGACCCTTGCAAGAAGGAAGTGACACTGGGTAAGGTGCAGGTTAATAAAGATTTCCCCTGAAGAAACTGTTCAAGCCTGAACAGTGTTGAGAAACTAGAAGTCAAGCAGAAAGCCAGTCATTTTGCCTTGAGATGGAAGAGGAAGGCAGCAGAGCTACCAGAGGAGCCCAGGAGTTGGTGGTGTACTGTGGAGTGAAAAATAGCTTGCATTAATTATGCATGGATGATATTAATGCAGCAATAAGCAATACTGAAGTTTATTATGCCTTTGCACAGTGCAAAAAAATAGCTTATTTTATGTTGTGGAAAAGGCAGTGTTTATCAAGAAGCCTGAGTACAAAAATATCTTTAAAATCTGCTTCTGACCCTATGTTCACTAGGAAAACACAACCTCAAGTAGCCCTTGCTAACAACTACTCTAAAAAGCATCCTTTCAGAAACTTATGATTTGGTGAAATAAGACCATTTCCTCAATAAAGCCAGAAATCCTCCAACTAATTGATAATAGAACAGTATGAGTCCACTTCTATCATTTAAAGAACAGTTAAGAAATCTAAATTTAATTTAATCAATTGCCCCGAACATGGTTTTGCATTGTGCTTGCATTGCACCAAGCTATTTTTTATTTCTTTTAAAAAATCACTTCCTGTTGTGTTTTCAAACAGTCAAAATATCAGCAATTTACAACATTCCCCTGTTCTTTAACAGTGTGAATATTTAAAATAGCTACAATTAATGTGGCTGTTAGGAAGGGAAAATGAAAGTGAAGACTCGCACAGGGCCAAGTCACACTCCAGTCTAGGTTTTAAGCAGCAGGCAATTAACACCGGGAAATTGGCGCTCTCCCTTCTCTAATTACAACACCTCTGGCATCAGCGACCTGGGAAGGCAGCGAGTCTCCATACTTACGGGGGAACCATTGCGGATTTCCAATAGAAGTGAATTAGCAAGTGCCTGCGTACAATCCCAGCTTATTCTCCTGCATTGTCAAGTGGGTTTTACAGTGGCAGTTCTATTTCATTATTCAAAATTACATGTGAGGCAACTTTATATATGATACATTGAAAAAATTATGTAGGTAGATTTTATATAATGCTGGGTACATTGTTTCTTTTTGGCACAAATGGTAACTTTTGTTATTCTATTGACTAAGTAAAAATAATATTAAAACATGAATAGATGAGTTTAAAGTGATAAAATGCTTAAAATGTGGAATTCTCATGGAATGGGGCAAGATGAACATAAATAATTAAAGGAATTGTGGGTAACAGTGTAAAAATATATTTTTGCATAAAATAAGGTGCACTATACCCTCAGTCTAACCTTTTTGGCTGGCTTTTTAATATGCAGGCTTTTCTTTTAAGTCCCATCCACCACAATGAGTGGCGCGCTTCCTCTATTCTTCTCCTCTTCTCCAGTCCACCCCTGCCAGCTAAACATATATTTTTACTTGGGTACTATTTACATTCTGTTCTGCAGTTATATTTGCGTTTTCCATGTTTTGTCTATAGATTGACTTTAAATGTGGAAAACCAATTCACAATTTTTATATTATTATACCTGGATATGAGGGAATGAAAAATAAGGTATATTTAGAAGGCACAAATACAAGAGCAGAAGTAATAATCATTGAAAACTGTAAAGGGACAAGCAGTGTTTTATGTAAGCTAAATCCGATCTTTCATAATAGAATTGAGCATAAAATTGATAAAGGAGACATGGATTAAAAGGGAAAGAACTGAAAGCAGCCTCGGTGCTGGACAGTGGGACTGGGGATAAGGACCAGTGGTGGGTTAAGGGTTGGCTGCTTTTCATGATAAGCACTTTGAGATGATTTCACATTTTATCAGCTCCACATATGATTCTTCTGCATAAACTGATCAAGGATAGGTTGGACCAAAAGACTGAGTGGCAACTTCAGAGACGATTATTTTTGCATCTGTGACATTCCTCCCCCTCTTCTCCTCCCTTATTCATGGCCTTTTGGTGCTGGTCCCCAAAGGCCATCCTGGCTCTGTCCTTCACTGATGCATCCCTGAGAGGCTCAGCTTTAGGGGCACCACGTGTATTCCTTCACTCATGGCTACACACAATGCCAGCGATACAGCTGAACTGACATGGAAGCCACTCAGAAGCACGTAACCCCATCACTCCAAACCCAAACCCACGTTTCCCTCATTACGTTCCTTTAACCAAATTCCGAAAGTGACCACAGTTACTCCCGAGCCACATGGAATGAGTGAAATTGTGAAGAAGGGAAATCAGATTAGAAAGAGGCAGCAATCTCAACTTAGTGTAGTTAATGTATTTTATTTTTTGCCAATTTTACAAAAACATATGGGCATGTCAACAAGTTGCCACAGACTCCCATATGGACCTTGGGATGAGCCCTGCAAGTGAGATCCCCTAAAATTTCAGCTTCATTTCCTCCATGCTGACTCTGACTCCCGATACCAATTATGCGAATTTGTGGAGACAGTGGGAAATCAATATAAAGGGGTCAGAGCAATTTCTACACCCAGGATAAGAGAAAGAAAACCTTTTGAAGAATTTCTAGCTTTGCCCACCAAGTAGTCCCCACCCAGAAATTGAAGGATTTCTCTCTGTTATATGTCTAGATAAATTAAAATTAATTTATTTTTTGATACTGACTTTCACTATACACTGTGACTTCAAACAACCTGCACTTTCAAGCATTATTGCATGATATTTGTATTTGTGTTCACCATGGTTAGATTTTCACCTGTCAGGTACAAGTCATTTTAACTCATTATGGGCCTTGGCATCCAACAGTTAAGTGACATCTATCTTTTTAAAGCAGATTGTGCTTTTACATAAGTGTTTTACTGCAGTGACTTTCAACTTGTGCTGTGGAAAAAGGACAATGCACCTTAGGGGGCATGGCCCAGTGGTGTTGGTTGTGGTTGCCTGGGAGAAAGGGAGGTCTGAATCAGCAGTGATTCACCCACCGGCTGTCCTCCCCCTCACACCCAGCCAGTCAACGATTATCTGCTCTCTGGTTTGGATTTGCAAGCATGAAACATCAGAAGCTGACCCAATGGTCTATAAAATTACTGTTATTGACTGTATAATTACCTAACCATCGTTAAGAAATTTAACATAGGTACAGCATCATTGCTGATTATATTGCAATTATCTGTACCATACATTCGGTTGAACACTGGGCTAGAATATTTCCACACACCTGCTGTGTGACTTTGGGCATGTCACTGCACCTTTCCATCCCTCAATTCCTAATCTCGATGAATAAATGACCTTCAAGACCTCCCACCCAGCTCTGAATTTCTAGTTATGATCTTTGGCAAATCTCTTAAGCTTGAACAAAATCTTATCACATAAAGTACAGAACCTTTCTTCCACCAGGAACAAAAGAAGAATAATGGACAGAGGATGGGCTTTTATTTTACAACCTGAGAAATCATTTGCTTCTTTGAACATATTTCTCATTCATAGTGTGTTTCCAAAGAGAGGCAATCCATATGTATACTGGGGTTGCTAGATGATGTTGTGTGTATATTGTGTCTATAAAATGCCTATACCTTTTTTAATAAAGAGCTATCATTAATCACCATATCAATCGACTTAAGAATTGCATTCTTTTATTCTCTGGTACAAATACAGCTAGGAAAAGCAACAGATCTTTAACATGTCAGCAATATAAGACAAAGATTTTGTCCCATCAGCTGCAGTCACAAGTGAGACAGCTTTGTGCTTGTGTGCTCTAGTCCTTCTTGGGAACGCAAATAAAGACAAAACTAAAAGCACTTCCTTCCTAAGCTCGAGGAGTTAACTCATCTGTAGAAATGAACTTCCATTCTCTCTGACAATTAGTTTCACTCTAAAATATGATAATTCTTTGAAGTTGCACCAAGAGAGGAAATACGGCGAGCTCCGCTCTAAGCAAAGGAAATCTATGGTGCTGGCGGAGACATCAATCTCATTTGCTCTGCACCTGATTTTTCACCGTTAGAATATTGCAGCAGAGCTCTGTGCTAAATCTCAAGCAATTTGGCTCAGCAAAGTAGATTAGTTAGAGCCAATGCAAAGCACTGCATAATAACTTTCTTTCAGTGAATGTGATATTCATATATATAATCATAGACCTGGACTGGAAACTGAGATGTTCTGCTTTCCCAGTTTTAACAATATTAGGTGAGAAAAAAGGCAACCAAAACAGGTAACTGTGGTTTGGATTCTGGCTCCAAAAACTTTTAAATCTTAAATAACTTTATACAGTCAGAGCCTGCTCAAAGTAGACTCTATTGGTGAAAATGGCTCATGAAAATAGGTTGGATGAAGAGTTTTCTGTATATCCATTTAGCCTTGCAAACACTGTCTTTTATCCATTTCTAAGGACACAGACTTTTGTATATTACAATCCTTGAACTGCTTTGTCCTTGCCCTTGTCATCCATCACAACTGTACAAATCTACGGTAATAAACTCATATCAGTGCTTATGGACCAATTCAGGTATCACCTCACCAGATCAATAACTTTAGATATGAAAATCTGCCTTGTATATGAGCTCCCTGAGAAGAGTTACCATAATTTATACAACTTTCTATCCACACTCTCTAACATTGTATTGATCTTTGCATTAACAAATGCCTGGTGTCTTGTGTACCACTTTATATCTTTCTCTTCCTCTATCCACTGCTGCAGTAACCAAGTCTATGCAGGCTTGAACCAGCTTTATGTAAAGGATCCCTTACAACCCCTTTCCTCACTGCACCACATCCCCTTCCTTTACTGCCACAGACCTTCTCTGACTCTGTGTACTTTTCTCTAGGAATTTGCTAGCCACCGCTTAATGAACAACACAAAAGAATGAGGATGTCTAATGCCTGTGGAACCATGCTTGTCTAAAGCATGGTTGAGGCAGTGGATGAATGTTTTCTCCTTTTGTGCCCCAGGAGGATAGTTTGTAGGTATATTTCATGAAGATCTTCAGATGGTCCTGCGAGATTGAGAACCCATTGCCCAAACCAGTGAAAAGTTGGATCATGCACATTGTTGTTAGCTTCCCTTACTTCCTATATTTCTTCTTTCACACTGCTACCCAAATAAATGTCCTGCACTAAAGGCATGGTCTCAGATTTCACTCTGCAGGAAACCCAGGTGGACAAGTGAATTAGTCCCAATAAGTAGGACTTTATAGAAAGGTCACTCTCTAATTAGAAGGCAGAAGGACCCTGTTGCTGGAGGTGAATAGGATAGTGACAGTCCTGGGGTTTAGTAGCATCACGACTGATGAGCCCCTCACTTATGAGGATTGGGAAGATATTCAACTAGAAAGGGAAAGGAGAGGTTATGTTAGCTCTGGCTTGTGAACAGTTTGGGAGGCAATGGTAATTTTAAAGATCCTGAATTTAGCTGGCTTTTTTTTTTTTTTTTAACTGCTTTGGAAGTCTTGGGGAACAAAGTGGTCCCAGGCCTGCTGATTCACAATTCATTTGGAAATCTTCTGGCACTGTTTAAGGATACCTTCCTCTCCTGCAGTTCCAGAGAAGAGCTGCTTAAAAGCAAGCCCAAGATTTAATTGAAATGGTGGCAGAGCCTCAAAATACGTCATAGAATGTCCAGCCTTGACATGCTTCCTACGACAAAAGCAAGGTCCAGAAAATAGAGGAGTGGAACTCCCAGGTCATGGAATGTGCAGTATTTGGGAAGACAAAAGCTCAGAATCATAAATGCCTGGGCTTCCTTGAGCAACCCATGACTCAGAAGCAACCCCTCACTGAGGATAGCAGCCTCCCCTGATTTAGAGGCTCTGTGTAGACATCAAGAGAGGAAAATGCCTGTGAGAAGAAACTTGTTCTCTAAGATCTACCCTGACTTGAGTCTAAACCAAGGTCAGGTCTCAGTACAGCCTAAATGAGGAAATGCAATCCCTGCTTTGAAGAAATTATCCAATCTGCATCAGCAGGAACTGCAAATCAGAGTAAGATAAAGGAAACCATCTCACTGTAGCCAAAGTCCATGTCACTGTGACCCAAGTGTCTATAGATCTGGTTATTTACACAATCTTCTTAAGTATAATTGGGTTAAATAAATTAGTAGCTGGCATAACCTTTACCTTGGTTTCTTGACCTATTGAATAAAAGTTATTATGATAGGAAAGGACAAGGAAAATCCACTGAAACTCTCTCCTTTCCCTGACCTTGCAGCCAAGATAGAAAATAAGAATTAATCCTAAGAGTGATTCTAGGGAACAAGAAAGTGGATAAGCCTGTGGAGGTTGGCATAAAATTGCAAATCTTTGTGTCTCATGTCAATGTCCATCAGAGAGCATTCACTATCATGAAACACCCACCAATCGTGTACAAAGGATGACTCCTTTTAGAGGCCCATGAGCAGAAGAGCCAGTGTTGGAAAATCATGGGCTTAACATTATGGACTCTGTCCCATGAAGCCTGGTGTAGCTACAGCAGAATATTCACTCTACCAACAATCTTGAACTTCTGATGTGGCATCATTACTTAAGAAGACTAGTTTCCATTTGGTGAACAGTTGGTTATATTTCATTACTTTCACCCTGGAGAGTACCTGTGATTCTTTCCCTTCTGGAAATGATATTTACTACGGATGTGGATTTGCCTTCCTGCCTATAGGTAACCTCCACTGGATACCCATATAGAATGCTAGATTTGAGGCATGATATCCTGAACACCAGTCACTGTGGAGCTAGGATGGTCATCCAGTGCTGTCCCAAATTTGAATAAGAGTGGTGGGTCTTTCTATACCCAACTGGACCAATCATTGGATGTGGACTGCCCTGAGGAGCGGATCATGACATTGGAAGTGGCATTTCTCTTAAGCCGAAGGTAATTCCCAGAGAAGGACTCAGCTGAGAGCTGTGAGCCATCGACTCTCAGCAGCTGGGGGAATAAGTGCCCAGATGCTCGGTGGTGGTGGGCTATGGGCAGGGCCTCAAAGTACTCACCACAACCAGAAATACTGAGAACTAAAGAGAATCACTGAATTCCAAGAGAAACTAGCAAGAGTCAGCCAGATTCCCAATACACACAGCATGGAAATGTTGTACCGACAGAGCCCATTGACGAAGAGGATGGGCTCTGGAGCTGAACCTTCTGAGGAGTAAATCCTAAAGAGGCTGCTGATTACTTTTGTGATCTTGGCACCATTCCATAAGCAATCTGTGCCCCAGGTTAATTGGGAGAGGGGGATGTTTTAATCTGCAAAATGGGAATTATGGTTAAGTCAATATCATAGATTTATTATGAAGATCAAAATATTTAGTATAATCATAAAGCACACTGTGGCATAGTAAGCTCTACAGCAAGGCTTGTTAACTAATATTATTACCCCAGGTGATGGGCATTTCATATCAACCTATAGAAAATAAGCACAAATATAAGTATTCATATAAGCGGATAGCAGGGTGCCTCAGATTAAGAAATATCAGATTATGGAAGGGAGGGCATTAGAAAAAAAAGGATGTAAGTAGTTGGGAAAATTAAGAAGAAATTAAAATGTTTCAGATCTATACAAGAATTTATGTTAAAATGCATAAATATAAAATTAAAATACATTTTGTGTTTAAGATGCATGTGTAATTCTTCATACATATATATTATAAGGGAGTGGATGTAGCTCAAGTGATTGAGCACCTGCTTCCCATGTACAAGGTCCTGGGTTCATTCCCCAGTATCTCCTAATTATATATATGTATATGTATATGATGTATAATTATAATATATAAATATTTATAATGAATATGACAGTGTAAATAAATGGAGTTTGGGGAAAATCTTTTTGTCTCTGAGAATAAATAATACTCATATTCTAGCATGTGCACATAACAATAAAGATTTAAAGAGAAGTTGGTTATAACTCACCTAATAAGATTTATGACCAAAAAGGCTAAAGAAAATAATTTTTAAAATGGAAATGAAGATTCTGTTGCTGGTTTTTAGATATGCATTCAAAAAGCCTACTATATCTTCAAACATTTTTCCTATGTGGTCACAAAATAAAGACTTCAAAGCACTAATATATGTGACTATTTTGCTGAGCAAACTTGGTGTCACACTCCTGTTCTTTACTCTCTCAGAATCCAATCTATTTTTCCTTTCCCTTTAATTTTCCACCATCCACATTGGCCCCAGCTACTTAGAAGATCTATTCTGCTCTCTCAGGCATTAAACTCTGTGATGTATTGGCAACTCCATCCCCAAAGGTTTTCCTCATTATTGAATTCTCAGTAGCTATTTCTCTACATTGTAATTGGAAGGTGCTTCTTAGGAGCAAATGTTCAGGACCCACAGTATTACAAACACTAAATGTATTATAGAAAGTGAGGATATGATATCCAATAATAACAGAGGACTGTGGACAAATATATTACCCAAGGCGAGATGAAACAATCAATAGCTTAAAGAGTGAAATTCTGTCTCCTTTGTGTGCTGGTTAATAAAAGATAGGTCCTTTCTCCTAAACCAAAGTAACATGTGGTGCTGAATTGGGGCATGCAATATATGCATCCTTTCCAGAGAGTAATTAAGATCTATGCAATACCTCCCCAATGCCCCCAAATCTCCAAATGTCCAATCTTTGTGTTTGCATGCGAGTGTGCGTGTGCACACACACATATACAACTATATATAGAGAGAGCAAGAGAGAGATACTTGTCTCCCCATTTATTAAACTCCTGATTATTCAACACTGATGCCTATTCTAACATTTTGTGGATGATAAAGTTTTAAAAATTAATGATACCATGTCAAATGAAAAATAAAAATTATTTTATTTTTGAGGACAATATCTTTTCATTTAAAACTGCTGGAAATTATTATCTTCAGGTATCTACACTGACACATTTAGATGGAATTCTGTTAAAATGTTGTGTTGAGGGGCAATGTCAATGAAAATGGCAGAACAGGCATGCTTCCTTCTATAGTTTTGAATACTCTTTCATTCGGTAGCACGAGGGGGTAAAAGGAGGATCAAATGTGCGGAGGTTTGGCTCAGACGAGTGTGTATGGCAGAGCAGTGATAGACATAAAAGCTCTCCTCCAGTGCTTCAGGAGGCCGCCAAGCAGAGGAAACTGAGAAGCTAGGTGGAGCAAGAAGCTGAGACAGGAATGACCTCTGAACTGGGCATCCAAACCAAGGGACTTGGTACAAATGTCAGAAGAGTCCTTACAGGGCTGAGGAATGATAGGTTGTGATAAACTCTTGCCAAAATTAGCTCTTTATAATGGCTATTTGGGGAAGAATGGCATCTGTCCATGTGTGGATGCAATTAACAAGGCAGGAAAATAAAAATTTTCCACCAAAATGGCATAAGACATGGTGAAAACATTGGGGTAAAGAGGGTCAGCATTTGGTTTCTTCCCTTTGACCGTAGGGAAGACCATGTGTAGAGGAGAATGTGGAAAGACCTTACTAAAGACTTCCCACCATATTCACCATACGTATTTACTATATCTACCAATCTTTATTATGGCATGGCTCAGATGATTCACCCAGGTACCACCTTAAGGGAATCAATGGGCGAAACGACCCGTGACCTGACTCCAGTCACCACCTGCGCTTGAATCCCACCCCATTCCATCTTGGACGTTCTCTGACCCAGAGACCCATATGAGTTAGAGCTAGGGACTTAGAGCTTATTTGTTCCAATCCCCACTGCTGCAGAATCTGGCTGACAATGAATATTCCAGAACGTGTTCTTTAGCGACGGAGTCGATGGAAAGCCAAGACCAGAAATTCAGGGTTGTTCAGTTCCTTTAATGTAGTACTCTGATTACACTGGCTCTGAAGAGGAAGTAATATGAGCATGAATCTATGCTTTCTTTTTAAAACAATTATGAAATTGTATTTCCTCAATTCCAATTCGTGATGGTTTAACTTTAGAAGTGGGAACATCTGCCGTTTTCTAGGGTCAATCCTTGTGAAAAGTTTCGCTTTGCATGTATTCTCATAGCTCTTGCTCATTTCAAAAAGTTCTAAAATAGTTGCCAAGACATGACCATGATGATATTTTCTAAGTGCTGTTTTTTTTAAGTTTTATTTAATTGCTTTATTTTTTTTTAATTTATCGCCCTCTAAGCCAGATGGTTGTCTCGTCTGTCAGCTCATTGTTTGCTCTTCTTCTCCAGGACACACGGGGAACTAAACCCAGGATCTCCCACATGGGAGGCGAGTGCCCAACAGCCTGAGCGTCATCCGCTCCCGTGAGCTGCAGTGTCTGCTGGCTTGTGACATCTGCTCATTTAGGCATCTGCTCATGGTGGCAGGTGCAGCATCTAACTCATTGCGGTGGGTGTGGGCTTCTGCTTGTCTTCTTTAGGAGACACTGGGACCCGAATCTGGGACCTCCCATGTGGTAGGCAGGTGCCCAACTGGTTGAGCCACATGTGCTTCTCTCTAAGGGTTTTAATTCACTTTCTTAGTTTATTCTAGAAATGCTAGTACACAGTTAAGGTCAAGCAGTTGACATGGTAAACTGAATTCTTAGAAATTCATACTTGTGAAAACAAGGTCCATATGAACTCAACCTCATTTTCCAGAATGTGTCATCTAGATCTCAGACGCACACACCGCACAAATATTCAATAATCTAGCTTAAGGGCAGGGATAAACGTTTTGCCCCTCCACAAAATGTATTCACCTCACAGAAGCTGTAGCTCTAATTTCTGCAGAATAGATCTCTGAAATATTACTCATCCTAAACTCACGGGAAAGGGAAAACAAGGAAAAGAAACACAACACACACATTCTTGTTTTCTGAGAATCTTTTAGGGTAATAGGAGTGGGAAAGAGAATTAGTGGTTATAAATCTTACAGTGAAAGTGTTTTAGTATTATGATGTCTATGATTCTTAGTTAAGGATCTGAGTGGCCAAGATTTTTCTATTGGTTGATTTGAGCTTGTTAGCATGCAGCTCAATCATTGCTGATTGATTCCTCTAGACATTTCAATTCTTTGTTTAATGGTTACATGGCCACATATAATAGATACAGCCATGGCCTGGAGTTTAACACTTATCTGAGGAAATGCAAACAAACAAACAAAAACCTGTTGTGATGTGTTCTCATCTAACAACCAGTTCTCGGGAAAAATCTGCTTTGCAACATTTGCTGTTTTCCATGTTGGAAACACTCTCACTAAAGGTTGATTCCAAACTCTTAATATGATCACTGAATGTGAAATTAGGAGGAGATGTGAATAACTGACAGTTTCAAGCTGGTGCAAGCCAGCGCTGGTATACTATTGCTATTTACGTGTATGCATGAGTTTATCTGTGAAACAGTTGGGTATCTTTAGGTTACAGACAGGTTGCATTTTTGTAAAATATTTAAATTAGCTGCTTGAGGCTCCATATGCTTCATTTGTTGGAATATGCTTTTGCTTTTTTTTTGCTTTCATGGGAGAATTACCACAACACTCAGATTATTTTTTTAAAATCCCAGGGATTCTTAAAAGGAGCCAGTCATGAACCTGGACTCTGAGCTTAGAGTGAGGTGAGGTCTGGGACATTGGATCAGCAATTGCTGATCTAGAGATTCCAGTTTTTAGCTGCTTCTAATATCCAGGCCAGACAGCTTGAAGCATCTTCAGCTCCTGTCTGGCAGTCCTGGAGGCCACAAAAGATCTTTACAGGACGATCTCTCCCAGGGTCGTCCTTGTTCATTTGCATGTGATCAGCTATTATTTCAAATCATGTCCTCCTCTCAGAGTGTCCATATAAGGTCTACAGACCTGGCAGCCTGTTAAGCAGAATCAGCCCACCTTCCACAAGTTTTAAGCCAGTATTTTTCAAACTTTTATCATTCATGCATCACTTTAATTTGTGTTTTGCAGCCATCATGAGTACCAATTGTTAGTTCTACACAAAGGAACATTGTCCTAATATTGAATATGATTAAAATAAAACATGATGTGATAAAATCTGGTCATTAGGATCCCTACTTAATGGAAGGAGGAGAGGTAATATATTTATAGGCTCTTCTCAAGCTTCCTCTACCCACTCAGCAAAAGATGTATCAGGCCCTATGTCTGGTTCCACAGACATTTCTTTTAATATTCTTTTCTTTCTTGCTATTAAATTAAAATTTTCTAACTCATTGTCCTAAGTTGGTAGAAGTGTAGCAAGCATTTGGTGGTTCTGATACTCCTGGATATTTATTAAAACCAGAAACTGTAGAGAGTCTTCTCAGTGCAGATTAGTTTCGGCACCGTGTCAGAATGCACTGTGGCAGACACACCAGATTTAAAAGTGGTGAGCAGATTTGTGATTGACTTTTGATACGTTTTACTGTGGGAAGCATTTCTTGACTTCCGTTATGGCCCCTGGAGGTAGTTTTATGTTTTGTTTTGTTTTAATGCCTAATGATTTGTTATTGTCTTTTTTGCTCTAATGAAAGAAAAAAAAAACATTAGGAGCCAAGAAATTGTCTGATAATTGGCAATGCAATTATTTAAACTGGTATTCTGTCTTCTTAAGAATCCTTGTCATCTTTTTCAACATTGAAAACCATGGAATTTTGACACAGGCTCTTTGGGCTCTCAAAGGGGGTGGGTTTATTACTGAGAAATATGACTTGCACCAGTCACTTGACATTATAGGAATTTTCTTACTGGCTTTTCCAGGAAAATCAAATTCATCATGTGCTAGTGTGAAAAAGTAGTGTGTCCTTGCTGTGGGTTTCTCTGCCCAGGGTTCACAACCATGTTTCAGAGGCTGTGGGGCATCAAGCCATATGTGGATCCAGACTATCCAGAGGGTTTGGATTTGATTCCTTGCTTTGCCACTTATTTACTATCTATCATCTGCCTGCCTGCCTGCCTGCCTGCCTATATCTATCTATCTATCTATTATCTATCTATCTATCTACCTACCTACCTACCTATCTTTTATTTTTAAACTTTTTGCTCTAGTAACATATATACTACTAAAACTCCCTATTTAAACCACTTTCAAGTGTACAATTCAGTGATATTAATCACATTTACAATGTTATGCTGCCATCACCAATATCCATTATCCAAACTTTTTCACTAGCTCTATCAGAAATGCAGTACCCAATAAGCAGTAACTCCCCATTTCCCTCTCTCCTGGGAATCTGCATTCTACTTTCTGTTGCTATGATTTGTTTCTCCTAAGCATTTCATATAAATAATATCATACAATATTTGACCTTTTGTGTCTGCCTTATTTCATTCAACATGAGATCTTCCTTTTAATGTCTGAGTAATATCACATTATATGTAGTATATTTTGTTTATCCATTCATTTATTGACACTTGGGTTGCTTCCATCTTTTGGCTTCTGTAAATAATACTGTTATGGACAGTGGCTGTGCAAATATCTGTTTGAGTCCTGCTTTCAATACATTTGGGCATATACCAAGAAGTGGGTTTGCCAGGTCATATGGTTATTCTATGTTCAACATTCTGAGGAACCACCAAAATGATTCCCACAGTGGCTGCACCATTTTACAATCCCACTAATAATACATAAGTGTTCCAATTTCTCTGCATCCTTGTACACACTTGTTATATTCTGCTTTTTGATTAATTAATTTTAAATGATATCTATCCCATTGGGTATGAAGTGATTTCTTATTATTGTTTTGATTTGCATTTCCCTAATGGCTAATGATGTTGAGTGTCTTTTCATGTGCTTATTGGCCATTTGTATATCTTCTTTGGAGAAATATCTATTCAAATCCTTTACCAAATTTTAATTGGATTATTTGTCTATTTGTTGTTGAATTGTAAGAGTTCTTTATATATTCTGGGTGGTAAAACCTTATCACATATATGATTTACAAATATTTTCTCCTATTCTTTAGATTGTCTTTCAGATCCATGATAGCCCTTTGAAGAAAAAGTTTTTTTTTTTTTTTTAATTTCGATGAATTTCAGTTTATCTATTTTTTCTTTTGTTGCTCATGCTTTTGGTGTAATAGCTAAAAAATCATCACCAAAACTGAAGTTATGAAAGTTTAACCCTATGTTTTCTTCTAAAAGTTTTATAACTTTAGCTCTTATGTTTCGGTCCATGATCCATTTTGGGTTAATTTTTGTATATGATGTGAATTAGAGGCTCAACTTCATTCTTTTGCACATGGGCATACAATATTCCCAGTACTCTTTGTCGACTAGCCTATTCTTTCCCAATTGTAGTATTTGGCATCCTTTTGAAAATCAATTGCTCGTAGATGTGTGGGATCATTTCTGGATTCTCCATTGTATTCCATTGCTATATATGTCTATCTTTATGCCAGTATCACAATTTTGACAACTGTGACTTTGAAATTGGGAAGTGTGTGGCCTCAAACTTTGTTCCTTTTCAATACTGATTTGGCTATTCAGGACACCTTGCAATTTCATGTGATTTTGAGAATTGGTCTTCCCATTTCTGCGAAAAAAAAAAAAAAAAAAAAAAAAGGCTGGTAGGATTTGATAGGTATTGCATTGAATCTGTAGATAACTTTGGGAAGTACTGATGTCTTAAGAATGTCCAGTCTTCTTATTAATGAACACAGACATCATGTAATTTATTTAGGTCCTCTTTAATTTCTTTCAGTAGTGTTTTATAACTTTCAGTGTACAACTCATTAAATTCTTTGGTTAAAAATTTTCCTATATTTTATTTATTAATTAAAATTTATTCCTATATTTTTGTTAGATGCTTTTGTGAATGGAATTTTTTAAAATATCCACTTCAGATTGTTCTTTACTGGTGTGCAGAAACACCACAAACTTTTGCATGTTAATCTTGATTATTAGCTCTAATTTGATTACTAGCTAATTGATTATTAGCTCTAAATTTTTTATTGTGGATTTTTTGCGATTTTCTATATAAAAGATCATGTCATCTGAGAATAGAGATAGTTCTACTTCTTGCTTTCCAATTTGCATGCCTTCTATTACTTTTCCTTGCTAATTGTTCTGGCTAGAACTTCCAGTACAATTCTTTAATAGCAGTGGTGAAATTAGGAGTCCTTGTTTTATTCCTAACCTTATCAGGAAGGCTTTCAGTCATTCACCATTGATTATAATGGTAACTGAGTTTTTCATACATGTCCTTTATCATGTTTAGGAAGTTACCTTCTATTCCTACTTTTCTGAGTGTTTTTATCATGAAAGTGTGTTGGGTTTTGTGTGAAACACCTTTTCTGTGCCCATTGAAAAGACCATGTGTTTTATTTTTCCCTTTAATTCTGTTAATGTGGTGTATTACATTGATTGATTTTCTCATGTTGAACCACCCTTGCATTCTTGGGGTAAATCACATTTGGGCATGGTGTTTAGTACTTTGGATAGGTTGTTGGATTCAAATGAACTTTTCCTTGCTTTTGTCATCTCCTAATCCTCCCTAAAGGAATGATCTGGCAAGCTCTGGCAAGCTCTGGCAACTATAAAAAAATAGCAAAGATGCTGAAGACCAGTTTTAAAAAGTGAAAGAAAGTGTGCTTTTTGTTCTGGAAACCACATGCTCTTATGCTATCTTAGCCACTTGCACAGAAGCGTCCCTTGAGAAGGAGTCAGGCTATCCTCTTACCTAATATTGAGTATCTTTGCATCACTGCAAAGTGATATTTGCCATGGCTTTCCTTGCAAGGGCAGCTGGATTTCCTACCACTCTTTCCCTGGGGACAATTCCTAACAGTATTATGACTAGAAGTTGCTATACAACGGTAGGGGGGCAAGGCACAAAAATTAGACCCAGTTCCAAAATGTCAGCAGCACTCTGCACAAAAACCTGGCCCCTGGAAAAAATATAGGTTAAGAGTGACTCTGAACAAGTGACAGTTTAGTTGGAGAAAATGTCTGAGGCCTAACAGAACTAAAAGGGGAAGCTGGCATCCCATCTGCCTGCTCTACACTGAAACAAGACAGGAAGCCCAGCCTCTGGAGCTTCTTACAGCAGCTGACAAGGTGGCATGACAACCTGGAGTTAGCCCCTAACTTTCTCTTCACTTAACACCCACAATAGAAAAGCAGGCCCAAGATGGGTGTGATGGTTAGGCTAATGTGTCAACTCGGCCAAGTAGTTGTGTCCAGGTGTTTGTTCCAGCAAGCACTGGGCTAATTGTAATACAAGAGCATTTATGGACTTCAATCACCAGTGAGTTTACTGCGTGGATGGCTGATTACATCTGCATCAATCAGGAAGATTACATTATCAATGGGTGGTGCTTTTACCCAATCAGTTGAATGACTTAAAAGTGGAAGTGATTTCAACATTCAGGGAGAATTTCCCAGCTCGTCGTTGGACAGGCAACTTCTCCCAGAGACTCATCAACGACCTTTCATCGGGCTTTCATCGGAGCCCCTGGTTTGCAGCTTGCCTGAGGAACCTGGACTTGTGAGTCCCCACGGTCGCGTGAGAGACTCTTTTAGAGTTCCATATTATTCACAGATATCTCCTGCTGATTCTGTTTCCCGAGAGAACCCTGACTAATACAATGGGGTTCAGCAACACTGTCTAGAAGGGTAGCAAATCTGGGGTTTAGCCTGACCATCCTGTCTAAGGTGAAGAGAAACTTGATGCAAGATGGTCAATGTTTCATTGTATCGTCACCACAGCCTCGCTGACATCCATGTGACCTAGATGCCTTCACTCTGGGTAGATGCAGGCCCATGAGGGCACAACTTAGGAGGAATGCGGGGTGGGTTTCAGTCCCCATGCTTTCTGTGCTTGGGAAGGACACAGCACAGCCATATCGAGCTGCCCTGCCCCTCAGCTCAGGGCCTAGAAGTAAATTAGGTTTGAGGCAGTGTCAGGAAGGACAGCAGTTGCGTTGCCTGAGTCATTCCAGCCAAAATGCAGACTTCTCACCCTCCTGCATGCACTGGGGCATCAGTCTGTGCCAGATTAGATGGAGAGGGGGTGTGAGTAGATGCAAGGGTGGGGAGAGCACAGCGACCCTGCCAGGGCTCACACTCAAGCCAGCCACCGACTAACCTCACTGACACAGCCACAGGGTCATCTGTCATTAGGCACAGGCACTGCTATCTGCCCCTGAGAAAAATTATATCAGCAGTGATGTGAGATGTGAAAAATGGGCCAGATAGTGTGGGCACCATTTAAGGATTCAAAAGGAACAGGGTAAGCCCTCAAACGAGGGTAGACTGATTGTAGAAAGAAGAGGAATGGCACAACACCCCTGCCCCATTACTCCAAACACAGAGGAAAATAAAATATTAAAAGAAGGAATGAAAGGTGTGTTCTAAAGCAAGATAATTTTCTCCTTGGATCCAACCGATTGCAGCTCTTGGGGATCCATGGGGACTAGACACGCTTCACACTGGGTGGGTACCTTGAGTCAGGCTCACTGGAGATCAGGGCTGGACTGGTGCCATGAGATGAGGCTCCTGTTGCTGCTGCCTGAAGATGAGTCTTGTATGAAGCTGCAAACCTAGGGGGACAGGAGGATACCTTCACAGTCCTGAGAAGAAGGTGACCTGAGCAAGAGCCTGAGCAAGCTGCCCACAGGCTCAGGGGCTGGGCCTGAGGTCTGTTCAGTGTCACAGGGCAGGAGACCTTTCACCACCCATAGAAGACCTGGTTCTGAACTCAGGAGCCAGGGAATTTGGGGGGTAGAGACATCTACTTAAGGAGGGATGAGTGAAGAGAGAGGGAAAGAGAAAGCCAAAAGCTCTCAGTAAAGAAGACAAACAATGAAAGTCAACCAACATCGCACATGGAGTGGAGGTAATAGAATAATCTAAAAGGAGTTTATGGATGTTCGGTGTCCTCACAGAGATAAAGGAAGGAATAACATTTATTTAAAAATGGAAACAAAAACAAGCAATAATGAAAGTAGAGGAAGTGGATGAAAATATACTAAGTGGAAAAACATAGATGTGATCAACCAGTCTGTACACCACCACAAAAAGATTAAGAAATTGGGAAAATGTGCTGAGAACATACCACTGAGAAGAATTTATGATAGAGCAGTTAATAGAAAAGAAGAAGATATGGAGAGAATGGTGATGGTAGCACAACATTGAGAATGTAATTAACACCACTGAATTATATAGTTGAATGTGGCTAACAGGATAAATTTTAGGGTGTATATACATTAAAAAATAAAAATAAATTAAACAGAAACATAGGACTGTACAATATTGTGAACTTTAATGTAAACCATTGACTATAGTTAACAGTACAAGTACAGATATATTCTTTCATCAATTGTAACAAATACCCCAACTTAATGCAAGGTGTTAATAATAGTGGATGATAAACAAAGGGAGAAGAGGAGATTCTTATATTATTCCAGAGGAAAAAGATATATTGAATAAATATAGCCTTTATAAACATTTTTCCATTAAATATATATGTTAAAACTGAAAAATCAGCTACTAAAGTGAGAAATACATCATATAAATTCCAAGTCAACAAAGGGAATAAAGGGATTAGAGAAAAAATTATCAAGCCCACAAAAGTCAGAAAATAATTAAAATAGCAACAAAACATTTGGTTTCCATTCATCAAGATGGGGGAAGAAGCCACTCCAAGGCTCCCTCTTCCCACAGAAGCTTTAAGCAAAAAATAAGAGGAGGCAGAATAATCTTTATCAAAGCTCTGGGAAAAGTTAAAGGGTTGCAGTAACAGGGCAAGTGCTGAATCAAGAAAAGGACAACTTAAAACCAGTAGGATCTAATGGTTATGCTTGCTGGCCACTTACCCACTCCCTCAATGGTCCAGCATGGAACTGGCCCATGTTCCCCATGCCAGTCCCTAGTCCTGGGTCTGGAGGGAACACAATATGATAGCAGTACTGAAAACATGCATGTCTGTGAAAATCTGTGTGGTGGCAACATGAAGGACTGAACTAGGACACTTATCATAGGTCTGATGTCCCAGAACTTGCCCTGTGTGAAGAGACAACTCACAAAACTCTTCAACAATAAGCAGTAGGAGAATAGTTAAATTTCAATCACCTGGAGCAAAGGTTTGCTAGCTGTGGGACATACCATGTTGTGCCTGAGACCATGAGGAAATGGTATTTCCTGGGGAAAAGGGGACATTTGGATCCATGTAAATGGGGGAATTCCAAGAGCTATGCATGCATGAACAGGCAGTACCAGGAAGGACCTACACTTTTGCCTGGGGCTAAACTTTAAACTTATTGGAAGGACAGCTAAACTCTAAAGTAGAGTGTTCACACAAGCCAATCTACAAAGACTTAGAATTGTTTGCTTCTGGCATGCAAGGAAATCTCTTCAAAACACTAGTTGAATAGAAGTTTAAGAAATAGATGCCTCACTGCCTAAATTTCAGTTATAATACCTATATTAGTTAGCCAAAGGGGTGCTGATGCAAAGTACCAGAAATCTGTTGGCTTTTATAAAGAGTATTTATTTGGGGTAGAAGCTTACAGTTTCAAGGCCCTAAAGAGTCCAACTCAAGGTTACTTCCTCACCAAAGTCTGTTGCCATGTGTTGAAGCAAGATGGCAGGTGACTATTGTTCGGCTCTCCTTCCTTCTTCTTCTAAAGATTCCATGGTCCCAGCTTCTTCTGAGCTCAGCTGTAGGCTGGCATAAGGCTCATCTCTCTTCCAGGGGCTCTAACTGTTTAAGCCTTCTCCTTTCTGTCACATGGAAGGACCGAAAGACCAAGTTCTTTCTTCTTCCATATCTTCTTCTGTGTGTCTTCTTGAGTGAGTGTCCATTTATATAGCTCACCAAGGTGGCAGGGACATAAACTGAGTTACACCCTACTGATCTGGTTGAATCAAAGCCTTAATCTTAACATAATTTAATCAAAGACATCTCAGCTGAATCTAATACAATCAAAGGGGATCATGCCCTGGAGAACAGACCAATATACAAACATACTCTCTCTTTTTGGAATTCATAAATAATCTCAAACTGCCACAATTCCTTAAAATATCAAAATGACATTCTGCAAAATAGATTACAAACTAAACAAAGAAACAGGAAGCAATGACACATGCAAAGGAGATTAAAGCATTAGAAACCTATAATGAGGAGGACCAGACTTTAGACATACCAGGCAGACTTCTTAAAAATGGTCCTAAACAAGCTCAAGGAAATTGTGATAGAAAGGAATGTGTAGACAAAGAACTAAAGGAAAAGAACAGATGAACACAAAAAGAAGGTCAATAAAGAGATAGGAATCATGAAAAAAAAATCAAACAAAGCTGAACACCATAGTAAGAAATTCAAAAATTACATTATTTTTTAACAAATTTCTAAAAATTTCCTAGATATGGTTCAATGGCAGTTTGGAACTGACAGAAGAAAGAATCTGTGAAATTGAAGATAATTGATATTATTCACTATGAGATGTAGAAAGGCAAAAGAGTGAAGAAAAGTGAATAGAGCCTGAAGGACCTGTGAGACACCATCAAACATACCAATACACACACATTATGAGAATCCTAAAGGGAAAGGAAAGAAAGAGGTAGAAAGAATATTCAAAGAAATAATGGTTAAAAACTCCCCAGCTCATTCAAGATGCAAAACAATCTCCAAGCAAGATAAACCCAAAGAGAGCCATACTGAGACATGTCGTAATCAATCTATTCAATGCCAAAGATACAGAGAAAACTCTGAAAGCTATAAGACAGAAGCAAGGTGTGATGTATAGTGGAGCCTTAGTAAGACCAAACACTGATTACTCATCAGAAACTGTGGAGGTAAGAAGCAGGAGGAGGACTTATTTAAAGTTCTGTAAACAAAAAAATTCCAAACAAGAATTCTATATCCAGCAAAACTGTCTTTCAATCATAAGGGAGAGATTAAGAGATTCCTTAGATAAACAAAAGCTGAGGGCGTTTGTCACCACTAGCCTGTCCCTACAAGAAATGCTAGAGGAGTACTGTAGGTTGGGAGGAAAGTACACTAGATAATAGACCAAACTTGCATGAAGAGCTCAAGTAAAGGTAATAATATGGGTAAATATTAATGCCAGAACTATGATATTTTTGGTTTGTAACTCACTTTTTACTTCCTACAGGATCTAAAATGCAAATGCAAAAATAGCTATGATAAATTAGTGTTTTTGGACTTACATTATAAATATAAATAAATAATTTGTGACAAGAATAATATAAAGGAGGGGGGAAGGGGAGTATAGGAGCAAACTGTCTATGCTACTGAAGATAAGTTGGTATCAAACCAAGCAAACCATTATAGAGTTGGGATGTTAAGCCCCATGGTAACCACAAAGAAAATATAGGAAAAAATATGCACAGAAAGAAATGAGAAGGGATTTTAAAGAGCTCACTACAAAAACAGGTGAAGGATTGAATAGACATTTATCTCAAGAAAATATACAATGTCCAATGAGTACATTAAAAATTGTTCAATATCATTATCCATTAGATAAATGTAAATCAAAACCACAATGAGATACCACTTCATAACCACTAGAAGAGCTATTATTTAAAAAGGAAAAGAAAAGAAAAGAAAATAACAAAAGCTGGTAAAGATATGGAGAAATGGGAGCCTTAGTACACTGTTAGTGGGAATGTAAAAATTTTCAGCCACTATTAAAAACAGGTTGGAAGTTCATAAAAAAGTTCAACATGGAATTACCATATGATGTAACAATCCCACTTCTTGGTATATAACCAACAGAATTAAAAGCAGGGACTTGAACAGATATTTGTATAACAATGTTCATAGCAGTATTATTCACAGTAGCCCAAAGGTAGCAGCAATCCAAATGTTCATATACACACAATGGAATATTATTCAGCTGTTAAAAGGAAAGAAGTTCTTATACATGCTATAACATGGATGAGTCTGAAGGAATGTACTGCCTGGGGAGCGTTGTGTTTCAAGGAAGTGGCCAACCTCTGACACAGGAATTGACACAGTACTCACAGTACTCACAAGTTGGCATCTATAGTATCAAGTTCATTGATTATAAGCACAATAAAAGGGACAGTCTCTGGTCAGGCCAGTTAAAGTCTCACCCTGGGAGAGGGTGCTCTGCCCAGGTGTTGTTTTCAGTTATGACTCTGGTATTGGCTGCTGATTTGGGACTTCCCAGCTGAGAGGTAGATGTTGGTGAGTTTGCATGTAAGATTATGCTATTTTTCTGTCATTTTGTGACTCTGATCAATATTGATTTAATCTTTTGATTGATTGCATTATTCTGGTTTCTCACTTTAATTGTCAGTATAGACTTATTAAACTAGATATGCATATAGGTATTTATGTTGCATCCAATCGGGACTCTGGCCAGAGGTGGGCCAGGTAAGTTGGTGTGTCCCCTGGTGTGGTGAGCTTATGAATGTATGTATGCATATTGTGAGGGATTGGGATATGGCAGTTGGACCCCTGTTTATAAACAATCCTTTGTTTATTTTGTATTCTTTCAATAACTAGCAAAATTTCACTAAATAAATATACTTATATTGCATCCAATCGGGACTCTGGCCGGAGGTGGGCCAGGTAAGTTGGTGTGTCCCCCGGTTTGGTGAACCTATATCTATATGTATGTATATCGTGAAGGATTATGATGCAGCAGTTGGACCCCTGTTTGTAGACAATACTTTGCCTATTTTTTCTTCTCCCAATTATTAACAGAAGTTTAATAAAATAAATATGTGTCTGTATATTGCTTTCTTATGCTTGAGTTATATCAATCTATAAACATATATATATAGTGAAGCATTTGCAAAGCATTTCATCTAGCAGAACAGAGTGACAGAGCCACAAGGTGGAACACGCCTGGGTCCCTGAATCACTTTGTGGAGCTAGCCATCTTTTCACTCACTGGATTTTACAAAAACAAAATATGTACTTCTATTGTGCTAAGACACTGAGGTTTAAGGGTTCATCAGTAACCTCAGCTACAATTGCCCTAGGTAAAAAATAAAAAAAATAAAAACTTATATTATTTCAATCACAAAAATATAAGTCAATTAAACCAGGGCTAGGTTAACTACAGCCAGCAGGCTAAATCCAGCCTTGTCCACTTATTTCTGTATTTTCTATGATAACTGTTGTGCTATAGTGGCATCGTTGTATAGTTGGGACAGAGACTTATGACCCACACAGCAAAAAATATTTACTATCTGGATCTTTACAGAAAATAAATTTGCCAACCCTTGGATTAAACCCACTTATTAAAAGAATGACATAAGAGACTGGATCAATTTTTCAAGTTTCAAATAATACTATTTTAAAAGAAACATAATTTTTAAAAACCACACTAAATATTTGAATATAAAGAGATGGATAAAGATATGCTAAGCCAATATTAAGCAAAAGAAACCATACTTAGCATTATTAATATCAGAAAATATAAAATTTAATGGAACAGCAGTAAAGGGATAAAGAAATAACATGATATAGAGGTTTTAAAAAAACACCAACAAGATATAACAATGCAGAACTTATAAGCACCTAATCATATAAAGTAATAAAAATACAAGGAATAATTTTCAGAACCATAAATAAGAGATAAATTTTACAACACTTCTTTCAGAAACTAATAAATCAAGCAATACATTTTAGTTATATTAATGAAGGAACAATGAGGAGATTTGAAAGCTGTGATTCCCAATGGAGAATGAGGTGGGGGTATCAGAACCAACTGAGAAACTTTTTCAAATAACACATACATGTTCCCCCTTTGTCAGAGTGAGAGTAAGGGCAGGGATTCTTTGGGAACAATTCATTCAGTAGCCCTCTGTTAATCTCAGGCAGAGGGTATTCCTCAGGCAGTTACTGTGGTGAAGAAAGTTCGAGAACCATATCTTTTTCAAGGTGTGGACAGTGACCTCAGTAATAAGTGCTGGAAAAGGAACATACTTTGTTTTACCAAGTACTTAAACCAATTCCAATATGAGCCTCTTTGTAGCTATATAGGGGATATTGAAGGATGGAAATAAAAAGAGCAAAAAAAAAAAAAAAAAAAAATCTGTTTTGATAGTGACCAGCTATTTCTCCTGAATTTCTGGATATTATTTTAAAAATTTCAAAACATGTCAAAGCTTTGTCTAGGCAGATAGAGTTTAACTAAATACAAAACTGCTCAGGACAGCAAGTGTTTTAACAATCTATAATTTGATTTAAACTTGGGCTATCCAGCTTTAGAGAAATGTTTCCAAGAGAGTTTGTATTGAAATGTCGTCTCCCTTTAAAAGTTCAGGGTCCCCATTCCCATTCCTACCCCTCCAGCTGGATCGAAATTTTGTCGACTTTCGGAAGAGGGAAGGGTGACTGGGTGATGATAATAAATAAACACCTAGGGAAATAACCTAACCGGCAAAATCCCAGAGAGCTTCTAGAGGTAAAATTGGCAGTTACAGTTGTGAGGAACAGTCTTTAGAATATTTCATAAAAGTTTATTTTGTTGAGAGGGTGACTCACCAAACCCCACACTCCAACCTATACTTCTTCATTCATAAGTATAACCAGATGGCAGATCATTTTATCTTCACCTTATACCAGCCTGAGAAACCTCCTTTCTGTTCTTTAAGCACGTAAGCCCTTCACCGACTTGGGCCTCTGCTCCTCTTCCAGCACTCTGAAAAACATTTCATCTGGCTCTTCACTGACTGGTTCAATCTCATTCTTTTAGTCATCAGATCAGAGCCAATAACACTCTGCAGACATGTCCTCCTTAAGTATTCTCCCTGAAGTAGCGCCTATCTTGTTACCCTCTATTTATTTCCTTCAATGTCTATTTCTACCTGTAATTATTGTGTTTATTTATTTACCTGTAATTTTTTCCCACCTACCACCACCATTAGAATATAATCTCCATGAAAGCAGGGACCAGTACTGTATCTTCAGTGTCTAGGATGGTGCCTGGCACTTACTGTGTTCAATATATATTTATTAAATGAATGGATGGATGGATGAAAAGATAAGCAGAGGGATTGAGAAAATTCAATGACAGAAAGATCAAGATGAACAAAGAGAGCAACTGATCCTAGAAACTGAATTAATCCAGTTAGTAATTAGAAAAAAAAGTGTGAATCTTTTTTTCTCTCAAAAATACTATATATGTGTATATATGTATCCACCCAGATATACTGCATAGATAAGACACTATATATTATAATACTGTATATGTATGTATACTACTATATATGTGTGCATGAGGGCATGTTTGCATAAAAATATTGCATGCATAAAAAGTTATTTTTGAAAATAAACAATTAGAACAAATAAATCAGAATACACTTATAAAAAAATCAATGTAAATACTGAAAGGTAATGCTGAGGAAAAAGTTGCAGAGACCTAGAAAAGTAGAGTAAAGTCAACAGTCAAAACTTTTGTGCTTCAAAAGCAACCATTAAGAAAATGAAAATATTTTTGCAATCATATAAGTAACTTGTATTCAGAAATATACAAAAAACTCTTAGAACAAAATAAGATAAGCAACCCAAATTTTAAAACTGGGCAAAAGACTTGAACAGACTTTTCATCAAAGAAGATAAATAAATGATGAATTAGCACATTAAATTTGAACATCATTAGTTATTAGGGAAATGCAAATTAAAACCACAAACGAGATACCATTTTTAAAAGTTCAAGATCAAAGTTCATTGCATAAAGGAAATCCAGTTCAATCTAAGGAAACCACAGGAAGGAATTTAAGTCCTTTAAGTAAATGCAGTCTTTCTCCAGTTAGTTCATCAGTCCATTTTGTTTCTGATGGGGTGATGGAAAAGTTTCAGTGATGGATGTTGGTAAAGATAGCACAATATTGTAAATGTAATTAATATCACTATACTGTATACTTGAAAGTAGTTAAAATGGGGAATTTCATTTATACATATGTCACCACAATAAAAATTTTAAAATCAGGCCAGTGGTTGGAGACAAGGATTCTCAAGGTGTAGCCGGCACAGCGCATGCATCACAGTTTCCAGTGTTGGGCAGAAGACTCTGGATTGAATGAGCTCAGAGGCTGGTAGTGTCCACACTGGAGTGTGTCCTCCTCTGGACCGGGGGTGCAGAGGGCAAACTCTCTGTAGACTAAACCCCGAGGGGTGGAACTAGCTCCGGGCTGTGGAGAACAAAGCAGGAGACAAGAGGGCCTGGGGATCTCGACAGTTACAAGTCATGGACAAGCAGAAGCCAAGGAAGGATACGGAGAATAAATAAGGAGTGTATGGACTGAGTATGAACCAGAATTATACATTATCACAAAAAATGAGAAGGTTTCTGGCAGAAACACTGTGTGTGGTTTGGATGCTGTGTGTTCCCTCTAAAGTCCTAAATAATTACTGCTGGTCAAGAACAACAGTTCGAGACTGCTGACATCCATCCTAAACATTAGAAAAACCGACAGACTAGTGGTAGGTACAAATAGTAAGACTTTCAAGTTTTAACTTCCCCAACATGAAAATGGATGTTCTCTCTCTCATTTTCATCATGTATTTAACATGTACATCCCAAATATACATAGCTTTGGGGGAGGTAGAAAAAACGAGGAAGAAACACGTTTAAACAGGTGCCTTCCATTTTAATCTTTAGGGAAATAAAAAGACCATTGGCCCCAGTGTGCTTTTCCTTGCAGATACATTGTTTCCTTTCCAAAGGCAATAGTGGTATTTTTAAATGATCATAGTTTTCAGGGTAACAGCCAATGGATTTTGGGTTGTATTCCTGGCTTAAGAGTTGTAGACAGGTGCGATGCAAATACCCAAATGATCTTGAATTATAGAATTAAAATTCAAAAAAAGAAAAAAGAAGCCTCTCAAAGCAACAACAGCAATTTACACACCTTCTGAGGTTTACAGTGCTCAAGCCACTTTGGTGAGCATTTCTCACAGACAATCCCTTCAACAGTTGAGGCAGGCAGGGCAGATATTATTATTATCCCTCTTTTACAAGATCGTGTAAGTTGTCCAAGGGGTGGAGCTGGGGTTTTAACTCTGACCGTCAGACCCAGGAATCTTTCCATGATACCCAAATCACACATTAGTTAAAAAGAAAATTTACCCTCTCTAGAAATAAATCTTAGAGGCAGAATCCATTGATACATATTTTATTTGCAGTTTATATTATCAAATACAACAATTGGTATAGTCTCAGCTTTTCTGGTGGAATGAAAATGAAAACCTCTAGCTGGGTGAATGAACAAACGGGGTGGGGGAAGTAAAACCAGTGTGGATAAGGTGATGTGAAATGTAAATGTTTTATGCATCTGGGGTCTTAACATAAAACCTAACTCCTACTCAGCTTATATTCTCCAGGGATACAGAATCACAGCAAGAAGCAAGTTAGACTGGTCCACAGGGCTCCTCTTACATAAAGACCTGAAGAGCCTCCTGCAGAGGAAGTGAGTGGAGGCTCATAATTGGGTCCAGGGTGAGGGGCAATCTGGATGTTTGTCCTCAGACCCATCTTTCTGGAATGATTCAGGGCCAAATCTTAGTCATATATCACTGAGCAAGTTAAAACAAAGAATTGTCTCACTAACATCTTTCTGGGACCTTGAAAACCTAAGAACAATGTTCTGTGGTACAAGCTGAGCTGAAGGGCAGTGTGAAAGCACACTGTGTACAGACATTATTTCTGAATGGCCCACTTGTGAGCAGAGGCCTTTGTAACATGGAGTTCATAATGGAAATATTATGTTGTTACAATTATTGTGGCTTTATTAAGCTTTAATTCATCCAGAAAGTATTTACTGAGGTCAGATGTTGTGATAGGCATGGCTGTAGGTAGTCAATATACCACAGTGAACACAACAGATGAAGTCTTGCTCTTTGGAAGTTTTTTCTAGTAGAAGTTAGAAAACAAATGTGTGTGTGGTAGACACAGTTGTCATGGAAAAAAATTGAAGTGGGATAAAGGGATGGGGCTTGGCAAAACACAATTTGTGTTTCTATTTTAAATCTGTTCTTGTAAATTACCAAAAATTCATTTGACTAATCTTTGTGTTGTGATAGTTGAGTAACATTTCATAATGGTAAATGGATCAGTTCATCAAGTAGACATAGCAATCTTAAATATATATGCATCTAACAACAGAGCTTCAAATTACATGAAGCAAAAAATATCAGATATCGGGGAGGAGGGGCAAGATGGTAGCAAAGTAAGGAGCTCCAAGAGTCAGGAGCTCCAAGAGTCAGCTAGTCCTACAGGGCAGTTACTAATCACCCAGAGCTAATAAAGCACCTGTTTGGGGGCCCCAGGAGACCAGAAGTGCATCTTGCAACTTCTTTGAAAGAATGGAAGGATACTGTGCATCTGCAGAGAAGATTCGTGAGTAGAGCACTCCACACCATGGAGGTCAGTGCCCATACTTCACTGGCAGTGCAAGCTACCTCCGGAGATATTCCATGGCTGAAGTCGGAAACTACATTTCCCAAAAGCAGGGGAGGAAGAGACAGTTGGGCAACAACTTCAACTACTGATAAGTAAATTCAGCTGACTAAAGTATAATCCTAAGAATAGCTTAAGTTTGAACACGTCCAAGTCAGAAAGAGGCTGGAATCCACCATTTTAACTCTGTCCCTGGCATAAGGGGAAGCAGGGTTCACTGAAAATAACAGTGAAGGTAGGGACCTACTTTTTTCCATCCAGATTGGACTACAGCTGTAGCCTAAACTTCAGCCTCACCCCTGGTAGGGAGGAAGTTGGGGGAACCCGTACCAGCCTCTCTTGGAAATTACAGGCCACCCGATGGAGGCTGGTATTCATCCTACTCTGGCGGTGCAAGCCACCTCAGGAGCTATTCTGTGGCTAGAGCTGGAAGCTCCATTTCCCAAAGAGAGGGGAAGAAGAGATGGATGACCACTGACTTCAGTTACTGTTTAGTAAACTTGGCTGGCTAAAGAATAACCCTAAGAACATCTAAAGTTTGAACCTGTCCAAGTTGGAAAGAAGGCAGTGGCTGCCATTTTGACTCTGCCCCCAGCATGAGAAGAAGCAGGGCTGATTGAAAATCACAGTGATGGTGAAAATGGTTTCTTTCCACCCAGATCAGACTACAGCCCCACCCTAAGCTTCAGTCTCATCTTCAGGAGGGAGGAAGCTGGTGGGACCTGCACCAGGCTCTCCAGGTAACTGAAGGCACTTTCAGCCAGCACAGACTGAATAATTGGACACATGGAACCCCATCTCCCCACCACAACAGGATGAGAGAAAACTGTGATACCTCAGCCTCTCTGGGCAACTTCAGGTGCTTTCAGCCCACATGAATTGGTTTGTTGAGCACCTCCAATTCCATCTCCACCCCTCTAGCCCCATAAGATAGGAGGGTGCTGGTGTTTCTTCAGCTTCTCTGGGAAATTGCAGGTGATTTCACCCCACACAGACCATATACTTGAGCACATATAGCTTCATCCCAGCACCTCAATAGCATAAGAGGGGAGCTGTATTTCCCCAGCAGCTCTGGATAACTGCAGGGGCTTTTGGCCCACACAAATTAAATAGTCAGACACCTATATCTCTATTCCTGTCCTCTGGTAAGATAGGAAGGAAGCTCTGTTTCCTCAGCCTTTCTGGGCAATGGCAGGTACTTTTGCCCTGCACAGCCTGGGCTATTGAGTGCCTGTGGAACCATCCCCATCCCCCAATAGAATAAGAGGGGGCCAATGTTTCCTCAGCCTTTCAGGGCAATGGCAGGCACTTAAAGCCTGCACAGACTGAACTGTTAGACATCAGTAGTTCCATTCCCACCCCCTAAAGGGCAGAAGGGATGGTAGTCCCTCAGCCTCTCAGGGCAACTTGAAGGCACATTTGGCCTACAAGAATAAGATTGTTGAGCACTCCAGAGGGTCCATCCCTACCCCTGGCAGGTGCTACATCAGTCTACCTGGGCAACTGTGGTCATTTTGGACCTGCACAGCGTAGATTGCTGCCCACATCTGCAGCTCTATCCCTGCCTCAGGCAGGGGAAGAAGGGGAGTGAGGAGTTATCAGTTTCTCCAGGCAACTACAGATAGTTTTGGCCTGCATGTCTTGCATTGTTACACACATCTGTGGCTCTGCCCCACCCATGACAAAGGAGAAAGGTGGGAGAAGGTTCAAAGGAGAAAATGAGGGCAGCTTCAGTCTCCACAGCTTACAGCACCAACTACATCCCTGGCTCCTACTACACAACCAACAAGGGAGAAAGGGCAAGATATTAATACATTTAAGATACTGCAAGAGAAAAACTGCCAGCCAAGAACCTTATATCCAGCATGATTGTTTTTAAAAAATGAGGGTGACTTTAGAATATTCACAGATAAACAGAAACAGAAAGTTTATAACAAAGAGACTGGCTTTGCAGGAAATACTAATGGAGTGCTACAGCCTGAAAAGAAAAGACAGGAGAGAGAGGCTTGGAAGAGAGTCTAGAAATGAAGATTACATCAGTAAAAGTAACTAAAAAGTACCAAAGGGGGATGAAAATAAAAAATTACAGATAAAATTCAAAGGTCAAAATGAGTGAAATAAGAACTGCCTTTATAGTAATAACATTGAATGCTAATGGATTAAACACCCCACTCAAAAGACACAGACTGGCAAAATGGAGACAAAAATAAAGGAAAACATCTTCAAGACCTGGTGGTAGGTGGTGGATTCTTAAACCTTACACCAAAAGCACAAACCCAGAAAGAAAATATGGATAAATATGACCTCCTCAACCTTAATTACTTTTGTGATTCAAAGGACTTCATCAAAAAGGTGAAAAGGCTGCCTACTCAATGGGAGAAAATATTTGGAAACCACATATTCTAAAAGGGTTTCTATATAAAGAGACCAGACAACTCAACAATCAAAGAGCAAGCAATGTAATTAAAAAATGGGCAAAAGATTTAAATAGATATTTCTCCAAAGAGGAAATATAAATGGCAAAAAAGCACATGAAAAAATGTTCCATATTACTAGCTATTAAAGAAATGTAAATCAAAACGACAACGAGATATTATTTCATACCACATAGAATGGCCATTAATACAAAAATAGAAAGCAATAGGGCTGGAGAGGATGTGGGGAAATAAGAGCACTCCTTCACTGTTGGTGGGATTGTACAATGGTGCAGCCTCTGTGGAAGACAGTTTGGCAGTTCCTCAGGAAGTTAAATAAGGAACTGTCATATGATCTAACAATTCTTCTAGTAGGAATATATCCAGAAGAACTGAAAACTGTGACATGAACAGACATCTGCACACCGATGTTCATAGCAGTGTTATTCACAATTGCCAAAAGATGGAAACAACACAAGTGTCCTCAAGCAATGAATGGACAGACAGAATGTGATATATACATACAACGGAATACTATGCTACAGTAAGAAGAAATGAAATTGGAATACATATGATAACATGGATGAATCCTGAAGACATTATGCTAAGTGAAGTAAGCCAGACACAAAAGGACAAATATTGCATGGTCTCATTAATATGAACTAAATATGAAGAATAGACACATGGAGTTAAAACCTAGAGTATAGGTTATTAGGTGATAAGAAGAGGGCTGAAAAGGACTACTGATACTTAATGTAAGTACAAGTTTTAATTAACTTGACTGTAAAGTGTGGAAATGGATAGCATTGATGGTAACACATTAGAGTGAGTAGCAGCTGGTTTATAAATGGGATTGTGGCTGAGAAAGGTAGTCTAGGGATGTAAAAGTCAATTGAAATAAAGGTAGAGAATAATCTAGCAACTGAATAATACAGTGAACCCAGAGGTGGATGAGAATTATGATTGATGGTATGGATGCAAGAGTGTCCTTCTGTGAGCTAGAGCAGATGTACATCACTATTGCAGGGCAGTGGGAATATGGAGAAATATGGGAAAACTACAATTGGCATGACCTATGGACTGTGATTAACAGCAATATGTAATATTTATGCATCTTTGCCAAAGAAGTGTTGTGTTGATAACGAGGGAGTATGGAAAAAAGTGTGCCAGATAAATGCTATGGACCACGGTTGGTGGTAACAGGCTGGTGGTATTATCTCATAAGCTGTAACAAATGTTCCACCATGATGTGGTGTGTTGGCGAAAGGGTATTGTATGGGAGTTCTGCACATGTGCATGATTGTGTTGTAAGTTCACAACCTCTGTAATAAAAATATATCAAAAAATAATAATGAGCAGGGGGGTTGGGGGAAAATACACCAAATGTAAGATATGGACTATAGTTAGCAGTAAAATTTCACAATATTCTTTTATAATTTGTAAGAAATATTTCAGAACAATTTAAGGTGTTGGTGGTGGGGTGAGGTATAAGATACCTGTATGATGTTATGCATATTTGTTTTGTAAGTTAACAACTTTTACTCTACACTGGTTTATGTACATTCATGTATTAATGACATATTTCAATAAAATTCTTTAAAAAATTAAAAAATACTATCAGATCTCAAAGATCAAATAGACGTTTCCACAATTATAGCTGGAGATTTTAACAGTGTTATTTCAGTAATTAGCAGAAGAAGTACAGAAAATCAGTAAAGTACTAACATGATGTGAACAATCTTATCAACCAACCTGACCTATTAATCTTCATAGAACAGACCAGGAAACAAATGCAGGTTAAACATCTTTTCCTGGGCACATGGAATATGCACTAAAACATATACTCTCCCTGCAAAGAAATTAAATTAGGAAAAAGATTACAAGGTATCTGGAAAATTCTCAAATATTTGAAAATTAAAGCACACACTTAAATAACCCATGGGACAAAGAAATAAAAGGGACCATAAATATTTTAAACTGAATAAAATCTGTGGGATACTGCTAAAGCAGTACTTACAAGCAAATGTATGACTATAAATGCTTATATTAGAAAAGAAGAGAGTTCAAAAATCAACAATATAAGCTTCTACTTTAAGAAACTAGAGAAAGAAGAGCAACTTAAGCCTAAAGAAAGCAGAAATAAGAAAAAAATAGGTAAGAGTAGAACACAATGACAGAGAAAATGAACAAGCATAGATAAAATAAAAAATGAAGAAGTAATATAAAAAAAATAATGAAACCAAAAACTATTTTTTGGGTGGAAAAGACAACAAAATTGATAAAATTCTAGATAGAATGATAAAAAAATAACAGAGAAAACACAAATTACTAACATCGGTAATGAAAGAGGAGATATTACTACAGATATGAGAGAGAGATTAATAGAAAAATAAGAGTATAATATGAAGCATTTTATGCTACTGCTTTAGGCCAATTCTCTTTTCCTTGAAAACTAGAAGCACAAAAACAGTTATATTTCTCTGAAACTATTGCTACTGAGTGTAGTGTCAACCACTTATAAAAATTATAGCTTTTAACTAAAGTAACTTCCACAAAGTTAACTGTGGGAATAGTTATCAACTGTCACACTCCAGCTTTTTTTCAGGCTAGCAGACTTTATGAACACACATAATACAACTTCTCAAACTACAAAAATGACAGTATTCATTAAATGATCCAAACATATAATATCAAAATTAGAAGCAAAGGCATAAAAGTTATGCTTAGTAATTAATATTTTAGGGTTCTATCTTACTTGGATACTAGCTAGGTATCTGGTGATTTTCCCTTAGTTAACCCTATTTAATCCAATCCAAGGTTTTAACTTATCTTCAAGCCGACACATTGCATAAAATTATTACTATTGAAATAAAGTTTGTCAGAATAAGGATTCAACAATTTGGTCAAATTTACAGTTTTCATAAGCAAGAACTAAGTAAAAGTAATGTTAGCTTATTTGATCTGTAAAACTATATAAATTTAACAGACACATACACAAGTAAAATAAATACATATACTGGTATTAATTTAACCCTGATAAATCAGAGAAACATTACTGTCTTTATTAAACTAAAATTATTAAAATAATCTAGTTTGCCCAAGATTTACCTAAATCAGGTGAATTTGAATTCCTAAAATGTTTCTGAGAATAGTTTTTGAATCTAGCACACAGAGTTTTAAGAAGTTCCATTTCCTTATTTTCTGGGAATTATAGGAATATTATTTAAACACTTATTATCTCATAAGCCAATCAGAATAGGGGTCATTTAATTTAGGAGATTTTCTATGAGTATAAAAGGTGTGCCTGGGCGTTAGGCAGTCCATGAGGTGCACATCTCTGGTAATAAGTACACCTGGTTCTGTCGGATGAATCCATCTGGCATTTCAGTAGAAGACCTTCAGACCATAAAAAGAAAAATTTTTAAAGGAGGAGGGGGTTTAGTAACAGCATGCCTCTCATACAGATATAAAATGAACACATGTGAAAGACTTTACTTAATGTATAAATGAAGAAAGAGAAGTTATAACTGGTTCAAAGATGAAAGTAGCATAGTACAAATTGATATGAAATAAAGGAATGTTAAAATAAATGTGCAAGTGGAGGCAAAACTAGGTCTGTCCTCAGTGCTAAAGAGAAGTCAAACCTCAACTGGTCAGGACAAAACTTGCATGCCTATAGACTTGCATTGCTACCAATAATCTATAGTTTACAGAGTTGTAAAATAGCTCCCAGAGACTCAGAAAGTCCAGACGGTACAGTTTTCCACTGAAGCACAATTATTTTTCACACAAGGGATATTGCTGCTCTGAGACTAGAAGGGAGAAACTAAGGATGAGCATGAATATAAATAAGTTTGTTGTATGTGTGTATGGGCAAGAAATTTAGGGAGTTCATCTCTAATGGTCTCCTTTTTTCTCTTTCAGTGAAATAGAACATGAGGTCATTTGCTACAAGTTAACGGAACTGGGTGCTATGAAAGGACTCCACACACAAAAATATCTCACACCAGCCTTACCACAGTGACATTCATGTTTCATCAAAAGAAGCTGTTAAAACACAAATAGGTCATCTGGACAATATGCCATGTCAGCCTTTGAATGCCTTGGCATAGGACAGTCCTCTGGAGATTGTGAGAGGGTGAGGCCGGGAAGCTATTACCAGGCAATTTAGGAAACACTACTCTAGCATATTTCTGTTTATGGGGTTAGCTAGCAGAACCTTGAAAGAATAAAACCCAAGACTGGTGAGTTTTGATAGGTCCTTGGAACTCTTTCAGGTGAGACATTTAGGAGGGGGTCATACTACTGAGCCATTGGGTGCACCAGGAGGGAAACAGGTGTGGTCATAAAAGGGAAGGAGTAGGAGAGAAGGGCCTTGGTGAGACCTTGAGATACTTCACCTGGTGCACAATGTGTTTGGTGGAAAAGGAAGGAGAGGGAAGAAGGAAGGGTGCTGACAAGACTGAAGGCAGATCTGCTCAGGCAGGGAGCTGAGGTGGTGGGCAGACGGAGAGTGAGATGGAGGGAGAGGGGGAGGGAGAGAGAGAGGGGAAGAGGAAGGGGGGTTGGTAGAGGGAGGGGGAGGGGATGGGGAAGGGAGTGCAGTGGAAACAGCAGAAGATGGTGGAACAAATGACAGTATCACCTGGGAAGTCACTACACAGCCTTAGTTTCTGTTGCTGAAAAATGAGATACCACATATCCTTGAATCTAAGATGTCTTTGCATGTAAAAGGCACCACAGGTGAGTATACCACTAAGAAAGAAAAGGTTTTTATCCTACTGCAAATGTAAATGTTTGGGATTTACATTCCAAAATAAATTTAAATTTAAATCTTTAAATTTAAAAATAAAACTTCTTGTTAAAAAGTCTGATAACCTGAGAAAAAATCCTTTAACTCACTCTGTCCTAAAGTCAATTTGTTAATAATGCCTATTGAGACTCATTCTTGATATGGCAAATCTTAACTTATGACATGAAAGGTTAACTAAAACTCTACCTACCCCATAAATTTCCTATCTGATTTCCAAAAGATGTGATAAAGAATACTTTCTCTTCTTAGAAAAGTGATTGGAAGTTTAGAGGAAATATCTTAAATAAGGGTGTTACCTAAATAAGGGTCAAACACTTTAAGGCTAAAAGTGTTTTTGTCAAAATGCAAATGTGGGATCTTAAATATTCTTGAGCTTAGCAAAGGCTTAATGTTGAAAATTTGTGTGTGTGAAGACATGAATCTGATTATAAAGGCATAAGATGAACTGGGTAAATGTTAAGTTAGTGATGCACACACAACGCCGATGGGGTGGGGAGAGTAAGATGGGGGAAGAACAAACAGGAGGAAAGGATTGTAGGAAGTCAAAGATTTGGAAAAAATGACAATTTGCAGTACAAATGGAAGAAAAAACTAAGAACATCCAATGGACAGAACTTGGCCACTGGCAAACTGTCCTTCATAAATGAACACCTCAATAACTGCAGAGCAGTAGACTTCCAGGAAGATGGCATCGAAGTAGTTAAGCAGAGCTCATCTATCTCACAAAAACAACAGAGGAAGGGCAAAAAGCTGTCCGAGACAGCAGTGAAGTGGCCCCAGGGAGAGGGGAGAGGGACTGATCAGGCAGGCTGTCACACCAGCTGCCCTGGGAGAGAGAGGAACTAGGTCAGTGAGGTAATAGGTGGAGACAGAGCCTAACCAGCCTGGAGAGAAGGAAGCCAGGGAAGGGAGCAGGGAGAGTCAGATACGCTTTCAGAAGCTTAATTAAACTCAGGAGTGGGTGTAGCTCAGTGTAGGATCTCCTACCTTGCACATTGCACATATGAGGTCCCTGGTTTGATTCCCAGTACCTCCAAAGAGAGGGGATCGAGACAGTGATCCATCAGGTTGTCAGGAAATCAGCTGGCAACTTATGATTGGGAACTTAGAGACTGAGGTGTTTTTGTTTTGCTTTGTTTTAAGTTTTTTGATATGTTATTTTTTAAATTTTTATAATTTTTCATTCTTTATTTTATTTGTTAAAACTGGGTACCTCTAGCAATGCACCTGGAAAAAGACCTTGATCAAAAGTGGGAAAGGGTAAAGACAAATGAGTTTATATGGTTAAGAGATTTCAAAGTGAGTCAGAATGTCACTCCACAGCTTATGCTTATGCACATCTCAGCAGGACCTCATTAACTGCCAAAATAAATATTACTTCAAATAGCTGTAGTGAGACTCCTGAGGGCTCTGAGACATCCAGACACTACAGTAAAGGTGGACAGCTCAGGAGTTTGGTACCCTGACAGTCGGCCTTACTTGGGAATTTATGCTCCCAGTATGATGGAGTTGGACTCAGGTGTGTTTTCCTTACACATGTCTCCTCTGACCCTTCTATTTGAACCTATATTGAGTAGTAGAGTTGATAGGTGTATGTACAAGAATCTTAAATCTATGGGCTGTTCATGTGCCAGTTGGGCCCTGAATCTCAAAAGAGTTGCAATACCTACCCTAGAGTTCACTGGACTCACCCAGGACAACTAACAAGGAGGTGAGGATGGACAACGACCAACCCAAGGAACAAAGAGAGTCTGCAACTGCAAGCAAGATAGTCCCATCTATCTGCCCAATGAGATCTAAGTTACCTCTAACTTAGAGGTGGAGTGGGCATCACAATCCCAGAATCCTTCAGGATTGAGGAATGAATGATGGACTAGAATAGACTTACTGGTATTCTACTATAGACTTATTGTGATTCTAGCAATGGAAGAACTTAAATCATTGATATGGAGGCAGTGGCCACTGGAGGTTCTGAGGTGATGGAGAGGGAAAAACAGGTGTAATATAGGGGCATTTTCCAGACTTGGGAAATGTCCTGAATGACACTGCAATGACAGATACAGGCCATTATATATCTTGTCATAACTCACAAAATTGTGCAGGAAAGAGTATAATCTACAATGTAAACTATAATTCTCGCTTAGTGGCAATGCTCAAAAACATGTCCATCAATTGTAACAAATGTACCATACTAATGAAGGATATTGAATGTTAATGGATTAAAATCTCTAGTCAGAAGATACAGATTGGCAGAATGGAAAAGGAAATATGACCCATCTATATGCTGTTTACAAGAAACTTACCTTTGACTCAGGGATGCAAGGAAGTTGTAAGTGAATCATTGAAAAATGATTTTACATGCAAAAATAACCAAAAATGGTGGGGATAGCTATACTAATATGAGAAAAAAACAGACTTTAAATGCAAAACCATTGTAAGAGACAAAGAAAGACACTATATAGTAATAAAAGAGGTAATCTATCAAGAAGAAAGAACAATCATAAACATTTATGTACCTAATCAGGGTGCCTGAAAATATATGAGACAAACATTGGAAAAACTAAGTATAGAAACAGATGCCTCTACAATTATAGTGCAGGGCTTTAATACACCATTATCACCATTGGGCAGAACACGTCAAAAGAAGGTGAAATAAAGAAGCAGAGACCTTGAATAATATGTTAGAGGATCTGGACCTAATAGACATATATAGAACATTACACCAAAATACAGTGGGGTATACATTCTCTGGAACACACATGGGTCATTCTCCAAGATAGACCACATCTAGGTCACAGAACAACTCTCAATGAATACAGAAAAATTGAAATAACACAAAGTAATTTCTCTGACCACAATGAAATGAAGCTGGAAATTAGTAAAAGACAAAGAATCAGAATAGGCACAAAGATATGGAAGTTAAACAAAACATTCAGACAATCAGAAGAAATTGCAAAAGAAATCAGTAACTATCTTAAAATGAATGAAAATAAGAACACAACGTATGAAAACTTATGGGATGCAACAAAAGCAGTGCTGAGTGAGAAATTTATAGAAATAAAAGCCTGTATTAAAAAAGAAGAAAAAGCTAAAATCAAAGGCCTAACTGCACATCTTTAGGACTTAGAAAAAGAGCAGCAAACTATTCTCAAAGGAAGCAGAAAGAAGGAAAGATGAAGATGCAGAGCTAAACGAAATTGAGAATTAGAAAAAATTAACAAAACAAAAAGCTGGTTCTTTGAGAAAATTAACAAACCTTTAGCTAGACTAACAAAGAAGAAAAAGAGAAGATGCAAAATACATAAAATAAAGAGTGAGGAAGAGGATATCACCACTGATCCCAAAGGAATATAGAGAATCATAAAAGGGGGTTGTGGGAATATGGGGTTGGATTAAGCGGGCAAGGCTCAGCTCTCTCACAAAAACAATGGAGAAAGAGTCAAAAGCTGCCTGAGAGACCTGCTTTGGGGGTCAGTAGATCAGGACAGTGCTACACAACTCCCACAGGGTGAGGGACAGAGAGACAAAGAACTCGAAATAACAAACTATGAGTTGCTAAACCTCCCAGCAGCCAAAAAGGCCCCCCCCATCTGCAAGATATTAACCTGAGATAATACCCCTGGCTCATTGCAGCTGACTGAGAGGGAAGCAGAGGTCTTCCTCCCTATCAGCTGCTACAAAGGAAAAGAGAGGAGAAGTTGGGGGGCTTTTCTTTAGGAAATTCGACCAGTGGACCCTGCTTTGAATCTTGGCTCTAGCCAGATCAAAAGAAAGGAAAACAGAGAGAGATACACCTCTGTGGAAAGGTGTGTCAATGAGCACCATCTCCTGGCTAGTCTGAAAATTGCATGGAAAAAACTTCACTTGCGTCTCTCTCTGTTCTCTAATTTCTGGAAGAAAATCTGTGCCCCATTAGTGGGTCCCTGGCATGATTTTGATAAGCTGGGAAATTTTAAAGACAGGATAAGTTGAATCAAATATCAAAAAAAAGCTGTGAAAAAATAATAACAATATGCAAGAGAGAGAAATTGGGCATCAGAGTAAATTCACCAACATATTCAGAAGCCTAGACATCAGCAAAAAATTACAAGCCATACTAGGAATCAAGAAGAGATGGCCCAGCTAAATATACTGAAGAGATACATGATTTAAGACAATTGGTCACTGATAATCATACAAATCTCCTACATCAATTAAAAAAGTTGAAAGAAAACATGACTAAAAACATAAAAGTTATAAATAAGATATTGAGTGTGCATAAGGAACAATTTGAAAGTCTGCAAAGAAAAGGAAAAGAACTTTTGGGAATGAAAGAAAAGATGGATGAGATTAAAAATACATTAGAGGAATATAAAACCAGATATGAATTGCTCAGAGACAGAATTAGTGATTTTGAAAGCAGACATATGAAGTGGAAAGGACAGGAGAACAGGAAGAGAAGAGAATGGAACAGGGTCTCAGGGAATTGAATGACAACAAGAAACACAAAAACATATTCATTATTGGTGTCCCAGAAAGAGAAGCAAATAGAAAAAGGACAAAAAGAATATTTGAGGAAACAATGACTGAAAATGTCCTACCCTTTATGAAAGACATAAATATCAATATCCAAGAACAACATACCCCAAACAGAATAAATCCAAATAGGCCTACCCTGAGACACCTACTATTCAGAATAACAAATATGAGAGATAAAGAGAAGATTCTGAAAGCAGCAAGAGAAAAGCAAAGCATCACATACAAGGGAACGTCAATAAGATAAAGTACTGACCTCCAATTTAAAAACCACGGAGGAGAGAAGAAAGTGATATGATGTATTTAAGGAATTGAAAGAGAAAAACTGCCAGCAAAGAATTCTGTATCCAGCAAAGCTGTCCTTTGATATTGAAGCAGAGTTCAAAGTCTTCACAAACAAAGCCTGATAGAATATGTTACCAAAAGACCAGAATTACAAGAGACACTGAAGGGAGTGCTGGAGTCTGAAAGGAAAAAACAAGGATGAGAGATTTGGAGAAGGGTGTAGAAAGGGTAGGTTAAAGGGTAAAAAATAGACAATAGTATGATATGACAACAGAAAGCCAAAGGTCAAAATGGATGAAGTAAATAATGCCTTTACAGTAATAACATTGAATATTAGTGGCTTGAACTCCCCAATCAAAAGACATAGACTGATAGAATGGATAAAAAATATGAGTCATCTATATGTTGTCTACAAGAGACTCACCTCAGACATAAGGAAACAACCAGGTTAAAAGTGAAATGTTGGAAAAAGGTATTCCAATTAAATAGTAACTATAAAAGCTGCGATAGTGATACTAATATTGGACAAAATAGATTTTAAATGCAAAACTGTTATAAGGGATGAAGGAGATCATTATATATTAGTGAAAGGGGCAATTAACCAAGAAAAAATAGCTATAATAAATATTTATGCACCTAACCTGTGTGCCCCAAGTTAAATGAGGTAAACACTGGCAAAACTGAAGGGAAATATAGATATCTTTAAAATAATAGTTGGAGACTTCAATACACCGCTTTCAGTATTGGACTGAGCATCAGGATAGAGGATAAATAAACAGAGAGTTTGAATAATATTATACATGAACTAGACCTAACAGACATTTATAGAGCATTACACACCAAAACAGTGGAGTATACATTCTTTTCAAGTGCTCACGGATCCTTCTCCAGGATAGACCATACGTTGGGGCACAAGACAAGTCTCAAAAGATTGAAATTATACAAAACACTCTCTCTTATCTTAACGGAATGAAGCTGGAAATCAGTAATGCACACAGAAAGGGAAAATTCATAAAAATATGGAGGTTAAACAACACACAATTAAATAATCAGTGGGTCAAAGAAGAAATAGCAAGAGAATTAAATTAATATCTTGAGATGATTGAAAATGAGAACATAGCATATCAAAACCTATGGGAGAGAGTGTGGTCTACAGTGTGAACTGTGGTCTATGGTTGGTGGCAAGGCTCCAGGATGTGTAAGTTCATTGAGGGTGGTGGGCCACACTGTGGGAGATGTTTGTGTGGGATGTGATGGGAGGTGTGGGAGGTGGGCAACATGGGAATCCCAGTGGGTTCTGTGTAATATTTTGGGTAATCTAAGCACCTCTTAAAATATATGTATATATATATATATAACATTTTTGTAAGCAAATACACATATATGCATATATATTTATATATCATTTTGCAAATGTTTGTATGTATTGTGAGAATTTTGATTTTTACCCATTAAAAAAAAAAAAAAAAAAAAAAAAAATATGGGGCACCGCAAAGGCAGTTCTGAGAGGGAAATTTATAGCCTTCAATGCCAACATTTAAAAAGAAAAAAAGAGCTAAAATTAAAGATCTAACTGCACATCTGAAGGAATTAGTAAAAGAACAGCAAACTAATCCCAAATCAAGCTGAAGGAAAGAAATAGCAAAGATCAGAGCAGAAATACATGAAATCAAGAACAACAAAAACAACAAAAAAACAATAGAGAGAATCAACAAAACAAAAAGTTCATTCTTTGAGAAGATCAACAAAATCGACAAACCCTTAGCTAGACTGACAAAGAAAAAAAAGAGAGAAAATGCAAATAAATAAAATAAAAAATGAGAGGGTAGACATTACAATTGATTTCACAGAAATAAGATAAATCATAAGAGGATACTACGAATAACTGTATGCCAAAAATTAGAAAATGTATATGAGATGGCCAAATTACTAGAAACACACAAGCCACCTACACTGACTACAGAAGAAATAGAAGACTTCAGCAAACCAATCACAAGTGAAGATATTGAAATAGTCATCAATTCCTCCCCAAAATGAAAAGCCTGGGACCAGATGGCTTCACAGGTGAATTCTACCAGTCATTCAAAGATGACCTAATACCGATCTTGCTCAACCTGTTTCAAAACATTGAACAGGAAAGAAGGATACCAAACTCATTCGATGAAGCTAACATCACTCTAATACCAAAACCAGATAAAGATACTATGAAAAAAGAAAATTACAAACCAATATCTCTAATGAATATAGATGCAAAAGTCCTTAAAAAAATACTTGCAAACCGAATCCAAAAGCACATTAAAAAGAATTACACACCATCATCAAGTGGATTTTGTCCCAGCTATGCAAGGTTGTTCAACATAAGAAAATCAATTAGTTTAATAATCCACATTGATAAATTGAAGATGAAAAATCACATGATCCTCTTGATTGATGCAGAAAAGGCCTCTGGCAAAATACAGCACAATATATTGATAAAAATAATCCAAAAGATAAGAAAAGAAAGAAGCTTTCTCAACATGCTAAAGTGCGCATATGAAAAACCTACAGTTAACATTGTACTCAATGGTGAAAGACTGAAAGCTTTCCCGATGAGCTCACGAATGAGACAAGGATGCCCACTGTTACCATTATTATTCAATACTGTGTTAGAAGTTCTAGCTAAAGCAACAAGGCTAGACAAAGAAATAAAATCCACCCAAACAGGAAAGGAAGAAGTGAAACTCAATATTCGCTGATTACATGATCATATATTTAGAAAATCCTGAAAAATCTACAACAAAGCTACTAGAATTAATAAATGAGTTCAGCAAAGGGGCAGGATACAAGATTAATAGGCAAAAATCAATAGCTTTTCTATACACTACTGATTTGCATTCTAAGGAGGAAATCAGAAAAAAATTCCATTTATGATAAACTAAAACAATCAAATATTTAGGAATAAACTTAACCAAAGACATAAAGGACCTGTATTCAGAAAAATACAAAACATTGCTAAAAGAAACCAAAGAAGAATTAAATAAATGGAAAGAAATTTTGTGTTCATGGATTGGAAAACTAAATATCATTAAGATATCAATTCTACCCAAACTGATTTACAGATTCAATGCAATCCCAATAAAAATCCCAGCAGTCTTTTCTGCAGAAATTAAAAAGCCAATAATCAAATTTATTTGGAAGGGTAAGGGGCCACAAAGAGCCAAAAAATGTCTTTAAAAAGAACAATGAAGTTGGAGGACTCCGATTTCCTGACTTTAAAGCATTTTACTTGACTACAGTGGCAAAAACACCATGGTACTGGCATAAGGACAGACAGATTGACCAATGGAACTAAATTGAGAAATCAGAAATAGACCCTCACATCTACAGTCAAGTGATTTTTGACAAGGCTGTTAAGCCCACCCAGCAGGGCCAGAGCAGTCTGTTCAACAAATGGTGCTGGGAGAACTAGATATCCACACCCAAAAGAAAGAAAGAGGACCCCTATCTCACACCTTCTTCAAAAATTAACTCAAAATGGATCAAAGACCTAAATATTAAAACAACAACCATAAAACTCCTAGAAGAAAATGTAAGAAAACATCGTCAGGATCTTGTTTTAGGCGATAAATTCCTTAAACTTTGTACCTACAGCATGAGCAACAAAAGAAAAAAAATAGATAAGTGGCACCTCTTCAAAAGTCAATACTTTTGCACCTCATAGGACTTTGTCAGAGGGTGAAAAGGCAGCCGACTCAACTGGAGAAAATATCTGGCAATCACATATCTGAAAAGGGTTTAATACCCATAATATATAAGGTGATCATACAACTCAACAATAAAAAGACAAACTATCTTAATAAAAAAATGGCAAGACTTGAAAAGACAACTGTCCAAAGAAAAAATACAAATGACAAAGAAACACATGAAAAAATGATCAACATCACTAGCAATTAGGGAAATGCAAATCAAAACTACAATGAGATATCATTTCACACCTACTAGACTGGCCACTATTAAAGTCAGAAAACTGTAAATGTTGGAGAGGATGTGGAGAGATAGGAACGTTTATTCACTATTGGTGGGAATGTAGAATGGTACAGCCTCTGTGGAGGGATGATTGGCAATTCCTAAATTCATGTGGTTATATACCTGTGTGCAGTAATATCTCTGTTTTGGCTATGATTTTAAAACCCTACTATTCTGTGATGTGTCAACAAGCATCAGTAATTAGTGTTTATTTTTGTAATTTCTGTATGAATAAAAGAATCATTAACTTCTTCCTGAAAAAAAGAATAAAAGAGTATCAAAAGAGGATACTTGGAAAAATTGACAACAAGATGGATAATTTAGATGAAATGGAAAAATTTCTAGAAACACACAAGCAGGCTACAATGACAAAAGAAGAACCTGATGAACTCAATAGACCAATCACAAGTAACAAGATTGAATTAGTCACCAATAACCTCCCAAATAAGAAGAGCCCAGTACCAGATGGCTTCACAGGTGAATTCTACCAATCATTCTGGAAAAAACTAACACCAATTCTGCTTAAACTCTTCTAAAATATAGAAGTGGAGGGAACATTGCCTAATTCATCTATGATACCAACATCACCCTAATACCAAATACACACAAAGATGCCACAAGAAAGGAATATACAGACCAATATCTCTAATAAACCTGGATGCTAAAATCTTCAATAAAATACTTGCTAATCATATTTAACAACACATCAAACAAATTATATCATGACCAAGTGGCTATCATCCTTGGTACGCAAGGATGGTTCAATATAAGAAAATCATTCAATGTAATACACCACATTAACAGATCAAAAGAAAAAATCACATGATCATCTCTATTGTTACAGAAAAAGCATTTGACAAAGTACAGCATCTTTTCTTGATAAAAATACTTCAAAAGACAATAATAGAAAGAAACTTCCTCAACATGGTAAATGGTATATATGAAAAACCCACAGCTAATGTCATATTCAATGGTGTAAAACTAAAGACTTTTTCTCTAAGATCTGGAATAAGAAAAGGATGCTCACCATAACTGCTCCTATTTAACATTGTGTTAGAAGAACTTGATCAAGCTAGAAAAAGTTATAAAAGACATCCAAATTGGAAAGGAAGAAGTAAAACTTTCATTATTTGCAGATGACATGATCCTAAACAAAAAAGCTCTGAGAAATCTACTACAAAGCTTCTTCAGCTGATAAGCAAGTTCATTAAAAGGGGCAGGATATAAGATCAACATGCGAAAATCGGTAGCATTTATGTACACCAATAATGAGAAATCTGAGGAGGAAATCAAGAAAAAAAATCCATTTACAATAGCAACTAAAAGAATCAAATACCTAGGAGTAAGCTTAAGTTATAAAGGACTTGTACACAGAAAACTACACAACATTGTTAAAGGAAATCAAAGAAGACCTTAATAAATGGAAGAACATTCCATGTTCATGGGTTCATGGACAAAGTGTAAACCATAATGTAAACTATAGACCATGGTTAGTAACAATGCTTCAATTTGTGTTCATCAATTGTAACAAATGTACCACCCTAACGAAAGATGTTAATGGGGAAAATGTGGGAGGGAGAGGGGTGGGGTATATGGGAATCCTATCTATCTATCTATCTATCTATCTATCATCTATCTATCTATCTATCTATCTATCTATCTATCTATCTATCTATTGCTTTTTTGCTTTTTGTTATTGTGACTAAAGCTATTGTAGACATTCTTGTACATTATCTTTTCTCTTGGGTATATCTAGAGGTGGAACTTCTGGGTTTTAGAACAGGCAATGGAAAGCTCTAGATGATACTTGCAAAATTTTCCAAAGTGATTGAGTCAATTTACATTTCCTCCATCAAAGTATGGGAGGTCCATTTGTTCCACATCCTCACCAATAATTAGTATTGTCAGACTTTTTAATTTCAGTTGAGATAAAGTAGTATTTCATTGTGATTTCAATTTGCAGTCTATTGATTTGTAATGACGGTGAATAAGAATTTATATAATTTTTGACCATTTGGATAGTCCCCCTTTTTTTTTAATGATTGAAGGCAAGAAGTTTATTGGGAAACTCTCCCAACAGAGGGAGTTTGAAGAATAGACTTCAGCCCCGAATCCTGTATATTTTTGACGTAACATTTATGTAATCTACAGCTCCTTTAAGAAAAAATATGCTAAAAAATATATATGACCCCCCCAAAAATAAAAAAATAAAGTACATAGTTTGTATGTGAGTTTTTGGACAGATTGAGTTTAATAACAATTTTATATATAATAATAAAATATGTTTGTGGCATCTGGTTTCCTTTTTTTGGGCTAAGAAATATTTGGTTCTATGATAAAAGATCAAATTATTTTTATTTTTTAATATGTTTTAAAGATTTAATTATTTACTTACTTTATCCATTTTGACCTTCCCCCCGCCCCCCCCTCCCGTTTGCTGTTTTGTGTCCATTTGCTGGGCAATTCCTGCCCTCTCTTCTCTTCCTTCTCCTCCAGGCTTCACCTGGATTCAATCCTGGGGACCTCCAGATGTGGGAGAGAGCCGCTCCTGGTTTTCAGCGCATCTTGTCTTGGCTCTCCGGTGTCTCTCTCCTGTTACATCATCATCTTGCTGCATGGCTCATTGGGCCTGGCGGCACACGTGCCTTCTATCTATTTTTCTTTATTTGACAGGGCAGTCCCGGGGATCAAACCCAGGATCTTCCCTATGGCAGACAGACGCCCAACCATTTGAGCCACAACTGTCCCCTCAAATTATTTTTAATAGGACAGTAAAGATTTTTAGGATTAGAGCTACAGGGAGTTAACTAGTCAACAAGTAGAAATGTACAATTTTGACTACCATCATTGATCTGTGAGTATCTAATAAAATATCATTGATGTGCAATGACTTTAATGTTTTAACTCTCAATTTCTAAACATCAGGCTTATCTAACTGTTGGGGTTTTGAAAATATTTTTATACATTTGCCTCAGTTTCTTTCCCAGTAATATCTCTTATCTGGATTAGATTGAGAGTTTTCTCCTGCAGTGTGCTCTGATTTTTTGTATATACATATTAGCAAAGCAATTATGGGTTGGCTTAGTTATGCAGTGACAGACATGTCCTTAAAATTCACAATTGTCTAATGGAGAGAGGAAGCAAAATCTGAGCAATGGGACAACTTGGATGCATTCATCGTTCCTGGATATCCAGATGATCTAAATGGTAAAGTACAACCATGTGGTCCCACCAGGAATAGAGAGCTGTGAAGGAAAGTCCTGAGAACATGTTTAATTTAAGAGAGGCTGCTTAGTAAGCTTATTCTTGCTCAAAACTGTCTCTTTGGACTTTATTTTCCTTGCTTTCTTGGAGACTGATCAGTTCTATGGAAAGACTTCAGGGCCTTCACAGGCTGTCTTTATATTACATCTTACATGCCTGTTACTGAGTTAGCCATTTAAATGAACATATTTTGAAAAATGTAGTTGGGATATATATGGGAAAAAGAATCATGGGGAGTGGGAAAAATTTGGTAACATATTTGCTCAAAATGATTGATTCGTGGAAGTGGCCTCCTTTTGTTCCCTATGAGGTACAGAAAGTAAATGAAATGTGCAGAATTCTGCAAAGTACTGCTTGGGAAGGCTTCCCACAGTGTCTGCAGGCGGCTCCTGTCAATCAGCTTTATCTTTGACTCAATCTAGTAGCAGGAGCAGGGAATAGAGGCCAAACTCGTCAGTTTGCCTTCAGAAGAGAGAAAAAGACATTTTTGGATTTATTTATATGTGAAATTAAATATTTTGGTGATATATTCTGCAAGAAAAGTAACCATTGGATCAGCTATCCCCTGCCCTCCACACTATTTTGAAACTAAATATACATAAAGCAGAAACATGTTCTAATATAGATGAAATTCATCAACTTCTAGCTTTTCTTGCTTTTTAATGTGCTGCTTCCCCAGTTGCTGACTCACCTAGAGGCCAAATACACCAGTATTTTGTAGTTTATGTCAATTTATCTTTGGATGTCCTGAAACTTCCACTATAATAATAGCATGTACATACCTTTTAAGGCTACAAGATTTACCTTAAATTTGTTTACATTTTAATATGAATCAAATGCCTTCACAGGTACTCCAAAGATTGCATTTCTAATATAGGAGGAGAGGTGATTCAAAGGACTATCACAAACATTCTAAGCGACTACAAATTACTTTCTTCTTCTTCTTCAAAAACTATTTCCATGGATTAACTTCATGGTGCAGTACTGGGTCTGGCACAGTATATCTTGCATAATAGCATTCTGACAGTAGGCGACTCAAAGGAGTTTTGAAAAAGCAGTATTACATTTCCCTCAATGCCTGGGCTTCCAACAGTGACGCGTTCAGCACAAAGCTGGGAATAAATAAAGCAGGCTGTTAGGAAGTGTCCCTTTTAGGCTTATGGTTATGCTAATTTATTCAAATATATACATTAGGACAACTTGAATCTTAAGATTTAAGGGGTCTGTGAAAGTTCTGTATGTAGACAATCCCTGTTCTTAAGATCCATCTATTGCCGATGTGATTTTTTTTCTTTTCCTCAGAACTTATTCATCACTTTGTAATGATTCTGTTCTCCGCGGTGTCATCCAGTTGTTCTTTCAACCAGATGAAGGGTGCACAAATGAAGCAATGAGACTGTTGGGTTTAGGATTCAAGTTTTGAGTGTACAGAGCAGCTTTAGGATATGCTTTGCTAAACGTGCATGTTTTTCTTACATGTTCCTAGCAAGACCAATGCCAGTGGGTGGCAGAAAGTTAAGAATTAATTGGGAAATGTCATAGATTTCTAAACCCTACATTATCTAATATCATCCTTAAAGTAACTTCATGTGATCAACATTATTATTTTTATATTATATCTGAAAACTCATAGAAGTTTTCCTGTCCAGAAGAGAATGATCTGGAATTTATAATCAGCCTCTGAGATCTGTGGATGCAAGAGTTGTGATGTTATCTCCTTGAATCTCCAAGGTCAACCACAGGACATGAGTAATTTCACTTTTCAGTCAATCTTGACTCCGTGACACTGAGCTGCCTTAACAGACTGAAAAGTAACAGTGAACTTTTGATTAAAGAGGGAAGTTGGGACTAGCTGAGAAAATGGAAAGAAAAGAAGAAAGAAGGTTCAGCAAGGAAATACAACTCACGCACACACTTGGGCTGTGGTGGAAAGAAGTGGGTTAGAAGTTGGGTCTGCAGTTCTGTTGGGAAAAGAGTGTTCTCAGAGTGTGCTCATTTCCAGTAGTCTTTCATTAAACTGCCACATACAGTGCAGAGAACTACAATCCATATGTAAGTTCCTCTCTGAGATGCCTAGTGGAAGGGATGCTTTTAGAAAAGTAGAAAACAGTGCCTTTTTAATTCAACGCAAATGCTGGTTGGTCAGTTACACTCACTCCTGAATTCTACTCACAAAACTCATGAGATAGTCACGTTCATGGAATTTGGATTTTGGTTGTTTCTGTTTTGTTTTTCATTTGGAATGTAGGAAGTTAAGTCAAGAATGTTGATACTACATGATTGGCAACTATTTTATTACCTGACCACTAGTTTTTATGTACACGATCACTATTTCCAAAAGCAATCTGGGATTGTGGTGAGGACTCTGGGATGGGACTGGGAGGAAGGTTCCTGGCTTGATAAGAAAGGGCTCGGTATATCAGGCCTACAGATGCTTGAAGAATTCAGTAACCAGTGTGCAAAGCAAACCTGCATCCTTAGCTCTGCTGAGCAAAATGCCCAAACAAACATTTCAATCCACTATCTAAAATTCCTTGAGAATTCCTGGAAGACAGGTGACAACCACAGAATGCCAGGAAAGATGCCACATTGCTATGCTCTACGCTGGCAATGTCCCTCCAATGGAGCCTTGGGTCTTCATGCTTACCTTTGAGCTTCTTAGATGTTCCCTTCTAAACACACAGGGCTCCTCCTACCCAGGAATGCAGTGAAGAACAGGGATCACCTCTGCAGCCTCTCTTTTCCCTATATCCCTCCTCAGCAGCCAACTTGTTTCCCAAAAGCGCACTTTCCCCTCAGCTCTGCCCTCGCTGCTTTCCCACTGCTCCCTTTGCAATGGCCATGGAACTGGTCTCCCTGCTTCTCTTCTGCTTCCCCAGAACTATTGTCCACCAAATTTCAGCATGATCTTTCCTTTTACATACTCTATCTTAAGTCTTCTTTTTAAATCACAAGACTACTATATGCCTGTGAATGAAAACAAAAATCAAACAGTTCAGAAGGAATGAAAGTAAAAAGAAATAGTACAAATCTTCTACCTGACCCCACACAAGTCTCATTCTCCAGAAATAATAATTTTAAACAATCAACTTCATACCTATTTCTATTTACCAACTTTAAACAGAAGATGTAGCCTGCCTGGATATCAAATACGAAGATGTTTTTACTCTAATTTGTCTCTCCACATCTTCTCCCCCCTGAAGACTGGTTCAATGTATTATTTTTATTTTTGTATTCTTAAGATGTAAAATATTTACACTCCATTCTATAATTATACTTATGTCTTCTTTGCTTTGTCTATATGTCATTTATAAAACCTGAAAAATATGATATTATGATTATGCAAATATTTTCTGCAGAACCAAATACTTTTGCAAGATGAGTAATGTAATTAGACTCGTAGAGGAAGAATCCCACACGTAAGTAGAGTAACAACATATATTTATTGAGCATAACAACCTTCCATGATAGGTACAGATGTGATAGACAAGACAGTGAGTTTAAGTAACTTCTTCAACCCCGGTCACAAGTGATGGAAGAAAACTTAGACTGCTGGGCATAGGTGTCAAGAGCAGAAGCTTTTAACCACGTATCCTACTGCCTTCTGTAACTGGCGCTACTAAAGTTTAGTCACTGGTAGACAGATCTTTCAAATGTCAAGAGTTAAAGAAGCTTGACTGTGCTTGTGTCTCCTTACTCTTCTCTTCCTTGGCATCTGGAGGTGAGCAGTACCATGGAATCAGCAGGGGAAAAATCCACACACTTTTCCAGAAGGAGAAGGAGCGAGTACTCTGTGCTCCCTCCATGGACAAGAAAAAACAAAATCCCTCCAAAAAGGCCTTCTAATTTGCTCTCATCATTGTCTTTTGGGTTGTCTATCTCTGGCATCTAAATGCATTCCTAACTATATCATATTCAAATGATGGCTGTTTATTTTTTCCTTTCATATCTTCCTCTGCCATTTTCAACGTGATAGTCAACCCTCTTTTCACCTAAGGAAATTGTTGGAAAAGCATTTCTCTGTTGATGTCCTTCCATCCATTTTGCTGTTCACCTCTCTCCTGAAATCCTTTTAGAAGGATCTTGAATCTCCTAGTTCCATATTTTGTCTAAAATTTCTCATGTATTTTCTCTCTCTTGATTGTCACTCTCACTTTCCGACATCTGGTAAGTTTCCTTAGCATTATACCACTGGCTCTTCAGTCCTCTGTGCTCTGCTGTTCCTTCTAGCCAAGGCATTCTGTTTGCATTTAGGAATCATCATAGGTGTTCTTGGATTGTTTGTGTAGGCAGCATTCTTACCTGCTGGGGTGGATGCAGTGTGCTTAGCACATGGCTCAGATGGAGCTCATCAGCGTCTCTGGGGACCTCTCCGTTTCACAGCAGTAGGTTATTCTCTTGTACTTCTTTTTCATTCTGTTGGTTTCCCCCAGATACAGGGGTCCCTAAGGTCTGTTTTTGTTAATGGAGGAAGCTTACATTTATTCATGGAGGTACTGGGTGGGAATGCTCTGCATTTGTGCAGCCTGCTTCCTGCTCAGTGAGATGGTGGCCCTTGGCAACAGGCAGGCTCCCCTCTGCAGGGCACAAGTGGGGGGATATGGAAGTGGATCTCCATACTGGTCTTGGAGTCCTCAGTTTGTTGTGTGGTCGTGAACACAAGGCTGCCATCCTCTTTCTTTTTCTTTATCTTTCTTTTCTTCTTCCTCTGATTCTGGTGTGGAGGTTGGGAGTTAATTAATTGCTGTGCCCTTGGGCCTCTCACGGTCAGTCCAGGGATACACCCCAGTAGTGGCTCATTGAGACTCAGCTTGGGAGGAAAACACCTGCCTTCCTTCCACCCAGTCACAAAGGATGCAGATGGAATTCAAATGGTGCACTGCTCAGAATGCTGGCCCATAGCTGGGCCATAACTAATTCCCCAGAGGGTTTCCTTGAGTTCAGGTCTTACTGCCTTCATTAACCTTTGATGCCTGAACTGTGGTTATTCAGTTCTACTTTTACAACAATCTGATGATTTCCCCCAGTGTGGCAGTTTAAGATTATTTACGGATTCCAAAAAGAGAGATTATGTTTGTAAACTAATCTATTCCTCTGGGGTGATACCCTTTGATTTTATTAGATTTAGATGAGATGTCTTTCATTAAATTATGTTAAGATTAAGGCTTTGATTTGACCATGTCATTAAGGTATGCAGGGTTGAGTCCTTGCTGCCTTGTTGGGTTATATAAATAGATGCTCAATCAAGAACACAGAAGTAGATACATAGAGAAGATACACAGAAGAAGACAGGCAGCTCCATAGACACGGCAGAGGCCCTGGGATGAGAGATGAACCGTTCGCCTAATAGTTCACAGCTGACCTTGTGAAGAAACCAGAGCAGCTGAGCCTAGAAAGAAAGCAGCCTTGGGAAGAGAGATGAGCCCCATGCCAGCCTACAGCTGAGATGGGAAGAAGCAAGATGCACAGAGCCTTAAGAGGGAAGAGGAAGGCTGAAGCCTCGCAGATATCGCCCATCATCTTGTGGCAACACATGGCAAAAGACTTTGGGTGAGAAAGTACCTTTTATGGTACCTTGAGTTGGACTCTTTAGGGCCTTGTAATTGTAAGCTTCCACCCCAGATAAATACCCTTAATAAAAACCAACAGATTTCTGGTGCTTTGCAGCAGCACCTCTTTTGGCTGACTAATATACCCAGATATTCCTGAATAATTTTGGCCTATTCTCTTTCTGTTTCCCCCTAGAACTAATATGATTGTACCATTTTACACTCTCTGGAGTGGAAACTTGACTGGTATTTTTTAAAGGATCCATCCCTGCTTACAACCTTCCAGAGCCTTCCATTACACTTATGATTTTAAAAAATATCCTTTTTGTGTCCTGTAGGAGGAGTAGCCACTGTGGTCTGGCCTCTTGTCCCTCTCCAGCTTTGGAGTCTCCTGGCCTTTCTGGCTGGACTCGGGATCCACAGGAAATACTTCCACTTTCTGCAGTGCTTGTCTTTCCTCTGCCCTGACCTCTTCAGCTGGTTATCTCCTTCAATACATCTCCCAACAAGTTTTCCCTTCTAAAATCTCATTTTAATTTTATTACATATCATTCCCCACAACTTACAATTATATTGCTTTTATGATTATTTTAACATCTGTGCTCACTACTAGACTGTAAGTGCCATGACTGCAAGACTTGCAACTATTTGTTGCAACTATTTTTCCCAACTGTATACACACACACAGTTGGCATTCAATAAATATTTGGTGAATTAGTATATAAATATATTTTATGTTTACTTATTGCTTTATTCAGCCATTCACTCATTTATCTGTTTATTTAATAGCCAAAATATATGGACAAAGCACATGCCAATTTCAAGGATGTCTTTCCCTAACATCCACCTGCAATAATGTGAGTACAAATTGAGGCCTGCATACTACACCATGAATTAAGCTATCAACTGTTGAATAAAAGAAGTTCCAACCTACCCTGGCACTCATACAGAGACTTGGAAAGCCAAGTGTGAAATGAGTATTCCCTGAGGGAATTTAGCATTGCACTCCTTCTCTTTCTATTCCCCATGAAACTCACCTACTGTGTCTGTTCAGACACTCTACCTCAGGAGAACAAACTTTGTCTTAGCCCATAGGTATGGGCTCCTGGTTCACACACCTCTGCTCCCCAACCTCCTCCCCAACCCATGCCCCAGTTTAGGGGTGCATACAAAGATGGTGCACTCAGCTGCTAAAGCTTTGAACCTGAAGAAGAGGCTGGTGAAAGCCTGGAATTGGGCTCAGGGCTGACCAGACAGGGGATCTGGGGTTCCCCATAGAGAAGATGAAGGTGGACCCAGATCTGAGCATCCCTTTGCTCTTAGGGACTCTTTCTCTTCTCTGTGGGAACTGGAGTATTTGGAAGGAGGATCAGAATAAGGTGCCCTAAATCACGGGGTCACAAGGAATGGCCCCCATTGCTTATATCTAACATTGTCACTGGCTTTGAGGATCTTGGTAAATATATGAAATATCCCAGACATAAGCATCAGAAGTATTGAGCATCACAGTCCAGTGGGGGAGATGGACACAACACAGTGGTATGTGCTATGATGCGTAGGAAGGGTTTTAGAAGGAAGTTGCTGACTGGCTTACCATTGAAGGATGGGAATGATGTAGCTAGATGTGGAAGGGTAGGATTAACATTTTTAGCCTACGGAAAGGTGTGCAGGAATGCGAAGTACATTGGTCAGGGTTTGATCTGGATGTAAGTTTAGTCATTTTTCTGTAATTTAAACTCACAGCCTGCTGTTTCTGAACAGTGATATGGGATTGATGTTTGTGCCTAACTCTTGGCATTTTCTTTTCAGCTGCTGCAATCTGGTCATCACAACTACATTCAAGATAGAAAGGGGAAGGGGTGGAGGAACAAAGAGTGAAAACTTTTCTCCTTGTAAGCTGTTGTTATTTTATTCCGGAAGGGATACATACTTTTCTCCAATCCTATGGAATTCCCCTTAGCTCTATGTGGCAGAATTGGGTGCCTGGCTTTGGACTCACCCCAGGCTGAAGACAATGGATTGCAATGACTGGTCTTGTTGCCTGAGCAGGCAGCGGCTTACTTTCCCTGGGATCAAGAGGTATCTGCCCTCCACTTGAGCAAAACAGTTTTCTCCTAATTGAGAGGAAAGAAATGGGGAATATGGCTCTAGGGAAGACAAAGGACTGAACTGCCTCAAAAAGAAATCAACACATAGGGGGAAATTTAGTAATTTGGTATGATTAAAATGAAAGGTATGGATGCACCATGAGATGAGCCTGCATAGGTAAGGGGAGGGTCCGCATGCCAGGATAGAGTTTGGAAATCTTTCATTACTCAAGGGGCTCCCATCCATTTAAAAATATTTTCAGATAGTAACCATACTTTCAATACTCAATTTAAAATATATATGATAAAGAAGAACTGTTATGACTTCATAAAATTTTGTTTGTCTATTTTACTAATCACAAAAAAATCTATCATGTGAAAACATATTTGGGTAGAAATTCATTATGCATTTTGTTTACATGCTGCGTAAGCTTCTTCTGGGCACACTGAGGCATTTTTACCTGGATATATGGCTGGGAGAAGGGTGGTATAACTGTTGGACAATTTGATGTGATTATGAATTCCAAAAATATAATTGGATCCTGCTTGTAAACTGATCTGTTAATCTGGGCATGATTAAGTTAACGATTAGGGCATTGACTGGGCCATGACCAGTTGAGCCCCACCCCTTTGGTGGGTGGGGAATCGAATATAAAGGGTGAGGCAAAGAACAGAGTAGAAGCAGTCTTTTGAGAAGCAGTTTTGATGTTGGAGAGAAGGCCCCAGAAGAAAAGAAGTGAGCCGTTTGCCTGATAGTCTACAGCTGACCTTGTGGAGTAACCAGAAGAGCTAAGCCTGGAGAGAAACATAGACCTGGGAAGAGAGGAACCCAAGAAGCCTGAACCCTGGCAAACATTGGCAGCTGTCTTGCTCCAACACGTGGCAGTGAACTTTGGTGAGAAGAAACTTAACGCTTTGTGGCCTGATATCTGTGGACTTCTACCCCAAATAAATACCAACCCATTTTTGGTATTTCACATTAGCACCCCCTTTGGCTGACTAATACAGGTGGCTTGCAGTCTGGAGTCAAGTAAGAAAACTGCGAAACGAATCCAAGTTCAAGAGCCAGAACTAAAACCGTGGAGAGGCTTGTTAAGAAGTTAGACTTGAGAGGGAGTAGGGACTGATTTCTCCCAGAAGCTCTTGCTTGGGTACAGCAATAGTGGTCCCTGATGTCTGGCACAGAGTCAAGTTACTCAAGACTAAATAATTGAAAGATCAGGAAGAGCAGAATTGGAAAGTGAGAGAGTAGGGGAGAGTAATGACTCTGTTTCAAACAGGTTGAGTTTGAGGTTCTTGCAGAATATCTAAGTGGAATTACATAACTCACAGATCAAGAATTTTGGAGAAGAGCTGGGTTGGGTGGACTTTGAATACAACAGCAGTCCGAAACCTTGGGGAGATCAAATGATAAAGGAAGTAACTGAGAAGAACCAAGAATGAAGACAAACCTGAAACATTTTTAATCACGCAATTGAGAGACCAGAGAGGAAGTGGGTTCCTCAAATCTACCAATGTGAGCAGAGCCATCAAATAAGAGATAATTGCAATGTTTCCATTGGATTTAAAAAGTTGGAGGTCGTTGATGACAATGGTAAAAATGCATCCAGAGGAGTACGTTGGCAAGGAGCCAGACTGGGAAATGCTCACCCCTGCCTCCATCAGCAGGAAGAAACCTTTAGATATTATATAGGCACAGCAGTGTTTGGGTGTAGGCAGTGGGGAGAGTATATGGCTCAGGTAAGGGCACAAGAAAACTAACTATAGTCGCCAAAATCCAAATGCATCAAGAATATGAACTGGACGGCAGATTGGGCAGGGAGGGGAAGGTGGTTCTCCTTGGTAAAGAAGTGACGACGGGATATCAGGGTTATCAATGTTACCAAAGTATACAGGGCAGACTTTTTGGCACTTAATGAGCTGATTTTTCAGGAGAGCAGATGACTTTCTGGTTCATGTTTTTGGCTTTGAAAAACTAGCAGAGGCCCAGGCCACCAGCAGGAGCTTCTTTGATGCTCTTATCATTTGAAAGAAGAGACTATTGTTTGCTGTTTATTTTAGTAGAATTGAGGAAACAGTAAGGTGCCTTTAAATCATATGCAACTATTCCCTTTTTAATTAGACATGTAGCATCTTCCATACTCAATGCATAAATTATCAGGGGCAAATATAGGTTGCTTCAAACCTTTTTTTTTTTCTTTTCCCCTTTTACTCTCTCTGGAAAGCTCAACAGAGCATAAATCCAGACAAGAGTTTATGTGACAACGGTTTTTTTCCAAAATTCATTTCTACAATCTTTATAACTTTGCAGGTACTGAGATTTCGCTACATTCTTTAAAAATATCATTGTGTGTGTTTTTAATTAAAATTGGTTCATCAGGTGCACAGCATGGGCATAGAAGTAATGGGGTTATTTTTCATCTTAGACTTTCTTAAACGTGGTTGTTTTTGCCCTTAATTGTCCACCAGGGCTTACTGCATTCGGTTTATTATTTGTTTGTATTTCACTTTTTCATCCAAAATTGCCACCAGGCAGATAGGAGAATTTTCTTCCTGTATAATTTAAGTCATGATATTTGGATGCAAAATCCTTCAAAGGATTGATAATGGTTCTTGTATTCCATAAGAAAAGCTATAATATTCTTGAAGCATCCTGATTTAATGTTTTGTGTTTTTTTAAAAAATATATATTCTACCTAACTGAGAGAAATACTCCTTTAATGGCATGGAAAAAAATAGTCAGTGAATAATAGCTTCAACCAACCAAGGTCTTTCAAACACATCATCCTTTAGGGTTCAGAGACCAATTAAAATATGCAATAAGACTTTTATGGGGACACCAGAAAAGGCTACTATAGAAATCCCCTCCCTTTCCATTGATATTTATTGGCTAGTCTACTCCATGAGTATCAAGCATTTACTGTCAGGTATCAGATTTTATCTTATATTTTTCTTATGTTTATTTCCTATCTCCTAAATCTGTGCTCCCATTATGTACCATTGTAGTAACTCCTGCCACATGAGAGATATGGTTCCTCCTACTTCAGGCTTATTGAGCCACTTGGTTTCTCTCTTTTTCTTCTGAGAATTGTTCTATCTGTCGTTACTTCTCTCTTCTGTATCCATGCCTTCTTCCTCACTCCTAAATACTATGAGTCATGCTTTGGACAGACATGCCTCTAAACAAGAAAACAACACATACGCAGTATATGTGGTCCAACTTCTGAAGACTACACTGCACTCTCCACCCTCACTTTCTGTAACTGGTAATATTGAGTGCATGATGTTGGGGACTCCAAAATCTATTGAGCACAAGAAGTACTTTAAGAGCTTATTCACATTTCTGAGTCCATCTTTAGTTACTCTGATTCATTTGGTCTTCGGTAGAAACCAGAAATTAAAATTTTTACCACTACTTAAGGTAATATCCAATCTGGATGTGCAGAGATCACATTTCCAAAAAGGCTGTTTTAGTGTATACATTTTCTGGCTCAATTTAGGGTTACTCAAGCATATTTCAATCTTCATAGCTGCTTCTGTTCTTAATAGATACTGGACAAAATCACGTAATACACAGGAGATGTTGTAAGTGTAATTCTTTATTTTGCTTCCATGAATGTCTTCTATAGTTCCTTTCATTTGAGTTGCTAAGATGGGAGCAATTGAGTTTACTTCCTTTTTGGGTAATGACATTTTGTTGGATGTGAGGTGCCTAGAGGATTATCCCCCATTTCGCAGGAGATGTTTCATCTACAAGAAGATTTTTTCATAGATGCTGTCCTTTCTGTAGCAGTAGAAGTTATCTCATTGGGGGAATCCCTGCTTAACTCCCCATGTGAATTAAGGGAAATCACATGTATGTAGAACATTTTGCAACAATTTCAGATACTATATGAAAAGTCTGGAAAATCTTATTTGTTTATGCAAAATGTTTAATGCAAATGTAAATTAAGTTCTGATGGTAAAGCAAGTTGGAAATAAAATTGTGCTTTGAAGAGCCCAATACCAAATGGAAAGAAAAAAACCACAAGAAATCCCAGAGATTTCATGTATTGCACCCACAATGATGTTCTATCTCTTGGTAATACAACATAAAGTATTTTAAAATGAGTTTCGAGGAAGGATTCCTAAGTCATATCTAATTTTATGTAATGACTGTGAGGGCAATCACTCTTAAAGCCCCCAGTTGTTTTTCCAAGTAAGTTCTTTGAAACCAACACACCACAGGCTTACTGAGCTAAAAGAAGGCAAAAAAATCCTCTGAATTCACATTTCTACTGTGTATTAAATAAAGTGTCTTTCGGTGATATAGAAATCAGATTACCTAGAGTGAGGATGGGGAAAGAGAGAGAGGAGGCAAAGTTATGGAAACGTCGATGACCATGAATCTTATATCTTCATAAGTCTCAGGCTGCAAATTCAAAGCTTGAACCCACCACGCCTGCAGTGGCTGCACATGCCCCTAAAGACCTGAGAGTTAGTTTCCTCGTCTGTGATGGGGTCTTGACTTCCAAAGCAGAACAAAACCTGCTTTCCATTTCTCAGAAGCTGTGTGACCCCAAGTAAGAAAGAATCACTCAGAGCCTCCATTTTTCGCTTTTGAAAAAATAGAGTTGAAATGATACTCCTTGCACGACAATTGCATCTGCATCAAAATAGTCACTCATAATAATATTGGAAGGTCAGGCTAAAACCAAGCAAATTAACTTGATGTTTTTTTTTTTTTCCCCTGAGATTTAATTTTTTTGGAAGTTTGGAGAGACTTTTCTAAGCCTGCCTCTTTGTGGAAGGAGGATTGCTATATCCAATATCATCTCTCTTTCTATCTCTCTCTATCTATAGCTCCATCTTTATCTCTATCTATCACTGTCTATCTCCACTTCCACCTCCACGTCCACCTCCATCTACAACTACATCTACCTCTACATTTGCATCTACATCTACCTCTACCTCTGCATCTGCATCTACATCTACCTCTGCATCTACATCTACATCTACATCTACATCTACATCTACATCTACATCT